>JARFJB010000749.1:597500-1010000 GCA_036346205.1 Vesta saturnalis
AAAGATATGTAAAATTAAATTTTGTTTAAGAAATATGTCATCACTTTTTCTTGTTATTCAGATATTAAAAAATTTGAACTAACACTTAAATTATACTTTAGGAATTTTTTGCCGCTAAATTACGCTTCGTGTAAGAAAATTGCATAGAACATAATTAATCGATGTGTTTAAGGTCTATATCTATGTATTTTTATACATTGATATTTGATAAAAACAAAAACTCACTCCAATAGAGCGCTCTCTCCGCCTCTGGATTTCTCTCAAAATCTAATCAGCTCCAAGCCAAATGAAAACAAGCTTAAATACAAAATTTTAGGTACGTAGGTATTTTCGTTTTGTAGTTATCGTGGATACCCACACATCCACACACACAGACATCTAGACATCATGGCCGATGTTGGCGAAATTTGGAAAAAGCTGTAAAATGAGGTAATAAGTCGATTTAGCGATAGTGAAAAAAAGTCGATTGCATAACCTTCTATATCTACATATGTATATGTAGGTTAAAAGGTAAAAATACCGAGATATAGACTTTAAATATATCGATTAATTATGTTCTATGCAATTTTTTGATGCGACGCGTAATTTAACGGCAAAAAATAATTCCTAAGGTAGAATTTAAGTGTTCAAATTTTTTCATTATCTGAGTAACGATTAATTTTATAAGAAAAAGTGTACATATTTTTTTAGAATTATTGTATTTGTTTTTACAATGTTGCCTATTTTCGTAATTACTTTATTATACAGAAGGTTGCATAATTATCCTAAAAAAATGTTATTAAAATTATTTCATTTCTTTTAATTTCCATTTGTTAGATTCGAAGGTCGTGTGGTGTTCCAGACCAGATATTTTTTTCTAATCTTTGTAACGTCTTACAAACAACAAATTTGCCAAATTTTGAAAAGAGGTTTTTGTTTTGAAATAAACAATTCGCACACACCAATTTTTAACCAACCACCTCCACCACCGATTTCCAACCACAAGTAAAAAAGAAAGAAAAAGTAAACAAGACCAAACACGATTTAACCAAAAAACAACCCGAAAGAAACGGTAAAACCAAAAAGAACCAACGGCTGCGGCACAACGCCCACGCAAAAAAAAACAAAACAAACGATTAACAAACCTTTACGGATATTTAAAAAACACGTAAACCAAATAGCAAAACTACGGCAGTATAATCTCGTTAAACGCAAAAGAAAAGGTTAAATATGCAATCAAAAAAAATATCAAATAATTTACACCACAAGCAATCATTTTTGACAAATAAACAAAACAAATTACAAATTTCTGTACACTTTATTATCTTATACAAACACAAAGCACACACCCATCACTTTCCCACACAACGTCACACACAACACAAACAAACACACTCACAACACCACACATTCAATCACCACCCAGCACACAAGCCGCCACACACACCACAACACACAACACACTCCCCCTCCTAAAGTTACTTAGTGCAATGCATGACGTCTCGGTCTTACCGTAGACACAGAACACTGCAAAATGCTACAAAACCATGCGACAGAATCCAGTTAAATAATAAAGCAAAGGTTTTGGCAGAATGGAGGTAAATCAGAGACACCTGAACCATTGGTCTTCAGACAGCATTAAGGTCTTGGATTCCTTCTTCAACATTCGACACCTGACTCAACAGAAGCCTTTAAAACGTTAAGTGACAATTAAATAAATCATTTGCTAAATGGAATGAAGTTCAATCACTGTCCCTTCACAAGAAAAAAACGTTCATATAACCAACATATGGCAATATTACAAGTAGAATCAATCTCTCTCAACAACAAAAACACTTCAACAAAACTAATTGATTTAAATTATTAAAAATACATAAATAAAAGTTTACCTCGAATTTGAACCACACCTGTACTCTTATACCGTGCTAACCATCTGCGCCATCAGATTCAAGCCCAATGGATGCAAACTTTGTCTTTGTTTGTAGAACCTATAAATTCAAATATAATAAACAAAATGATTTTATGTAAAAGACATTAATAACGGACTTATGCCTTTCTGTAAAGCAAAATGGGTTAGTGACATTCCATCTAAATTTAAGCTACCATATGGTTAGCCAAAAATTTATTGATATCACTGAAGAACAAAATGGAAAGTTTATTGAGTGAAGTTAAAATCAATAGGCAATTTGGAATTATCTTGGCAGTGGTTTTTCCTGGACAAAAGAGAGCCAAATGTTAATCAAGTATCACCATTTCTACTGGATGTAATCAAGTGTGCACAATCAGAACAGATTGTACTAGAAAACATCAACGCCTCTAATATTCCAACCGTCCCTTACAAAGTAATTGTATGTGAAGTTCCGCCGATGTTTACTGCTGACTGACCAAACGTTGGGTTTAAACTTCTTGTAGATTTCAGATGAAACGGAAATTGGATGAATGAAGAAGAGATAAGTGTTCTGTTAAAAGTCTCTCCCCACACCAAAACTCAGATGGTATCGCATTATCCAGAATTAAGAAAACTTTTGGCAAGATGTTCTTACAAGATGCTAATATAGCACAAGAGATACACTTAGTTTACTATTTCAAGTTTCCGAACAGACACAAGTAAAAATGTCCAAAAACACTCTCCAACGCTTTCAGCAAGCTCTAACATCAGCAACATTTAATACGAAGCTAGACCAAAAGCTTCAAAACGAATGGTTTATCGATACAACACAATGGAAGTCTTCCTTCAACGATCTTACACCCAGATATATAGGGGAGTTGTCGTGGCGCTTCGCCAAAAACAGGACAGCAGATCCCATATACCTTTGTAAAATAAAAATTAGACAGGCGGACACTAGCTTCTTTTGTTGGTGTATATATCGGAGATTGCTTGATCTTCTTCGAAGTCTCCCATGTATATATTTCTCATTATGGTTGATAGTAAGTATGTTGTAGTAATGCATATTGTCAGAAGTTCTATTACTGTGGATGGATCAGGGCATGACCAACATTCCTAGGGGACGCGGCAAAATGGATTTTCTCGATGACCAACAGCAAAATTCTGTAGTCCTCTGTTGCCCAAAATCTATACAGGTACACTAATTCTGGCACCGTAAAATTAATTTATTCGATGACTAAGAATTAAGGTTCGTGATCCATGAGTGTTGGTTAACATTTGAGCTAAATTTTGCCCAAAATTCATGTTGATACGCTATTTTTCCTGATAACTCGGCAAAATAGATTAACTGAATGACCAATGGCTATATTCTGTGCTCAAAGAGTGTTGGTCAGCATTTGAGCTGAAATGTTGCCCAAAATCTATATGTATGCACCAACTTCGTTGGATTCCCGGTAAAATTGAATACCTCAATGACCAAGAGCCAAATAATGTCACCCATGAATGTTGGTCAGCATTTGAGTTGTAATTTGACAAAAATTTATGTTGATGCATCAATTTCATTAGAGACGTGACCAATTTTGTTGTGGACGCAGTAAAATGGATTTTCTCAACTATCAAGAGCTAAGAACCGTGATCCACAAGTATTGGTCAGTATTTGTACCGCATGTTATTCAAACTCTTTATTTGTACACCAATTTAAATTTGATCTTTCTGGTATTTGTTTTTTAGTGTTTGTACGTCATTTACTGTTTTAAATGCTACTTTTCTAGCCATGACGTCATACATTTTATTAAACGGCATACATTTTTATTTTATTGTTATTGCAATTTTATGATATGTAATGCAGGAGGTGAGTGAAGTACCAGACATAAATCGCAATCCTTCGTAGTGTACTTGTTTACGGTAAAAATTGATTTGGAATTTTACAGCGGATAATGACTATTTTCTGCTGACCACGTATGTGTCCTGACAAGTTCCAAAGTACCCTGGAGTGCACTTTTAATGTACGCGTTATACCATATATACCATGTACCTAAGACAAAATACGAAGAATAGACAGCAAATGTAAGCTACGCACTTCCTTTAAATCCACAAGGACGTTAAGGGAACACTAACCAAACCATACTACACAACGAAAACCAGAATTCCAAGAATTGTGTATACAACTTACCATTTGGATGCGGCAGGTCATACATAGAAGAGCAGTATATATATATATATATATATATATATATATATATATATATATATATATATATATAATATATATATATATATATATAATTTTCTATATATATATATATATATATATATACGGGTGCCGGAAATAGCATGTACCTAGAGAAGGAGGTGATTCTACATGAAAAATAAGACTTTTTTCTATGAACTTATATGCCCAGACGTACCGTTTTCAATATACAGGGGGTCAAAGTTGAATTTTTTTTTCAGTTTTTGGACAATATCTCGAGAACCGTTCGGGATATGATGTTCAGCTCTCATACACAATTTATGCTCATTAAGTCCCTTGTTTTCACCGTAAAATAAAGTTTTTTGAAAATTCAGTGGCGTGGATTTTGGGTATTTTGAGGGTTCAATCCCCCTACTTTCTACGCCACTGAAATAAATGCAAGGAGCGCGTTAGAACCGCCTTTATTTTCTGTACCAAAAAGGTACTCTCGGTTAACAGCTCTAAAGTTGATCATTTCTGAGAAAAATTTTATGAAAAAAAAAACCATAATTTTAAGAATAATTTTTTTTAACAATTTATTAACAGTAGTAATAAAATACTTATCTTTTTTGGGATTTTTTAATGGTGTACTTTAAATTATACAATCTAAACGTTTCGATAACACTTACAGTTATCTTCGTCAGTAGTAATGTTAGTTAAAAATTGTTAAAGATGTAGTAAACAATTTTGTCAAATTTGAAAAATTCAAACATTATGTTTGAATTGAAGAATCTTTTATCTGGAAGATGACGATTTGAAAAGGTCTCCTGATACAACCTGCGAGCTTCTGCAGTATTACAATTAGCTCTGCCATACATAAAAACCATATCGGCCATTTCCGCAAAAGAGTAGTCTGCCATTTTTTACAGTTACCGCACCAGCAATTGATGATAAGTAATAATTCACGTTATAACTTGTGTTCTTGTCAAATAAACAAATTGACTTAGTATTGACAAGTACTTCAACAAACCGTCATGCCATAGCAACATGCATTTTACGTACGGCAACGCCAACACAATTTAAGTTTGAAAAATAATTCAACAATCTTACCACCATGTTATTTACCATTCTAATGTATTTAAGTGAACGAAGCCCACGTAGAATACTTGCAGCATTTGTTTTGCATTCAGTAAGTAGTAATTTGGAATTTATTACTTGCATTCTTTCCAAAATTTTATGCCTATTGTTAATAAATTGGTAATGAAAATGTTTCTTAAAAATAATGTTTTCTCTCACTGAAAGTCATTTTTCTCGGAAACAGAGTTAGGGGGGTTGAAACCCTCAAAATACTCAAAATCCACGCCACTGAATTTTTAAAAACCTTCATTTTACAGGGAGAACAAGTGGCTTAATGAGCACAAATTGTGTATAAGAGCTGATATCTCATACGGTTCTCGAGATATTGTCCAAAAACTGAAAAAAAAATTCAACTTTGACCACCTGTATATTGAAAACGGTAGGTCTGAGCATATAAGTTCATAGGAAAAAAGTCTTATTTTTTCATGTAGAATCACATGCTATTTCCGGGCACCCGTATATATATATATATATATATATATATATATATATATATATATATATATATATATATATATATATTGGATGACTTAGTAACTGAAAGGTACCAAATTCGAATCGAAGAGTTGTCAAGTGCTTGAGAAAAAATTAGATTAAATGAATTCAATTGAATTATGAAATCAGTTCTTCTCAGGACTAATGCTGCTTGCACATTACATGTTGTCGCCCGCTCGATCATAAGTCGCACGAGTTTGTATCCTGGTGTAGTTGCTTTCTCACTACTATCTTAATGATACTACTGTAAACGGTTGTAACCTACAAAAACATTATTCTCTCCAGTTTTGTGGAAAGGTTGTCACTATGTATCGGGTAAAAATTATAGCTTGGTATCGACGTCGGAAAAGACAAAGGCGCAATCGCCTCAATTGGGTGCATCCTATTAATCAGAGATGTGAGGAAGTGGGGTTGTTCTACACTTTATTTGAAGACCTGAGAAACGATGACCGGAAGTTTGCAACTACTTTCGTATGTCAGCTGGTTCCTTTGACGAACTGCGCGGCAAACTGCAGAATGTCCTTCAACGTCAAAACGCATAATTCAGAAATTGTATACAACCGATTGAAGTGCTAGCTATGACTTTAAGGTAAGTATCTACACCGACTGTTATTTATCACTGTACTGTACTGTTGTATTTTATTGATGAGGCAAGCTTAATAATTGTACGTTTGCATGTTACATTTTTTCATTAATACTCAATTCTTTAAAAATGTTTTACTGAAATATGCTACAAAAAGTAGAAGCTAAATTTTCAACTATGTAGTACGAAGTACGCTTTCTAAACAAAACGAAGTATTTGGAAAAGTTGGCATTAATGGGCAACTAATAACGTACTTGCATCAATTAGAAATGTTTAATGATCTAATTATCAATACATATGAAAATATGAAATTTACAATGTGTGACAGAATGAAAAGTACATGCCTAACAATCAAGTTCTCATACATAGAGAATATTAAATTAAAAAAATCTATTCCTCATGATGGCCCAAAATCAATTTGATCTGAATGGGTGGATTCGCTTGAAGGTGTAGTTAGACTTGCCAAATTCTCAGTTGAAGAGTCGCTGTAGCAAAAAGTCTGCTGGAGTTGTTGCATTGTTAAGTGTGATTCTTTTGTTGACTGTGTACGGTTAATACGTGGTGGATTGTTCACCGGTGTTGCTGGATTTTAGGTTGATACAGATGATAAAGAGGTGGAGCGTGATGTTGGTTAAAGTATTTGAACTCTGATGTGGACATTGTTGAGGGGGGTATGGGGGTTGTTGTGCCGATAAGAATGATTGATGGTGAATAACAGGAGGTGACTGAGGCATGTACGAAGAGACTGAGTGATAAGAGGGCATATGAGACGAGAAGTTTGTTTGGGGTTGAGGTGTCGCTTCCTTTATTTTGTTCATATTTTCCACCTCCTGATTACTTCCTGAACTGTAAAGATGCAGAAATGTCAATTAATAAATGTTATAAATTAATTTTCTTTTTTTTCAGATATTTGGTTTACTGATCTACACTACAATTACAGGGTTGGAATTTTAACTGCAAGGAAAATTGTCCAGTCGACGGTAAATATATACGACTGACTTACTGACTTGTCCATTTAACTCAGGATCTATGTATTTAATTTGTGGAAGTCAATAGAAAATAATACTCAACAATTACCTGAAGAAAGACTTCTGCCAGTGAGAGAGAGTCCTAAAGTACCACACTTTTTGTTGGAGACGAAGCGTTTGGTTTACATAAGCACTTACTAGACCCTTTGGAGGAAAACACATTACAGTTGAGAAAAGAGTGTTTAACTAGCGATTGTGCAGAGCACGAAGATATGTATAATGTGCTTTTGGAATTCTTAGCAATAAATGGCGTGTGTTTTGTCGTCCTATCAATTTGCAGCCAGATTTTGCCATACTCATTGTCAACGCATGCATCGTATTGCACAACTATGTATGTCACAGAGACGGATATCTTGTTGAAGACACAACATCAATCACAGGACTCGAAGATTTGGTTGGGGAGGCTACTACAAGGAGAAGCTTGGCAACGAACAATATATGAAATGTTCTTTGTAGATATATCATGTCAAACGTAGAAGTGTATCGTGGCAAATGACAAAATTTAATATGCAAAAAGAGAAATGTGATTTCTTGTGATGTAATTGAATGTCTTAAATACTACACCATGTATGTTATTTTGCCGTTAGAAAGCTTAAAGTGTGCTCATTCAGAAAATACCTTTGTTTACCGTATCTATCTCAACCTACTTTTACCGACCGCATGGTCACAAGGAATCAGAACTATTACTACAAAGTAACCAATAATTTGTTCAATCATGTAGCATTTGGTGACATCTTGTGCATATCATCTTTTTAATAAGGAGTATTTTGTAATAGAAATGAAGTATACAATTTAAGAATCAACTGAAATGATTTATGTCCTTGGACAGTGTTCAAAGAATCGCCTTCTGGCATCCAGCGTGCGCAGTGAAAGATTTCCTGAAAGAAGGCAAATTCAAAGACTGATGAATAGAGTTGACAGGACTGGGACAGTTACGTAAGAGAAGCATGAAAAAATTAAGCCAGTGCTAAACAAAAAATTAATTTAACGTTGCCGCATCTGTTGTTAAAGATGCACATAGAAGTACAGCAGCCATAATTGATTTGTTGATCTAAGTCAAACTTCAGTAAATAGAATGTTGAGTAAAAATAGGTTCAAAATGGGTGCAACTAAATAAAGCCCTTGAAAGACAAGACATCGAAATAGTATATTATACATTAAGGGAGAGAAATGCGATATTTTCCCGAGGGAAAAATAGCATTTTCTTCCGAGATGTATACTATTTTTTTCACGACCGAAGTGAGATTAAAATCAAAACAAGGTGTTTTTCAAAGCCAAATTAATTGACATTTCTATATTAAAAATTATTAGTAGTTTTTTGCAAGTTTTGTTATAAAATAAATGAACTTGAAGAGCCACAAGAACCGCAAGAGATAACAGAAGCAGGAAATGCTGCGGTAGCATATCGAAGTTTTAAAAAGTGGTGTTTGGAAAAAAACGTAGAAAACTTTACGGAAAATGTAATGCTCGTGTACTTTAGCGAGAAAGCTAAAACGTTTAAATGTTCCACAGTATGGGCTCAATATTCAGTGGTAAAATCTTGTATGATAATTCACAACAATATTGACATAAGTCAATATACTTCATAATAAAAAAGTCGCTAGGGAGAAAATGTGGCATATTTGCTCCCTAGGGAGAAAATGTTCCACTTCAGTCATGCTTTTGATTTCATAGAAACTAGCTTTCACTCTTGGTCATGAAAAAATATACATTTTTGTAACCGGGGTCTTGTGCAAGTTGGAGAAGAGAAACGAATTTGCAATATTGTATCGTTCACCAATGACACAACAATGGTCATGTAAACAGGCATAATGTATTTTTCTACATCGATGTCAATACACAGCTTATGAAAACTGTTGACCATCAACATAGTTGGAGTATAAATGTATGGGGAGGAATAATTTAAGTATACGTAATAGAGCTCCATTTTTTATAGACACCTCGATGAGAATATTTTAAAAAATTTTTTAAACGAACATCTTGATTATCTGCTGGATAACATACCACTGTAATTATTGAAAAGGATATGGTTTCAGTTGATGAGGCGCCTACTCATTTCAGCATTGGAGTCAGAAATACTCGGATGTAGAATTCCCAGGTCGTAGGATCGGACGAGGAGGACCTGTTCCGTGATCTGAAAGGTCACCAGATCTAACGAAATTTGATTTTTTCCTATGGCGACACATTAAAGATCTGGTCTATGAAACACTCACGACCACAGTAACAAAGATACGGAAAAGAATAAGAGAAGCATTTTATTCAGTTACTCCCTTGATGTTACGAAATGCAAATAAATCTTTGACCAATGGGTTCAATATGTGTCTGCAACAAAATGATAAAGTGTTTGAACATCTTATGAAGTAGTGATTTTGTTTATGTTAATTAATTTATGTTTAATAATCTTTTATTCTAAATTATTAATTATATGCTGTAAATTTGTTTTACAAAAAGTGGTAACGCTATTATGCTAACGAGTAGCGATTGTTTCGGTTTGTTGTGCTATGTCGCCTGTGATCTTTCTCATTCTCTGTGTAAATTTTGGGAGAAACCTTCATAACAGTGGGTTGAGATAGATACAGCACACTGGTACTTTCTGAATGAGCGCAACGCAAAGTAATATGCAAGGTGCTATATTTAAGAAATTCAATTAAAATAGAAGTGAGTGTAGAGAAATATTGGATACGCGGTATGATATAATCCAAAAGCAAAGATGGTTCAGGATGAACTTGACCAATATTAGATTATACGTAAGTTTTTCAGGGAAATTAACGAATAGTGACAAAAATGTAGCAGTTTGAAAAGAGTATGTTTTTGACTAAATTTTTAAACAAAAATTAATAACTCGGCAACACTGTATTTGACAATCTTACAAATTTGTAGTTGAATATAGAACCTACAGAAGGTTCATTTCCACATAAAAAACTACGGTATTTCGTTTAAGAAAAATATAATTTTTGGTATTACTTTCTATTGGTACACCCTGTATTCAATAATTTTGAGATGTTTCAAAGATAACACATTATAAGTTAATAAGTTTCATTAAGTGAATTTTTCCATAAGTACAACGGTTTGGTTACTATTGACCGATGCGCGCTAATTGGGTTACGCTGTAGCATATTTAATGAAAAAGATATACATATTCTGTATCTTAAAACGCATCCATTAGAATCAGAAATGTATTTATATTTTCAGTAAAAGCGGTCCTTTGTGCCCCGCCTAGTATAACTCTTGTTCCTTGCATAATTGAAATGTGCTGTCTTCTTACTATTTACCAAACCAATGTGGCTAAAAATGATACCGAGCTAGTTGTAACCTGTGGTAACACAATCTACTTAGCATTCGGAAGGTAATGAGTTCGATCCCCGTTATTTCCACCTTGTTTAAGGTTTTTCCAGTGATTTTCCTCATACACATATAACGGTATGATCACTCCCCCCCCCCCAAACCCCATTCCTTCTGATCCTATCCTGACTACACCTGTCCTTAATTTCACCATGCATCTATACATAATGCGGGGAATCTGGACTAAAATGGCATACCACGGTAAAAGAGCATATTCCCGCTCAAATGTAACCCTGGAAACATGGTTCACATAACACAAAATCGTTTCAACGACTATCCATGAAATCGTATCGCAACAAGTTGTATATCGACCGCCAGTACTGTTACATCGTTCCTGAGCAAATATTTAATTCGTTTTGAATTAGCGTGTGCACATTGCTACAATGTGAAGTTTTTGAATGCAACAAGAAGTGAGTACTTAGAAGTAGGTTCTATTAGTTGTGTTTTCCTAGTTTAAAAATCATGGTTTCGTCTTTAAGTACAAAAACTAATGTTTTCTAAAATAGTGGCATGGGCTAAAATGGCACACATAGATCTGGGATAAAACGGGATAGTATGTCATTTTAGACCGATTATTATTATTGAGTACTTTATTTTGAATTTTCTTTCTTTTTTTAAAGAAATGGTGGGAAAATACGTTTGAAAAACGAACCGTCAACAGTGGAATAAGGGAGCCATTTAGACCCATTATTATTAATGAGTACTTTATTTTCACTTTTCTTTCTTTTTTTTAAGAAATGGTGGGAAAATACGTCAGAAACACTAACTGCCAGCAGTGCAATGGGAGATGTGCCGTTTACTACCCTACAGAGAAGAGCTAGCAATGCAAATATAAGGGTTAAAAATATTTGCAAAGGACTAGGTAGGTTCGTCACTGCTTTCACTCCTGAGCAAGAAGAATCAATAGTACAACATTTAAAACAAATGGAACAGAGTCTATTTGGAATTGCTTGTAACGAATTGCATTCACTTGTTTACGATTGGGTAGAAATAATTCCTCATCGGTTCAACAAAAACGACAAACGTGCTGTTGGGATTGGGTTAGAGTATTTCGCAGTAGATGTCCGGGTATCACCCTTCGAAAGTGTCGAAAGTGTCGTTTTTTCATGCCTAAAAACATATATTAATCAAGAGATCACAAAAAAGATTAGAGAAAGCGATGATAGAGCAATATCTCAATTACAAGTCGCAGGAATATTTCCACCTGCCTATGAAAAAATGCTACCAGTGGCTTTAAAAATAGTGGTCTGTTGCCCATAGATTGGAACATTTTTCTGGACTATTTGTATGCTCGATCAAGCGTGACCGACTAAAACATTTTACATACTAATACAATCCAGGGGAATTCAAAACTTCTCCCAGAAGACATCGCGAATGTTGTGAGTGATGTCGTATAAGACCATCCTACTATTGGTCACTCAAAGAAACAGGACCCAAAAATTATCCCCTTTCCTTCTACATCTGGCTAAACAACGAAGAGAAAAAAAACTCCAGCAATACTTACCAATAGTCCCTTTTTGTCAGAGTTGAAAGAGAAAGTGTTACACGTCCAAACCGCACTAGGCGTCGTGCATGCTCACTAATGTAAGCGGGTTGCCAAGCCAGCTAACAGGGAGATGGGCGTGGTCGAAATAATAAGTAAAATGAATGATTAATAAGCTCAAACACCTTACACTTATACTCAAATAGCTCAATTCGGGAAAATATGTCTCTAGGCGCCACCACAATCGAAACTTTGCTAAAATAATTGTCTTAAGCTGGATGTTAATTAACCCTACTTGATTGTGGAAAGTAGGATTGTGCTTACTCGGTAAACTCATATACGAAGGTTCTAAAACAAACACTCGTCCCAAACAATTCAACTCAAACTCAAATAAATTTAGTACTACCCAGGTTATTAAAAACTTTTTGAATACACCTCGTATACCAAAACTTCCAAAATAAAATTTATCACTCAAATTCATTCAATGAACGGTAATTAATTTTTAAAATTCTTAACATGAACGATATCTTTTAAATTTAATTTACTTTTTATAACGCTTCTGAATCGTATTTGACATTCGTAAACATTTAAAGTTTCAAAACTCAAACTTTTATTATACTTAATGAAATTTAAACTAACAGCTGATCTGTTAATTGTGCATTGCGCTATTAAAACAAACAGGAAAATTTTGCAATCAACCTGGCAAATATGAACTTAAATCTGAAAAATTAAAATATGCAAAGTTTACTTTTTGAAATTGTCAAAACAAGATCACCAATTAAGTAAATGTTACATCTGTGTTTCATACCTGGTTAAATAAACAACAAAGTAAAAAAAATATAACGATAAATATATATTGTCCTGCATAAAATAATCAAAAACAAATGTTTACATACACAAGGATATTTACATATACCTCAACAACGTGGTTGAAAATCAAAACCACACGTCACTACCAATTTCTGCAAAATTCTTAATACTAAACAAACCATACAATACGACTCAAGAACGATTATCTCTTCCTTTCAAAACTACTTATAATTTAAACAGCAGTACGCAAGTAAACTAACCAAAAGATAATCGGGCTTAAATGAGTTCATAAAATTCCTAAATCTAATTTCTTACTTAAAAATTGTCCATAAATCCTTGGATTTTCTTTCTTCTTTCTTCCGTAATTCAATTATTTGTAGTCCATTGGTACCCCTTAAAATTGCCTGAAGCACATTACAAAGGCTCAACAAAACTTATTCCTCTGTGCACTCGCGATTAATTCAATAACACGTAATAAACTGTATACGTTTGGTTGCCTCCTAAAATTTCTAGCAACCTTTATACCAATTTAGTCCCTTATACAAATAAATTTTCAATGTCACATAACGTTACTTAAACATTGGCTTAATATACAACGAACGCTTCGTTCACTTAACAGGTGGTCTCATAAATACTTTTAGCTGAATCTCGTTACAAGAACACGCGCTGCACTTAACACTTTAACATAACAACTGTTATCTCTATTCAAATCTGCTTACGCACTTATTATTTTCTTGAAAATAAACAAACTAATTTTATCTTCAATCCCAATTTTATTATCGTTTTATTTATGAATGTCTTTTACGATTCATCCCCGGTTCGGGTTACGCAGTTGTTTAAACAATTACTGCCTCATTAAGATTCACAAATATACTCCCACATCATCCCATTCTATCACACAACCTTCGCACGCGCGTTTCTCACCAACAGCCAAAAACGAAAAAGCTTAACTCTAACTAACTAACTCCTGTCAATCTCTGACTTTCCTATTTATAACTTCAGTCATCCATCTTTAAATATGTCTTCCTTCCGCGTTATATTCTCCAATAGTATTCATTCAAAACTACATAGTTCCAATAGATTTTTCCCTCTATACAAGCACGCGTGTAATTACAATACATCGCCATATTTGTTTTCACTTACAAATTTTACAATTACTTCATGAAGAAATCATTTTTCGTCACCACATTCATTCAGTAGCCACTCTGGTCCATTACGCAACTTTTAACCGTTATCTCCAACCTGCGTTCGATCTGCTTCCGCAACATTTGCAAAAATCAGCACCGTCTAAGGTCTCAAATTCCATATACATACACGTATTCTCAAAACAATTGCACAACATTACAAAAACCTTCGGATATTAATACTTAAACATACCCAATCTTTCTCTACATATTTTCTAAAACATTTTACACTTATTCTTCACATTTTCTGACCAAGATTACTCATCTTATCTTCAAACATTCCATTCTTTATAGTGGCAATACAGAAGCGATACAGTGGTAAGCATTATCGTCCCATCGACAAATTTCTCTTCACATTTACATTCATCAGAATCTAATTATTCCCACACTAAAGTCTTTATAACATTCAAATACACGCATCTACATACAGAATTATATTTCTCCTACATTTCCAGTGGCGTATCATACACCCACATACTTTATGCATATACACAAAAAAATTTTTTTTTCGTTCAAACTCAATACACTCGTCCTCAAAACACGTCATACACGTCATTATAACATCCTACATACAGGGTACGTCAACGCAACCTGACAAAAGAAAACGCGAAATAGGAGAAAGAAAGGCGTGTATCGGCTAGGAAGGCGAACAAAAGGGTTGGTATAAATTTAAATGATGTCTATGAGGAAGAGCCTGTATATGAAAATGCAAATTTAAAAGAGTATGACGATAGTGGCGCCATTTGTATTTTCTGTCGTGAAAAATTTTCTACATCGAAATCTAAAGAGAAGTGGATTCGATGCAGTGGGCACATGTGGTTTGTGCGGATGTTAACGCAAGAATAAAGACCTATATTTGAGACGTTTGTCATAAATGAAGTGAAAATATTTACCCACCACTTGCCGTTTATGTTTTGTTTTGTTTTAATGTTAAAACGGTATATGTCTAAGGCAGCAGGAACACAAAGTAAATTTAATTTAATGTTGAACAAAGTTAAGAAACATAAAACGAACAAATATAAACTAAAAAAATGTATGAAGATGAAAATTAATTGCTAGTTAAATTAAAAATGTTTACAGTGCAATTTGTGCAGTTGTTAAATTGGATGGGATGGTTAGGAAGTGTAGCAACTAAATTGGATTCTGAACTAGCGGTAGAAAGTTATGGTTCCGGATTAAGATCCTGTTGATTGTGTGCCTCAGTGTCTGGATTCAGGATCTGATTTGCTGTTTTTATCATTTGTGTTACAGATTCAGCACTGTAACCCTCTACTACACTTGTCGATTGGCACCTCCATGCTGTTTCAATGCACTTATATCTGCACCTGTATTCATCAACAGTGTAGCAGATGTTCTTCTTAGGTAATGACCAGTGTACATCTTTAAATCTGGCAAACTTAAGTAATAGGCTACTTCTTGAGCGGTTAATGCCAGCTTGTGTATGCCAACAACTTGTCTGTGACACTTCCCATTTTGATATATAATAAATAATCGATCGTTATTAATACCAAGTGAACGTAATGACAAATATTTCCTATATAACTGTAAGTACTGTTCACTAGTAACTAAATTGTTTGTGTTTTTGACCTTTTAGGCTGATAACCATGGGACTTACTTTTTAAGTATGGCACCAGCTTGGAATATTTTCGTATATACCTATAACATGCTTTACATTTAACGTCGATTTCAACATTGAATAATGGCTCCAGAGAGATGATGGTTTTATGGTCATAGCTAAATCGGCGAGATGCAACGATTACATTCTCCGAAAAAGAGTTTGCTTTCTTACTATTTCGCCACGTCATAAAGTGCATATAAACTTTTTCATAAACCTGCCGTTATTTTGCAGTGAGCAAATCTAAAGTGACCTGTTCTGCCGTTTCTTTAATCTCAGGCGGAGTGCAGTTCACGTCATTACCAGTTTAAAACGTTTCTATTTGATAGAAAATGACTATTATTTAGTGAAATAAAAAACACTGCAGTTTTTAATTAATATTGAATACCGTAAACTCGGGTGGCTTGGGACAGTGCAGGTGACTTGGGACAAAACGTTTTAATTTAAAAGTAGACCATGTAGTAAAATCTGTTGACATTTCCTGAAGTTAAAAAAAACTGTAGATTACAGTTGAACCTCTCTGTTGACAGAATCAAAATCTGTAATTTCAGTTTGACATTCGTTGGCGTCAAAAAAAAAAAATAAAAACGCAAAACTAAAAAAGTGCACATTTTTTAACTCCGAATAGAACTCGGCCTAACTCAGGTAATACATTTTTTAGATTTTTTCGAGTATGTGAGTAGTGTGTTGGCATGTTTGCTAACTGCATTAACCCAGTTTGATAATTAAAATATTACAACAGAACCTCCAAAAGCGTCTTTGTTAAAAGATAGTCATTTCGCAGGTGACTTGGGACAATAGAATTAGGTGGTACCTACTTAGGTAGGTACCTACTACATACTTGATTATAATGCCGTTCGTTAAAATGTGATGACAACTATGTTACCTACGTTGCATTTATTCAGATGTACAGTATTAAATGTTATGTTTGAGATAACACTGCTTTAAAAATTGCAAAGCAGCATATAAATAAGGTCAAACTTAATTTTGCACTGTTAATGTTTTATGATAACTAAGAAAGGAAACTTTACGTTTTTATTGTATTTATATATTCTTAAAACAATCTTTGTTTTATGTCTTACCTATCTTTAGTTTAGTTTGTTCCGATTCACGTTATAAATTACTTTCGACCAATCTTGTATTTTTGGCCACAAATAAAAAAAAAGTGAAGAAGTAAAGTTATAGGGTAAGAATCAAATGTAACTCATCGTGAAGCGGTCTTGCCTTTTATTTACTTCATCTACTAAAACATCGGATAAGAACTGAGCTGTTATTTATGAAATCAATTAATTGTCTAAGATTATATAAGTATTTATTGATTGTTTTTATATAGGTAGGTACCTACCTACATACAACGCCTTCGAACTATAAAAGAAAAGTAGGAGCCAGACGGTATGTCGAGTTTACCGAAAATGCGCTGGAAGAGGCTTTAGCGGAGGTAGCCGATGGAAAATTAAGCCTACGTGCCGCAGCGGACAAGTACAACGTACCAAAATCTACAATACATAGGAAATACAGAGGTAATCATTCTTTACCGCACGGAGGCCAAAGTGTTTTAACAAAAAGGGATGAAGAGCATATCTTAAATGGACTGCTAATTTTTTCAACATGGGGTTTCACGTTTACTCCACTAGAATTAAGAAAATTCGTCAAACGATTCTTAGATCGTAAAGGAACAACGGTTAAACAGTTTAACGAAAATTTGCCAGGACGGTACTGGCTGGCAGGGTTTTTAAAAAGACATAAAAACACACTAGCCAAAAGAGTTTGTGAAAACATTAAAAGAAGTCGTGCAGCAGTGTCCAAGGAAACAATAAATAAGTACTTCGACAATTTAGAAAACACCATTGCAGGTATCGAATCTGACAACTTACTAAATTTTGACGAAACTAAGATATGCGACGATCCTGGCCAAGAAATCGTGCTTGTTCGCCGCGGAGTAAAGCACACGGAACGTATCCTGGATGCTACAAAAGCAAGCACTTCTGTAATGTTTGCCATAACTGGCAACGGCAGACTTTTGCCAAGCTACATTTTGTATAAATCAAAGCACGTTCACGACAATTGGACAGAAGGAGGACCGCCTGGAGCTGTGTATAATTGCAGTGCTAGTGGGTGGTTCGATAGCTTCTTATTCAAATGCTGGTTTGTAAAGGTAGCTTTGGAATATTTCAGAAAGCGCGATGGCCCAAAGGCGATTATCGGCGATAACCTTGCTAGCCACATTTCTATTTCCGTTATTACAAAATGTGAACAGTACAATATAAAATTCTTACTTCTGCCACCCAATAGTACACATTTGACGCAGCCCCTGGACGTGGCATTTTTCAGGCCGCTGAAGAGAGCCTGGAAAGCAACGTTATTAGAATGGAAACGGAGCCATCGTGGCACCTTGCCAAAAACCGATTTTCCTTCCTTATTCAACAAAGCTCTTGACCGTATCAAAGAAAATATAGAAGATAATGCAAAAGCCGGATTCAAAGCCTGTGGCCTTGTACCAATCAACAGAAATGAGGTCCTAAAGAGATTACCCGATTTTCAAGATGGAAATGGTATTGGCGAGGAGTGGCAGGCAGCATTTGAAGAAACGTTGAGACAGACCAGACAGACACAAGCACAGCATCTTCGTCAGGTGAGAAAAAAGAACAAGGTACCCCCAGGAATACCAATCACAATCGCAAAACTTCAAGAAAACCCTATAGAAGGCAGCTTAGAAAATGACGTGGAAGCCAACAAAAATGAAATGGTGCAGCAGAATGATAACCAAAGTGCCAACGATGAACGTGGACCAAATGAAGAAGAAGAAAACGATAAAAACAAAGAACCAAGTGTAGATGACTTTGTACTATGCAGTTTTGTGTATGACATTGGCACAAAGAAGGAAAAACGAAAGTCATTTGTTTGTCAGATTAAAAAGATTGAATCCGAAAACTTTGAAGTTAGTTGTATGCGGTACAATAAACAATTTCATTGTTATGTTTTTGCAAAAAAGCAAAGCAATATCTATTGCAGATAAAATGTTATATAGTAAAATATAGCAAAACATGTCCCAATTCACCTGCGTTTACGGTATTATCTCGATAAATTTATATATTTACAGATGGTGAAATAATGTGAAGATAGATGGCGCCACCGGTGATGGCAAATTTCTTAAATTCTGTTCATTCAAAACTGTTCAATAATCTTACCCTACACTTGCTTAAAGCGAAAATAAAATGAGAAATTATATTGAATAACAATTCTTACTTATGGCTGAAAACATTGTTTGTGAAGAACATGTGAGAATTCTGAAATTGTAGTTATTGAAATAATGACATTCCATGAACATCAGTCAACACAGTGCTGATGTGTGATCAAGGTCATTACTTTTTTGTACTAGGACAAAAAGTAAATTACTTTTTGTAGAGTTGCCAAGGGAACATATTGGAATCCCGAAATCAGGCACTTTTGGTACGAAATACTGTCACAATATGGCGTCTTATTTAGGTGGTTGGAGAAAATAGTTATTTGTATTACAAGGCCAGAGAATGGGCGTTTGCGAGTATGAGTAAACTTTGCAGGCCGAAAAGAAGTCGAAGCCTGCAAATTTATGAGTACTCGCAAACCATTTTATGGCAGAGTGATACACAACATTTTTTGTGCCGACGTCAACAATTGTTATTAAAATCAATACACAAAACTAACCACTATAACCTAAAAAATACAATTGCGAAATTATTCATTACTCGAATTTTGTAGGTACCTTACCAATTTGTTGACTTTATAATAATTTATAGATATAATTTGTGGTTTATAAGGAACTAGGACGGACATAATAACGGATGCGTACACGATTAGGTTTTGTATTATGTTAAATGTCAACGCATTTGCGGTATGCTCTATTACAAAACGAAGGCACAAAAAAATAAAGTAGTCTAAGATAGCGTTTCATTTTAGTTGAAAACGTGACATTTATTATAAAATGGATATTTAAAATGATGGATTTGATTGTGAATAGATGGAGGATGAAATTATACCAGATGAAATTGTTAAGGCGGCCAACAAAGCAACGTTTGATTTATTACCGTCGATGTCCCGGACACGATGTGAACAAACATACCAAATTTTTGGAAAGTGGTGCCTAGAAAACAAGATAATAAGCATTTGTGAAAATGTCTTATTGGCATATTTGTCAGAAAAATCAGAAAGGCTGAAATCGTCTTTGTTGTGGAGTATATATTCGATACTGAAGGCCATGCTACGTACCAGAAGAAATATCGACATAAATAAATATTTTAAATTAACAGCGTTTATGAAGAAAAAATTGAAAGTACTTAATAATGAGGATATCGACAAGTTCTTAGTAGAATCTTCAGACGAACAATATCCAATGACTAAGTTTTGTTGATTATGGGTTATACTGGAGCATGTCGACGGGGAGAAATCACTAATATGTTAATTGACGACGTCGAAGACAAAAAAAATTTGCTTTTGATTAAAATTCCAAACACCAAAAACAAACCTTTCACTTTTGATCTTGGGAATGCCCAAGGCGCCCACGTCGAGGACGTAGTTTGACCTTGACGGTCAAGTGGGTCACGGATGTTGACTTTGAGACTGTCCTAGAATTTGACCTTGGAGCCGGACATTGGAATTGGCGTTGGGCTTGCCCTTGAAGTTGACCTTGGTGCAGAAAATTTGAATAAGGGGACCCTAGTGCTAACTCTCTCTCGGCACTTTCTCAAACAAACAAATCAAGCTCAAAGGAATCACGCTCGATCAATTAATTTCAAGCAATCAGATCAACCAAATCAATCTCAATCAATCAATCAAATGATAACTTACAGCTTACGAAAAACCAGATTACAGTTCAAAAATACTGATTGGATTAACTTACAGCTTGCTAGAACCAACCACAATTCAAAAATACCAAATTGATTTAAATTACATCTTGCAAAGCCAGCTCTTAATTCAATTCAAAAATAACAGCCTGATTTAACTTACAGCGTGCAAAAACCAGTCTTCAAAAAAACGACATCAAATTAGCGTGTAATACTATTGCCACGTTTTGCATACAATGATAAAAATATGTTTCACATTTAAATTAGTAAAATGCCCATAGTATAATCGGAGTCAGACCACTATATTATTTTACATGCAGGGACTCGTAATGCAAATACCTCTCACATAAACGGCTCTAGATTTATAAACAAGGCACGTCCTAAGTCATTATTGAAAATGCTCAATCAGCTAAATACTAACAATGCAATGCAATAACAAATATAACTAAACTTAACATTAGACCCGAATAGCAAAAACCTAATTATCTCTAATATACACTTATTGAAATTTTTCTATCACTTTTCGCGTTAATTACAAGTTCGTTAGCGCGACCTTGCCTACTTGAATTTTTATTTAACGTATTTTCACCTTGAGAATGTAAAGTAAACCTTCAACCGTGTTTTATATTGTGTATACATACAAAAAAAAAAAACAAAATTTCACCTTAAAAGTGTAAAGTAAAGTCAACCTTCAACAGTATACATATCGTACACACAAAAATTACTTTTAAAAATAAATAAATGAGTAATTAATTAAGTAATTAAGTGTTATAGATACATCAAAATTTATAACTGTTATATTAAAGCACGCGCAGGCTTTAGTAGATATATAAAAAGAAACTAACAGGTTAATTTTTTAATATTAAAAAAGATAAATAAAGCTACATTCATTGTCAATTTGCGATGTTTACATTCTAAAAAACAAGTCTCGGTTTTGATATTAGAAGCAGTGGCGAAACTACAAAATTTTTCTGGGGGGGGGGCAGGCCCCACGGGCTCTTTTTGGGGAGAGGTGCGTATAAAAATTTTGTTGGGGCGTACACACCACTTTTGTATAGATGCAAGCGCATGAAAACTACGTCAATCTTGTTTTCACTCTCAATTTTAAACAGTTTTGATTTTCATCATCATGGTTTGTCATATACCTACTTTAAGTAAAAGACTTTCTTGTTTTCACATTTTATTTAGGAAATATAACATATAAGTATGAATAAAAAAAACTTCAAACTAATTTTAGTTTTCTATCTGTTTTTCTAAAAACAGAGAGAACTTGTTCAGCCGACAATTTCTGCTTAACTAAAGCATTTTCGATACAGAGAAGTGATAAATTTGAAAATCTATCTAGTACCATTGAGGTTCTCAGCCATGTTTTTATCCGCCTCATAGCGGAGGAACTTCTTTCGCAACCAGCTGAACTGATTGGAAGGCCTACAGCAATTTGTAGTACTTTGTAAAGATTTGGAGTCAGATCCCCCTTCACTTGAACTTTTAGATTTTCCAACGTGATTTCAAGATTTTTATTTTTGAATAAATTTCGTATCACTAAAAATTCAGCTTGAAGTGTTGAGATTTCGATATTGAAGGCCCTCTGATAGTTGGCGACGAACTCAAATGCTTGATCCAAATCTAGCTTCATAAAGGAATCAATCGATCTTGCAAGGGGAAGATTTTCAAATCGTTTTTTCATATTGCCAATCACGTTGTCCATGACTTGGTAGTAAATGTTGACTTTCCAGTATTCGGGAGCTGTAGTTCCTGCAGGTATGTCGATCAGAGGTGATTTACCCAGGGTTGAGTCAGATAGATATTCATTAAGCCTTTGTGGTTGCTTTCTTTTTTTTGAAATCCTTAAAGGCTCCAAACAAATGTCTTGTTCTCCTGAGAATTTTTCTATTTCACTCCACAGGTCCTCAAATTTGTTCCTCTTCTCTTCAAAGTTACTTATAGTGCTATCTATGATATCACTAGCCTGACCTAGTGTGGCATCTTTTCTCTAAAAATATTTACTCAGTACATTTGCGACCATTAACACTGAATGGAAGACGAACAAACAAACGATAAATTGTGGCTTTATTATTGATGCCTGTATTCCAAGTGCTTCTACAGAATTTTTGTCTCGCCCTTGTTCAATTTCCTCATCCAGAGCATTTCGAATTGCTTGGAAATTTTTCAAAAGGGATTTGCAGTTTTCATATCGACAACTCCACCTGGTACTGCTAAGACTTCCCATTTCGCCCCCCGACTTTATACCTAGAGCATCACGGGCGTTTATGAGATGAGAGTGATGACCGGGTTGAGAAAAGTGGACGTATATTGCCTCCAGAGTGTTGAAAAATGCAGCTGCAGTAGACACCTTAGCACAACTGTCGACAATTACCAAGTTCATCCTGTGTGCCAAGCAATGAAAGTAAATGGCTTGTGGATGATCCTCCCTTATTTTGGCTTGCAGTCCTTGGTGTTTCCCAGACATAATACTGGCTCCATCATAAGATTGGCCAATTAATATGGCGTTATTCAACAAACTGCATTTACTTAGATACTTTTTAATAAGTATGTTTAAACTCTCGGCATCTCTAGAAGAAGAACAATCTACGAAACCAAAGAAACGTTCCTCAACTTCCAAGCCTACGGTATATCTGATTGCCACGGACAATTGTTCTTGTTTGTAGCACCTAGCTTCATCAACCATTATCGAAAAAAACCACATTGCCGCACTTCTTCTACAATCTGTTCAATAACAAGTTGAGATGCGATGCTTATTATTTCATTTTGTATTTTGGAACTGCAATAACTGATATGTCTGTCTAGATGCATCGAAAAATTCGTGTCATGTTTTGCCATAAGTTCACCCAACTCCAGAAAATTTCCTCGGTTAGTAGATGTTGCGTCTTCTCGGTGTCCTCGGAGTGGCAGCCCTTGACGTGTCAAGTATAAAATCATGTCGATTAATTTTATCATATAATCTCGGTTCTGTATTATCATTTCTTCATGTTGTATGGTTAGCTTCTTATGAACATCTCCGGCCTTCAAGGAATGCTTGTAGCCTACAAACCTTTGCATACAGTCAATGTGAGCCAAAGAGGTGTCATATTTTTTCAGCGACTCACTTAGTTTCCTCCAATTACTGAACCCATTAATCGAAAACTTTTCATTTTGATCTCGAATATTTGCAGAATGCCGAAAATGTCTGCAGACAAAGCAGAATGCTTTATCTAACTTCACACTATATTCAAGCCACTGATAAATATCAAAGAATTGAGACGAAAATGATCTCCGTCTATCTCCAAATGAACGTTTTGGAAAAACAACCCTTGGGCCCCTTGGCTGCGAAGGACCACTATCAAGAGTTCCCAGATCTTGATCTTCTGGATCATTTCGTCCTCTTTGATTTGTTTCTGCAGATGTAAAAACATCGGATGTTTTGCTACCTTGCCCTTCTTCAGCGGCTTTATTTACATCTCGTACGCCTCCAACATTTTCTATATTTGAAGTTGAAGATTGTGTTAAATCACAAGCTATCTCAATATTTGTTGTTGACACATACTGGAGTAGACGTTTGCCTTGTCTCAGTCTCATCTTTGTCGGGTTGATTTGTGGCAGATTTGAAAAACGATCGTATGTCTTTGAATTTCTTCATGTTCAAACCGCCCACAATCTGCAATCTGCAACGCAAATAAAAACAAATTTATAAACACCGAAGCTAACTGCTCGGACACTAATGGGGAAACAAGTAAAAGGCGTGAAAGAAAGTACAAATCAAAATCCCTTTGCAGTTTTAACTTTAAACTATTATTATTATTATTAGCTGAAACTTGTGATGCAATCTTTCCTTTTTTTTTCACCTATCAAAATTTTAACATCTTATAATACTCCAAAACAAACATACAAATAAGTAAAATTACCTTAGTCCTTAGTTGTTGTGGCCTTGGCAGTGGCTATTTGTTTGCTTTGATGTTTTATTTCACACAGCACTGTGCTGTCAGCACAGAAGACTCAGAACATGGAACACCGAACACAGGTTATATTGGCACTTGGCTCATAATAATAATAATATTGCATAAAACATTAAACATAACTATAACAAGTACTAACCCCATGAATTCATCGTGCGTTGCAGCGTTGCTTATATAGGTACCGATGACGCAAGCAACCCTTCTCGAATCTTCTAGAAGTTCGATGACTAATAATTTACATAAGCTGCTGTCTGCGTCTGCCGAGGCATCGTAATTATGATTCATACATCTAGATTGTTCGGAATAATGAGTCACGATTTCCGATATGTCACACTATTTTTAAGTTTCAAGTCTCGCTTCCTTTATAAAAAGTTATCTTTTAGAATGTTAATGTAAACTGTATGTAAACTAATCTAATCTACTAATCTTTGCGGCGTCTTTATGCTTGCTGGGTTTACTACATCGTGAAAGAGGAACTATACATGCTATTGTTTATGCATCAACACTCAACGCATATCAGTATCATGAACCAAAACAATTCCAAGAGCAGCACAGTCACAGTCAGCAGTCTACCGCCGCCGCGCCGCTTAGCTAAACAAATATTATTTCACCGATACAACTTATGCTCGAATGACGAATATTCTAATGTCCTTACATAATAAATAATAATTAATAATTGTACTTATCACTATATCACTATTACTACTTGTTTGTTTATCGCAATGGTTTAAGATTTAACGAATTAAGTTGTTAGATGGAATTTAAGATAAGAATGAAAAATGGGGAAGTGCTCCGTTTTTCTGGGGTGTGTCACGGCTTGCCTGGGGTGTGCCTGGCACACCTTGCACCCCCCCTAGTTTCGCCACTGATTAGAAGATAAGCACGATAAAAAATAGAATATACCGGTGACCGCAGATTTTTTTTAAGCTAGGATGATGACAGATTGCCCTTACTAAACATGAAATTAGGCTTCTATTTTACATACAAGATTCGTCTTTATCAGTAATATCTCTATCAAAAAACGGCATTAGATTTTATAATCAGGTTAAGCATGTTGGCCGCTTAGAATGCTATTTTTTGATTTTCGAGGTTTTACCCAGAAGAGGTTATCATACTATCACATAAGATAGCTTTACATACAAGTTCTGCCTTAACAGAAATACCTCTGTCAAAAAGGCGCTTAGCTTTATAAACATGGAAGATATTAGAGCGTGGTTACAGAAACAAGAAGCGTACACTATGCATAACCCTATAGTGAGAAATTTACTGGAAACAGGTACATTGTGAGTAACATTTTTGTTTGAGCTGTGGCAGGCGGGGTCTTTGCAATATGACAAATCTAAGTAAATATAATGACGGCTATATTTATACACTGACGGTTATCGATGTATTTAGAAAGATGGCGTGGGCAGGAGCTCTGAAGCTGAAAACTGCAGATTCTATAATCGACGTATTTTCGGTTATTTTGTAAAGATTCGAAAAGATACCTCAAAGTATACAGGCGGATAAGGGCAAGGCATTTATTGCGAAAAGTGTCCAGCAATTCTTTAACAAACATCAAATCATATTGTTAAAATTTAAGGATGCGATGCTTTCAACGAAAGCCGTTTCCACGATCCCACCTTTGTACTGGCCTGTCTCCCGAATGTAGCCGAGCATATCCGAACGTAACCGATAAAAACCACTAATTAGATTACATTTATTTTAAAAGCAGATTTGTTTGCTTGTTTTGTGACGCCATCTAGTGGTGTATTTTTAAACTAAAGAGTGTTTTCTGTACTACAAGTTAATCGCCCTCGGCTCTCTGATCTCCGTCGCCTCTCTCGTCTCTCGCAGCGCTCTCGTCTCTCTCTCACGTTTTAGGTTAGGTCAATACTCGCGAGCATTGACCTACCCTAAAATGTGGGACGACAGTGTTTTCGCATTTGAGTCTTTTCGCGTTAGCGTGTTTTTGTGCTTGCGTGTTTTCCGATTTGTGAGTTTGCGTGTTTTCGTGTTTGCGTGTTTCCATGTTTTCGTGTTAGCGTGTATTCGTGTTTACATATTTTCGCGTTTGCGTGTTTGCGTGATTGCGTGTTGGAAAAGAAGTTCTAAGAACAAACACCAATATTCTGGGTTATGTTGTAGAGGATCCGTATTTTAAGAAAAGAGGGCGAAGACCCCAACATACGTTCCTATACCTGTCTTATGTTATAGTATAAGGACTCGGGAGACGGACCAGTAGAGAGGTGGGGTTCGTGGAAATGGCCTTCGTTGAAAACATTGCATCGCAAAATTTTACCCATATGAAAGACGAGAGAAAGAGACCAGAGAGGTGCGAGAGACGAGAGGGGCGAGGGAGACCAGAGAGCCGAGCACGATCAACTTCTATTACAGAAAACATTCGCTAGTTTAAAACTACACCAGTAGATGGCGTCACAAAACAAACAAATCTGCTTTTAAACATAAATATAATCTAATTAGTGGAGTTTTTATCGGGTACGTTCGAATATGCTCGGCTACATTCGGGAGACGGCAGTAGAGAGGTGGAACCGTGGAAACAGCCTTCGGTGAAGGCATCGCATCGCATCGCTAAATTTTACATATATAGTTTGATGTTTGTTAAAGAATTGCTGAACACTTTTCGCAATGAATTCTTTGCCCTTATCCTCCTGTATACTTTGAGGTATTTTCGCATGTTTGAAAAATAACCGAAAATACGTCAATTATTATTATTCAGAGCTTCTGCCTACGCTATTTTCCTAAATACATCGATAACCGTCAGTATATAATTATAGCCGTCATATTTACTTAAATTTCTCATATCGCAAAGGCCCCGCCTGTCGTACCTCAAAAAATGTTACTTACAATGTACCTGTTTCGAGTAAATTTCTCACTACAGGTTTTTGTATAGTGTATGCTTCTTGTTTCTGAAACCACGCTCTAATATCTTCCCTAGGGCCATGTTTATAAATATAAGCGCCTTTTTGACAGAGGTATTTCTACTAAGGCAGAACTTGTATGTGATAGTATGGCAACCCCTTATCGGTAAACCTCGAAAATTAAAAAATAACGTTCTAATAAGAGGCCAACATGCTTAACCTGATTATAAAATCTAAGGCCGTTGTTTGAAAGAGGTGATCATTGTATGCAAAACGTAGCAATACGTTAATTTGATGTTTTTTTAAAACTGGTTTTTTTTGCACGCCGTAAGTTAAATCAGGCTGTTATTTTTTAATTGAATTGACAGCTGGCTTTGCAGGATGCAAGTTAAATCAATTTGCTATTTTTATTGTGGTTGGTTTTACCAAGCTGTATGTTAATCCAGTCAGTATTTTTGAACTGTAAGCTGGCTTTTCGCAAGCTGTAAGTTATGATTTGATTGATTGATTGAGATTGATTTGGTTGCTTGATTGAGATTGATCTGATTGTTTGAATTGAATTGATCGAGCGTGATTTTTATGAGCTGTATTTGTTTGTTTGAGAAAGAGACGAGAGAAAGAGAGAGAGAGAGAGAGAGAGAGAGAGAGACGAGAGAGAGAGAGAGAGTTAGCATTAGGGTCCCTTTATTCAAATTCAAATTTCCCGCCGAGTAGGTTAGTTTTTGAACATGACTAAGAAGTAGATTTGATTCTGACCTTGAACAATTCCTACGCCCTGCCTTAAGGTCAAATACAAGGTCAGCATCAAGGTCAAAATACAATGCCCACGTGACCGTCAAAGTGAGGCCCAAGGTCAACCCAGGATTAGTCTCAAAGTCAAACCAAGCCTCCGCGTGACCGCCAAGGTTAAAATACGTCCTCCACGTGGACGGCCTTGGGGATTCCTAAGGTCAAAAGTGAAAGGTGAGGTTACTACTATTAGTAATGGAGAGAAAAAGCTAAATTTGTATAGGAAGTATATAGCGCTACGCCCGACCAACATTCCTTATCGGCGACTCTTTATTAATTACAATAAAGGAAAATGTAATAAACAACTTGTAGGTATACTTACTGTAGGTAACGCTCCTTCCAAAATAACTATATTTTTGAGATTGCGAACCCAAAGGAATATATACAGGGCATTGCTTTAGACCTAGTTCGGCGACTTTGCTACCTAATCAAGGTGCTAACATCATAAACTTAAAACGACATGGTGGTTAGAGTTCATCTCAAGTTGCTGAAGACTACATTCGGAGTTCAGTTGAGAATAAGATTGATATAGCTAACAGAATTCAAAAATCAGGTAGTACAAAAAAAGCAATTACCTCAGAAATCCATTATAATGTAAGCAGTTCGAAAAATCTCACGTCAACGAATAATTTTGTAATACCGTGATTACAGGTAAGTAATGCTAATAATTGTACGTTTTATATAACTATTCAAAAGTAATGTTTATGTTTGTAAATCAAAAATTTACGATTGTTACAAAAATTGTTAAAATTAGTTAATAAAGAGTTCTTGTTATAAAAATGTAGACTGAATAATATGATGTTTAAGGTACAACACTGTGTCTGTTAAAAAAAAAAATTGTACATAATACGTCTCAAAAGTGTTTTTACGGGACTCGCATGCTTCAAGGACTCCCCTGAAGCTCGCCCTGGAATTTGCCTACTCGTCCAGGAAAAGGCCACATTCGGTTACGTAAACTACTATTTTTTTACATAAAAAAAATTACATGTGTTTTTGTTTATGTATGCTATTTTACCCACAGTGCGAGTAAAATGGTTAATGCTGGTTTTTAGTTTTTTTTTATAATAAAATAAATTGTTAAATTGAACAGCATTCTTAGGGTGCCAATATGAAAGTAGTACTCGTGAAGCTTTAGAAAACAATGTTACTTCAACACAGCAGTTTGTAATTTGCAAATAGCACTCTATAGAAAAAATGGTATGCCATTTTAGGCCTGGTTCCCCAATATATGTATGATGAAAATCCGTCGTTGTGTCTAAAGAGCATGGAAAGCTCGAACAGCCTGCCCTTCCCTATGGGGAGGGAATGAAACACGTTGCTTTCCTTTTTTTTTGCTAAGAATGATTTTTGTAATGGTACGAAAGGGGTGATTGAAAATATATTACAATATTGCCAATTATTATCCAAAAATGCTTCGCAGTAATTGTGATTATATTTAATTAAATAAAAGAATTTCCCAAAACAAATGACTGTGAGAAAGTCCGTCGTCCACCAGGACGAAATTACGGCTCCATCATTTTAAGCACATTATATCGTTTCCGATTAAGTTAAAATAATTAATAATTTTTCATTAATTTCGAATAGATGTTATACAATTTTATTGCATAAAATAGAAAACTTACAAAATACGACTAAACTGGATTTTCCATTAAATCTCTCAGTTACTATTTGCATTATCTATTGATAGAATGATATAGTTTTTTAAAAGTTTAAGCTGTTTGTAGCGAATGTGTTTAACAGGTACCATTTAATACTGAAAATACTTAAATATTTACTTTACATTTTGAGCTGGAACGGCACAGGTCGAGTTTTTTTTTTTGTATTGGGCGATTATTAATTACACTATTAATCGCGAGATATTCACCTTTTCATATAATTTTACCTTCTCCCATTTTGCAATTACACACCATCATACGACTTGGCCAAACTAAGTAAATATTTTCTGTGCACATTTACGTTGAACTACACCCATAAAGATCAAAATTAAGACACACAAACACATGTTTCAAAAAATGGTAAATGAAGATAAGAAATTTAAACAACTGATGTTACCTACGTCAATAAAGGTACATACGTAGAAAATTATTTCGCAATTTTACTATACGCTAGGGTACTGTAATTCTAGTTGACCAATTAAAATTCATTGGTTATATTTGACGAATTAGAAAATGAAGGTTTACAGGTGATCTACTGTTTAGTTATTTTTGTTTTGTTTTTAAAGTACATTGACTCAAAAATAATTCGGTCAATTCAGTATATTTTGTTAATCAAATTTTATTATTAAATTTAAAATTTTGAATGTAACAGTGCAAATAACACGCGTTTCAAATCATGGCGCCTTAAAGATTTTGACCCTTAAATTAATTAAAAAAACACTACTGTGTTAAACACACTGAATATTTACTTTGAATTTATTTATACTAGTATAAAGATATTTAATTTTAAGTCTATAAACAATCTAATTGCGTAATGAGCACAGTACTGTGGTCATAATTATCTCCAAACCCCCTCCATATTGTGATAAACATTTCTGAAAATACGAATACAGCCTCTTGACTGATAAAATGGAAATAAATTAATTCAACCGAGAATTATATGTTAGTCTATCGTATACGGTGTTTTGAAGTGGTAACGTATTTGTTTGTTTCTTTAAAGTCGACGATTGAAATACGTTTTTCATTGCGTGCTTATAGTGCAGATAGTTTAATTATGGCCGTTAATACTAAAAAGGTAATTCATAATGATGCGCATATCCCGATAAGTTAATAAATGCAGAGAGGCGTGTTTTTACCATTGCACTATGGTAATACTAATAGATTAGATTAAGATGTGTATTCTTTGATAGTTTAAGAAACCAAAAACTTGGAAACGTATTTGGTTATAAATATTAACTAGAATTGATTTACATACAAACCGTTGTTGACGTACATAATCTTTAATGTATACAGTTTTTGTATACAATTGATTTTTTGATTTCAATTGTGTTTTGTGATTCCTTTTTTCTGTATTTCATCATAACAAAAATAATGAAATGATTATCTTCAGTACCAGAACTATCTAGAAATGATGATAAACTTTCATCTCAGAAAAGTGTAATATACAAATTACGAAATTGTAACTATTTTTATATACAACAGTCAGGCAAAGAGATAAAAACTAATTGTTGCTATACTAGTCTTATTTATTATAATTTTAAAAATCAATAAATTTCTATACAGTATTAACTATATCAGGAAATTCTTACAGTGTGCTTGTAGGTGGGTTTTAAAACATCAACACAAATTAAAGCAGGTTGTCAGAAGCTGTCATTTACAAGTAAAACAGGCCTTCGGATTGGATGAATACAAACATTTTGAAGATGAAAGCGAGTATACATTTAAGGTATCAACATTATTATACTAAAACAAGAATTTAGATAATCCAAACTTTACGCGAAATCCACTTATGGACTTTCCGAAAAGTTTTGATAATAGTAATTCTCTTAAATTTGCCCATAAAAGCTAAACAGATAGTAGAGATTGAAGAATTAGAAAAATAAATTGTTTTGAAATTGTTTTCATAACAGCATTTTTATTTATTCATTATCAAAGTATTGTGTTACAGTATAAAACGTAAATGCACAAGCTATATAAGCATTGTAAGAATAAACGCGAAGTATGTAATTTTAACTGTTATCATCGAGGACATCTATAATCTGCTTGAAACAGTTTCAAAAATTTTATCTTTTGTGAAGTTCAACTCTATATACATTTTTTTTGAAGATTAGCTTATTTATTAGATTTGCTTACTTATCTTCTGACTAAATATTTATCTAACGTTCTTCTCATTGGTAATTTTGTTAATTGAGCTAAAATTTTAGTACTCAGAATTGGCATCTACGCTAGCAGAGCCTCATCAATTACGCTCTAAACCAGATGTAAGCCAGTTAAAATTTGGCCAAATATTTACAGATCACATGCTTAAAGTGTTTTATCATGAAGCTTTAGGTGGATGGCAAAAGCCGGCAATCATTCCATTTGAAAATATCTCACTACATCCTGCTGCTAAAGTACTCCATTACGCTATAGAGGTACAGTCGATAATTAGACTAGGAAAGGATGGTTTACTAAATCATATTTTTAGCTTTTTGAAGGTTTAAAAGCCTATAGGGGCATTGATGGTAAAATACGGGTATTTCGGCCAGATTTAAACATGACTCGTATGAACCTATCCGCAAAAGGTTCTGGACTACCAACATTTGACGGATTGGAGCTCATTAAATGTATGAAGCGTTTAGTACAAATTGATCAAGAATGGGTACCTCACAGTGAGGCTTCTAGTTTATACATAAGGCCAACGCTTATTGGAATTGATGTAAGTGAAGAATGCATTTTAAATAAACAACTCAAAAGACTAAAATCACATGTGTAATTAAGACGTAGATCAAGTAAGCTGAGCTTTCTTTTAGATAGTGATGAAATGTTAATTGTATATTACAGGGCACATTAGGAGTTGCTAAATCTGAGTCTGCTTTATTATACACTATTTTGTGTCCGGTCGGTGCATATTTTGACAAAAAAGATGACTCAGTTGCGTTATTCGCAGACCCAACGTATACACGTGCATGGCCCGGTGGATGTGGTGATCGAAAAATGGGTTCAAATTATGGTCCTACAATTCGAGTACAAAATAAAGCTATCAGAAAAGGATGTCAACAGGTTTTGTGGCTTTACGGAGAAGACCATCAACTGACTGAAGTTGGAACCATGAATATATTCATGTTTTATGTTAATGAACGTGGAGGTGTGTATTTGCTGAAATTTTAGGTATTTAATACATTACGATATTAACATATTACGAAATGATCACTTTAGACGCGACCGATGGTAGACGACATAAAGCATATTATTAATTTTATTAAATACATAAATAAAAAGTTTACTTCGAGTAGGATTTGAACCTACGACCTGTACTTTGCTAGAGTACCGCGCTAACCAACTGCGCCATCAAGGTTCAAGCCCCAATCGATGTAAATTTTGTCTTTATGTATGTAGAACATATTTACCTTTGAACATTCGTTCATAACAAAAACTTACAATAATTTGACATTAAGCATAGTTTGTGTTCATAAAAAAAATAACGTTGCTATTCGTTTATGTCAAACAAAGTGGAATGTGTCAAGTTTTGTACGTAAAACGTTTGTGTATTAAGAGTGCAAATTAGTGTGACTAGAAACTAACGAGCAACAAAAAAATTTTACACTCGAAGTACACACAATAATTATTTAAACGAGCTAAAATAGTATAAATTGTGTGCCAATATTTCATTGCCACTTACCTAGCTAATGGAGTTGTGGTAACACGATCTGCTTAGCATTCAAGAGGTAACGGATTCCCGTTACGGTCTACCCTGTACGGGCATTTTCCTCATACACATATACTGACATGGTAACAGCGTATACGCACACCATGTGCGGCTATTTAGGTGAATGTTGGGGTAATAGATTCCCCCTCAAAACCTCAAAACTCCGTTCCTTCCGCACATATCCCTAATCTCACCTTGCATACACACTTAATACAAGTATATTGGAAATTCATGATTGTAGCTGAAGAAGCTTGGAAGCTCAAGCAGCCCGCCCTCCTCCCTGGGGAGGGAATGAAGCTCGTGGCCATTTCCTTTTCTTGCCACTTTCATCAATAATTTTATCAGTACCTACAACACTTAGTCCACACCTTTCATTTTGGTTGGTTAATGTGGAAGTGTTGGCATATTCAACCAATCGAATCAGGTTGTGATAAATAAATGATAAACGGTCGTTACTAATATCGAGAAACAACAAAACAATCCGTGATTGGCCAAACGTCAATCTTTCCTTTGTTAAACGTTAGCAATATTGTAGACGTCATTAAACTTGTACTACTAAATTAGATTATAACATATTTACCTTTTTTACTTAAATAAACCCGATAAGTAAATTGTCAACCATCAGGCGATAAAGAAAAGATAAATATTTGTAATCATGTATTTGCTCCATTCATATTTCAACATTAAAAAAATAACTTGTTGCTAATACGATAAATATTACAGAAAAAATTCTAGCAACCCCTCCTTTAAATGGATTAATACTACCAGGTGTAACACGACAGTCAATTATGGAATTAGTAGAAGAAATGGGTGATATTCAAATACAAGAACGAACTATCCCTATGAATGAAGTAATACATCTGCTTAAAAAAAATAGAGTAAGTGTGTTTAAGAACCTTAAACAAAATTTTCACAACATTTTTACAGATATTAGAATTATTTGGTTCAGGTACAGCATGTATAGTTAGTCCAGTATCATCAATTGAATATTTAGGAAGTGTGTTACAAATACCTACAACAGAACACTCAAATCCACTTTACCAGATTGTTCGAGATAGATTAGCAGCAATACAGTACGGTCATATAGAGCATCCATGGGCTACACCTATTGAATAATTGAAAAAAATAAGTATTTTGGATAATTAACTGCGCATCTATCGTCCTTTGCCAACACTTCATTTGTGATATACCTAGATAGCACTTAGTACATGGGTTTTGGAGAATATTAACCTAAAAAACTATTCCTAGTGCAAAATTAAGAATTATTTATTATAAGAATCATCATCGATCATTAGTTTATTTAAAATTAATTATTGTCATTATTTTGCTACATAAATTTTAATAATTAACATTAGTATCTAAATATATGTGATATGGACCAATCAAACAACAATAAACGAAACTTTACAGAACATAACTTATATTTTAATACAAGGCTACAAATCGTTCTAATTACGTATGTTTACATTTTTTAACACCAAACAAATTTTTACTTTATTATTCACAAAGCACCCATTGTTTTCGTGAAAAAATCGATGTCAAGTTTTCAACGGATTTACACGGTACACGTTATTAAAGACATTTAAGTATTAGATAAGCTTTCTTAATACAAATTTTCTGTAGGGTAATAAAAAATTCTAAAAAATCAAAAAAGTGCTTTTTGTCAACATTTCAAAAAGTATCAATTTTAAGTAAGTTATTCTTGTAAAAGTTTTTAATATGAAAATAAATAAGTATTAAAAATTAATTTAATTAAAATAAATCTGATGCGTATATATTAAACGTTAATAATGATAAAGAATCCTCATGTTTTGTTTAAGAAAGTTATATGCTGACTGGATCAGATCTTTTATTAACAATTGAAAAAGATTTTTTGGTTTGTGAATTTAACTAAACATACAAAAGAATACATTATCATCATTTAACGGCGCAATTAAAAAGTTAATTAAGCTTTTGGGTATAAATTCAAAATAAAATTAGTAATATAGCTAAACATTGAATACAAATATGTCTGTAGGTACCTACGTCACTGCACTAATGAACTTGAAAGCAATTTTTAAAATCAACTACAAAAATGGTGTAGTGAAACTTGAAATAAAGGTGAACAATAGCAAGTTTTGCTAGATTAAGAGTCAATAATCCAAGATGCCTTATCCTCAGGTAGCAACAAAGAGAGTGATACCAAAGAAAATGTAACCATTTACATTTTGTGTAATTTTTGGGCTTAGTTTTGTTTGTTACAGATTCCTGAGTTTTATGTTTTAATAAGTACTGTATTGTCGTTGTGGATGTTTGTCAATTATTAATTAAGTACAGTACATTACAATTTATTGTTATAAGCTATACGTATTAAACATTCATGAGACGTACATGTTGACTAACGTAACCATGTCTTGAGCTAATGTGTGGCCATTTCCAACATATACAACGTTGTTGTGACTTCTTGCAACAATAAGTGCTAAAATAGTGATGTTGAATAATTCAACTTCGCGACATTATTGAAGTACCGACAAAAACTTCACCTTGGATCTAAGCAGGCCAGTATACTGTAAACGTCCACGTTGATACTAACGATTAATTAATTATTAAATGATACATAAAATTTAAAATGGCTACTAGTCTCGTAATTCCAATATACGCATAACAAAAGCTTATTTATCGATTTTTTTGCTACAAACTGGTTATACCCTGATTATTATGTTTAAACACTCTATGTATGTTAATAGTTATTAGTGCGCTGTTTACACATTTCTAAGATTACCACAGCTCCTAGGTGAAACAACATGCGTAGGTCACTAACACTCAACACACTCTCAAGGCCATTTTCGCATAGATAGCCATCTCACTTTTTCAAGGCTTGGTCATGCAATTTTTTGCACTTCTCTGATACCACAATTAGAACAAAATTAAAAAAAAGATAATGATATGATAATATATTTATTTGTTGTATGTACAAATGTAATGAGGTCCTTTCCACTTTTGTATCATTACACGTTACACGTAAACGTGGTGTAAGTAAGTAAGTGCAGTGTGGTGCCCATCGGAGATGTTCCTGTAGCGGAGTGTCAGATGACCGCCATTTGTTTATTCGAACTCCACACGAAGCATTTAATCGTATCGTCTGAAGATATGGAAACAAACCTCGCTGCTACAAGCGATGGAGGTGAGTGAACTCCAGACCATGTTCGATACGTAAGTAAACTTTTATCGAAACAATCGTAATACTGAGGATAATAAAAGGTTGGAGTCACGTCACACATCTTCTCACAGTAGAACACAGTTAGATACTAACAGGAAATAATTTATTATATACAATATATACGGTATAAAAAAAATAATTGTCCAAATAATACAGTTCATTGCAGTGTATGCATCAATCATCTTCACATACCTCGTGCAGCATTGCTAAGGGCGCTCTACACGATGAGCACCAGCATTCTTGGTGTTACATGTGGTAAATTGCGAGCCATTTATCCATATGTGTATGGCGATTAATAACTCGGTATTCACTTGGTTGCAATGCCTTGTATCCAGCAAGATGATAACGAGTATGAAGAGCAAATGTGTGTGAATAGTATGTCACATTACCCATGAAGGCATGATGGTGGAGGTAGTAAATTCGTTTATCTAAGTTGGCAATCCATTCAGTGTTCCACTGCACATCTGCATATGTATTCTTTAGCTCTTCTAATGTCGTAGAAGGCAGTAGCCCTTTTTTTCAAATTCCACCCAGTGTGGAATTATTTCACATGCTCGCGGCACACTTAGATTAAAAAGTGATAATGGTTGGTAGCACTCCCTATCATCCCAATTGTTTTGTACTGGGCTAGCAGACATACTGACACTGTTGGAAATAACACGATACTATAAGTGTAGTTACCCCTACTTTTAAAGAAAGAAGTGACCTTGAAAAAAACGTATGTATGATTAACCTTGAATAATGACACGATTGATATCGGTATTGTGTAACCATGGAAAAGTGGTAAACGTAAGAGGGGGAGAACATTGTAAGTGTGGGAACCTTGAGGTTATGACAACCTTGACGGTGTGTGAGCCTAGAAAAGGATAACCTTGGAAAAGTGGTAAACGTGAAAAGAGGAGGACATTGTAATTGTGGGAACCTTGAAAATGTGCCGGTCCGAGAGGTAATGTAGACATCCTTGAAGTGATTGATGCGATCCCGTCAACTTTGCAGAAACGCCGTGAATCAAGGCCTTGAAACGGTAGGATTGCTGAAGTAACGTGCAGTGTGGCGGTCAAGATGAAGCAGGTAACCTTGACGGTAGAAATAGTGGGGAAAGTAGGATATAAATGCAGAAGGAGTACATGTGAAACTAATATTGTATGTAATGGAGAATGTATTACGTCAAGCGGTAGTAAAGGCGAAGGTTGTGAGTGTTACGAATTCAAGTGGATGTCGTGATATTTTAATGAACAATGTGCAGTATTTTTTATATAAAAGTAAATCGAAGTATGTTATTGTCGGTCGGTCACCCTAATTCAATTTTGAAGCAGTCGTGAGACTCGGTGGATCTAAGAGTAGTGCACTGGTGTTTGATAAGCAGGCACATACATATGGAAAATCAAGGGATAATTACAAATTATTTCTACACACCTGAAGGGACATGGCTACCTACAAAGATGGGTTCGAAAACGATATCGTATGAAACTATTAACAAGAAGAAAATTATACGCATCTCTGATTGTGAAAAATCAGAAATCTATTTAGAATGGGAGTCTATAGAACAGTTATGGAGACTTCTTAAGATAATCAGTTACCGATTGGATTTAGTACCTAGAATGGAATTTCCTGCATCTTATGATAAAATAATACATGCGGCAGCGGAAATGCCTGATGTTGATACACACAGGTCAATAGTTCCATTACAAGATATATTTGATCTCAATATAGCATGTATTATGAAAATTGTAGAATTTGCCAAGGAGAAAATTGCTATTGACGTAGAAGTTGCGAGAGCCGTTAAGTAATAAAATTATCGAGAATAGGGATAATGATAAATGCTTAGTTAATATGTGGATGTGTTATAGTGCAGAGTCGTGGTCTAAGGCTGTAGATTGTGTTAGTGCAGTGCACAATAGGTATGGTAGTGGAATACGTCTGTGCGAGAAATATTTTCATTCGCATGATTATGGTGTAGAGTACATTTGTTGTATTAAGACCTTAGAGAAATATCTTTGGAACAATTTGTACATGAAATAGAATGTCCTTTACCGAATTATATTTCAACAGATGACAACACGACAAGTGAAGGGGCTCTAAATTAATGAGCTCAAAAACGTAGTTCACGATATAGTAGAATAGGAGCGAAAAGGAGAATGGGAACAGTTAGCTAGAGACTCTGCACGCTTTAGCAAAAGAATAGAAGAGTGTAGCAAAACAATTTCAACTGTCCTGGAAAAGCAACATCGTGATTACGTATTTATGAAACGCTTTAGTAGTGTATGGTATTGTATGTATTAATAATAAATAAAAAAATGTAAAATAAAAAAGTGTTATTTATTACATAATAATGTTATATAATGTCTTTGTTAGAAATCCATGAATTGTGAGAATTATCAAACGCTAACCATTTAACGAGAGACATTTCCTCGACGTCGTATTACACGTTCAACCAGATGAATCTCAGGATGTTTAACACTTTGATGTTCTGGCTCATAGAAACGTCCTTGTATCTCTTCATCTCGACTGTCACATAATGTGTAGGTAATTGGACTGGAACGTTTCACTGCTGTTATTCGAAAGACTTCATAACTCCAATTAGGCGTGTATCCCTTAGAGAATGTGCTTCTGTATTTGCTAATACGTGCATAATCCCCTAGTTTAAATTTAGACGTCTTACGGTCAAGAACTTTGACATTTTAAATGTTTCAAAATAGAGGTAGCGTTCTTTTCCGTTACCTCTATAGGTTTGTATCCGATGGTTCTATGCTTTCTTGAATTATAATCAGCAACAATTTGAGGTAATATTGATAGCCATTTATAGGTACCTTGCATACTGAATGTTTTCCATATTATTGCTTTAAGAGTGCGATTTACACGTTCAACTATGCTACTCTTCAAGTTTGAATAACTGCTATAACGATTAGTATTAAATTTTTTCATTACTTTTTTAAATTCAGCATTATAAACTCCGTTCCCATGTCAGTTTGTATATGTGTAGGCGTCCTTCGCAAACCAGACAAAAGTTTATTCATTACATCTGCGACTAGTTTTCCATTCTTGAGCAAGATAGGCTTAGCCCAGACACATTTAGAAAATGCATTTATTACTACTAAAATGTATCGAAATCCTTTATTTACCCGAACATAAGGTATCATTTTTACAAAATCAGCTTGAAACAGATCATTTAAACCTTTAAGTACCACAAAACGCCGCGGAAAATTTCTTCTTGCTGGCTTGTGTAGTTCTTCAACAACATCAGCTTTACTTATTTTATCGATTTGGATTGTACTACGAACCCTACATGGAACATCGTAGTAGTTGCAAACTGTTTAATCTCTGGTATAGTTACTTTAATTGCGGCATTCCTAGTTATGCGGTGACCAATTACATCGCTCGCAACCGCAAACTTTTTATCATGTATGTTTAGCTCGAGACCTGGATGACTCCACTTGCAATCCACTATGGTACCCTCGTTACAGCGAAAGGCATAGGTGTCAACTATACCAGTAAAAATACTAATTCTCTTTTTAATGGCTATTCCAGAGAAAGGAATGAAATTTTCATAATGAAAATCACCAGAATTCTGAACAATATCTTTACGAAATTTATCTATTGTTATTTGATGATGGTGTCCGCCAAATTTATCTATCGACATCAGTGCTGCATATGTGGTAGTATCTATAGTGATGGTCGTTGTAACAATGAAATGAAATGAATATAGTAATGGTTTATAACAAGAGATCCTACTTTATGACTTTCGCTTTACGTAATTAGTCAATTATATATTTTATATGTATATATATATATATATATATATATATATATATATATATGGTAATGGCGAGCGCTAAAATTATTTATATTTCATTTTTAAATTAAGGTTCTTATTATAACTTTATAAATAAAAAAATATGTATAATGCGCCGTACTAGCTCAAAATCTCTCATGTAAATGATCAAATTGTATTTTATAATAAACAGTTACAATGTGAAACCAACTTTGTTGAGATCTGCACAAAATACGCATGCGTTGCGCACTTAATACTGAAATAAATGTAGCCTGTCAAAAATTTCTGCAATTGATCTAAATTATTGAGCACAATTTTAATTTTGTTTGAGGTAAACTTATTAATTTTATAACCACACTGAATCATTTACTTTTCAGATATTGACATATGAATTCGTACAAACATTTATACATTATTTTAAAAAAATTAAATACAGGACAAAAAAAATAATCAATGCAATAGGATTATGAAAGAGAAATACACTTACATGTATTGCTGCAAATTCCAAATAATGTTCATGTCGGGTTGGTCCACATTAAACGTTGGACGAAGACTTCCTTCCATAAATCGGTGATACTGCCTTGCTGTCCCAAATACGCTGCTTAACATTCCATTATTTCATCCAAATCAAATAACTGTTGGCTGTTCTTCATGTTGTAAATACGATGTACTTACAATGCTCAAATACTTATAGGCAAGCACTTTATTTTATTTGTGTTTTTTAAAACGTTCTATTATTTATTTAATAATTTCTCGGATTTAATTTTGTATTTTAATTTTGTGTAAATTTTTGTATTCACTTGCACCTTTATTTTAGATTCCATTATGAAGTGAAAATTTATTTTATGATCTTAATCACTGTCAACAAAATAAACATCGAATCCAAAATAATTGAAGAATTTATTAACATACAAAAAAAGGATTGCACATCACCCGATGTTTGCACACGATCTGAAAAAACAAAACAATTACAATTTTATCGAATAGTTGTGATCGGTAACCTTAGTTTAACTTTAGTTATAGGTTAAAACAATTGTTTCTGATATCTCAACTCTACGTCGATCGCGTTTCAATTCCGATAATGTTTACGAGAATTGTTACTTACATGTTAACACAAATAACACTAACACTATGACAGGTTAGTCTATAAAATTTCAAAAAAGCAAGAGAGGTAAACAGTAAGAGAGTGAGAAATCAGGAGCAATTCCTTTTATACATTTCTCTTAGATACCAAATTTTCAATGTTTTTTCTCTACATTACACACAAAAGATTCTAGCTTCTGATTGGTCTAAACAAAATTGTAAACTTAACTAAAACATAAATTATGCTATATCTTCTTTAATACAATTCGGATTTGATTTTTAATTACAGATTTGGAATCAGGGCAAAATTCCGCATAAAAAGACACCTCACAAGCCCTATTTTGCTTCGATAATTTTCATTCTGACAATTTATAATCTAAATTTACTAATATCAAAAAAATCTTACATCCTACAACTAAACTAATTACACATTCAAATTCCACATAAAAAACTGTATCAGAATACATTTATTTCAACCCATTTTATTTTAATTTTACAAAATTTTCACCTTCCCATCTAACATTTAGGTAGTTAACCTAACTTTATGTTTATATTACATATTTATAATTAAATTCCTTGTTGAAATGAGGGAAACCTACTATTAAATGTTTTTATAATTTAATTTAAACTTATCTTACCCTATAAGAACTATAATTTTGTGAAATTCTTACAAATAATACTTAACCTGACTTAATATAAATTTACTTTTAATTTGTGTAATAACTGTTTATAACACTTGAAATGTTCATAAAATGTGTTCTTATATCTGTCTATAACTTGTATTCCATAGTTCTTAATTTTGTCATTTCACATTTTCACATTATTTAACTATTTTGTCAATTTTTGTATAGAATTTGTAATTTTATATTAAATATCACACTGCACAATTGTTGTTCAAGTACTTAAATATGTTTTTAAGTCACTATCACTTCTTATGCACGTTTTATATACTTTGTCTTTGAATTACAAATATACTAAGTTCGTATCATACCCTTTCTTGCATATTTTAAATAGTTTATGCATTGTACCTAATACTATACATTCCACATATTATAATTATCATACTCCATGTGATCAATATCTGATGTGTTCAAAATATTAAAATTAATTGAATAAAATGCGAAATTACATAAATATGTTACACGAAACTGCTCGTACCCATTAATATCAATCATGTTGACCGTTCTCACATGCTACTGCTATAGCTCAATGCTTTTATGAAAATAACAACCATGTGCAAACCCCACAAAGCCTATTTTGTTACCTCAAAACCATAATTTTGCACTCCTAACTATTTTCTCATTGAAAACGAACTGTAAACTTCCAAATTCATCTAACTCCTACTATTGAGAATTTCAAACTCAATAAACTCTAGCCCTTTATTATTTCTACTTCTAATCATCTCTATATATATATATATATATATATATATATATATATATATATATATATATATATATATATATATACATACACAATATATACAGGGTGACATAGAAAAAGTGCCATGCATAGTGCCACGTGATAGAGGACACTAAAATAAGAAAAAGTTCTATGAACTTAGGTCCGCAACGCCTTTTTTTGTTTTTAATATCTTCTTACAATGATATAATAAGCGGACGAAATTTTATATGCCTTTTTATCACGCAAATTCAAATATGACCATAGTTCTTTTATTACTGAAGAGCAGTGATCATATTACAACCCCGACAAATCCACCTATTTTCAAACCTCCTTTCAAAAATTTCCTTACCACTCAAGAAAAGTGAGCTAGCTTTTCATCAAGCATAAAGTCCACTCTTGCAACAATGTCCAATGAAACATCTTCTAATAATGTGTTCAGGTTATTTCTTTTCAACAGTGCGACGAGTTTTCGAAACTACCATTAATTAACTTTTTTAAACATACATCTTCATCAAACGCCTATGCACGTCAATAAATGTTTGAACATTAGGAACCTGTCCTAAAGCATATCATTCTCGATAGATACGTTGAGCTTTGGAGAAATTTGACCGAGCTTCTCCGTATCACATAATCATTTATTCTTCAACAGTATAGTGAACCATTTTGGGAACACATTGCATGCATCGGATGCATTTTTCTCGTAAACCGTTGGTCCTAGTGACTTCAATAAGGTATACCTTTCTGAAGCAGAAAAGATGGGAAAACAAATTTTCTAGTCGAAAATGACATACAGTGTAAGGCAAAAGTTAGGACCGATTCAAACAAGATGGAAACCTGTGTGGCGCCCTCTATCAGTAATAAAGAACTAAGGTCATATTTGAATTCTGCGCGATAAAAACCCTGTTTACAAAATTGCGTCCGTTATTACATCATTGTAAGAAGATATTAAGAAAAAACTAAAAAATAATTAAACTTCAACACCTATATCTTTTAAACGAAGGCGTTGCGGACCTAAGTTCATGGAACTTTTTCTTATTGTAGTGTCGTCTATCGTGGCACTATGCATGGTACTTTTCTATTTTATGTATATATATATATATATATATATATATATATATATTATTTCGTTGTGATTGCTAGTATTTCCTGCCGACATTGATCCCAATAGCTCCCGCAACCAAACCATTAATTTATTCGGATCATTCCAAGGTACAAATTCATTCGCTTTGTTATTATATCGTAATAGTTGCATTCCACCCCCTCTTTTGGAGACAGAAGTTGTGCGAGATCTTGTGGGAGGAGGTGCAATAGCTGATGTAGAGGATCGTTTTCTAGGTTGAAGTAATGGTTTAATGATCTCAATGTATTTCCTACTATTAGTGTCTTGGATTTGGTCATCTGGGTTATAATTACGTCGAGCAGCATTTGTGCGGCGCAAAATGTCATTGTATTGCTGCAGATCACTCTTTTGTATCCCGTAGGAGCTTTTTTAAATAGTAGCTCATATAATCCCGGAGTTCTAATAATCTAATCGAAAATTCTCTCCAACAAAGTCTAGTTCAGCATCACCAATAATTTCTCTCTTCAGGAATATATACATATATATATATATATATATATATATATATATATATATATACCACATAATATTTCGCTAATCCTTCATACTGACTAAGGCACTTCAAAGGCCGGTTGAGATCCAGCTAACAGTTCTGATTTCAATTGTTGTAAAGTAGGAATCTCCCTCGTCATCATGTGTGGTATCAGCAATCACAGTTTCCTCTAAAACTTGTGGAATGGCGTCAGGAATAAGATACCTTCCGAGTTCAGATGTTTTAGGCGTATTATGTAAAAACTTCCTTTTCATTTGCAATAGGCTCAATTTTTCCGAATTCTGATGTAAATGGTTCAGCTTTGACGAGAGAACCATCTTGTTTAGTAATCAATTGTTTCAATGGTTGTGTGATAGGTTTAAAGTGTGCCTCATTGCACGCTCTGTAAGTGCAGTATCTTCCTTTAAACTAGCATATTTTTTGCACACTCTTGCGGCGCAAAATGTCTTGTACTAAGCGTTCCTCCATTACTACTCATGTTTGCATAACAGGTGCAGTATTTGTAATGCAATGTAACAGTCAAATCGCTTACGAAAACGACCTGCATTAACATCACTCTCTTTATCAATCACAAGAATCCAAATTGTCACGCCAGCAACAGAAACACAGTCCTTAAATCTATCAAATGTCATATCTACATTAACGTGATCATCACACATGCTTAAGATTGGTGCTATCTTGTTGAAACAGAACTAGTAAATTCATAAGCTGTTTTGTAATAGAAGAATACGTTTGGCACAGATAGAAACAATCATTGTTTTGTCTGCCAAAACAGAAATGATCCTTATTTCATTCTGTTTATGGCATGCTACATCATCAAAAATCATTGAATTTTACGTGAATCACTAGGGGATATAACGTCACTATTATCACTGTATTCAAAATACTCGATATTTTTAAACGTGCAAGTAAATTTCGTATGTACTGGTATTTGGGTTGATATAGATTTGCAGTATACAAATATTTTCAAAACGTTTTGATGTTCTAATAAGGTAATCATAACATTTGTTTTTCTCAACCTGATGGACCGACGATTATACCTCGTTTACAACCTCCTTTTAGTAGACCACTGTTTTGAATTTTTTATAAGTAATTCAGTATCTTGTGGAATGAAACGGATGTCACCCATTGTAGTACTGAACTATAACTTATGGTGTAATATATATATATATATATATATATATATATATATATATATATATATATATATATATATATATATATATATATATATATATATATATATATATATATATGTGTGTGTATACGCATTAAATAGTTTAGAGTGAATTGTCAGTGTGGTATAAGTATAATTCACGGTATAATAGCATAAAAAGGTTCTTCATTAATAACACCTTAATAAATAAATTACCCGTGGAGTTGCATATACCTGGGTACAGATATTGTGGTCCGGGTACCCGTTTACGAGAACGATTAGCTCGCGGTGACAGAAGCATTAACGACTGGACGAAGCAGCACGATATTGCATACTCCCAGTCAAACGATCTAAGGCATCGCCACATAGGTGATAAGGCTTTGCAACAAAAGCTTGGAATAGATTTCGTTCCTCAAACGCTACCTTTGGAGAAAGAGCAGCTGCATTAACCATAGCCGGTATAATGAAAGGAAAAGGACAATGGGAATATGCAAATCACGACGTAGGAAGCGTTCTCAAGAAACAGACCAATTTCATCAACAAAGCAGTACTTCTAGCGCGACGTCGTGTTGGTGGTAAACTTCGATCATCATTAAAATCTACGGTACAACAAGCCTTAAACGTCTTAAAACATAAAAATTTGATATCCAGAGAAGAATATTACCAATACCAAAACATGGGGATTCATACCTCTTATTCCCCTATTTTCAGCATTAGAAGCTTTAGGTTCTTCGGATGGACGTGCAGCCGCAGCTGAAAAAGCTGTTACTGACGCAAAAACCGCATCAAGAACTTTAGAAAAAACCAAACGACATAATCAAGCAATGGAAGCAGCTACCTTAGGAAAAGGCTATATGTAAAACCATCTAAGCGAGGTTTAGGCCTGTATCTACAACCGAATTCAAAAAACTCCCACTGAAGCTACCATGTCACGCCTTAAGCAACGTTGAGCTATCAAAATTTGTTGAGAAATTAAAAATCCCCTACTTTAGAGGGATATACATGCGAGATAAATTACCTACACGAATCCATACGAATGAATGTGGTATCGTGAATCTGGATGATCAAAATAACAGGGAACACACTGGACGGCTTACATCAAGCGTAATGGGCATATTACATATTTTGATAGCATAGGACATATTAAACCACCATTAGAATTAATTCACTATTTTAAAAGTGATGGTAGCAGAAACACGATTGACTATAACTATACCAAGGTTAAAAACTTCAATACATACAATTTGGTCATTTACTTTACGATTTTTATATGACGGTTCGTTTTGATTCTCAGTAGTCGTTGCTTGATCGTAATGTCGTACACATTTACATTTACCGATACATCAGTATTTTGCAAGCCAACTTTAACCCACCGATTTATCTTGATAATGAGTCGGAATATGTAATGGGGTTGACTAGTTTTGAATCTTTCAATACTATACAAAACGTTACTTCCAAGAATAACCAACTGATATTTGAAGGAACTAGAATTACAGTACCACCAGGATCATACGAAATCGCAGATGTGAATAAACATAAATGATACAGTGAAGGGTTCGAGAAATTTTTTTAGTTTACGGGCGAACAGTAACACTATGAAAGCAATTATGAAAGCAACACATGATATTGACTTTAATGTAGAAAATTATATAGGACCTATGCTGGGATTTAACAAAAAGTTTACAAAAGGTCATGAATTGCACACCTCTGAAAATCCTAACATTATCAAGATTAATTCGTTAATTATCGAATGCAATATAACAAGTGGAAGTTTTAAAAATGGAGAGGCATCACATATTATTCATCAATTCTTTCCCAGTGTACCAGCGGATACAAATAATTTAATCCCTATACATGTCATCTATTTACCTATAAATACATCCATCATTTCAACCACAACACTTAAAATAGTAGACCAAGACGTAGACCTCGTGAATTTTAACGGTGAAGTCATAACGATAGGATTACATTTGAAGAAAAGATGGTGACGCGGTATAACATATGCATGTAACCACAGCAAGGTGAACAATAAAATATCAAAGCGTGGAAATGCGAGTCAGTAAGCGTCAACCTCAAAGCATTGACAGCGCAGAATAGAGCATACTTGCAAAGTCTCGGTTTACAGTAACACAATGAGTATATTAAACGTAAACGAAAAGTTGTTATTAATAATGCTAGTAGTAAATTCCGAACTACACCCATCAACCATATACTACGAGATTTGGAAACAATGATGAAATCAGAATACCCATTCAGGAAGACATGTGCACTTTACCATCAGAAAGTTATGTCTACGTAGAGGGAATATTGCTGAGGAGGATGGTGCCATCTCTAACACCGCGCGGTTTGTTAATAATGGCATTGCATTTTATTCAGTGAAATTAGATACGAAATGAATGGAATAGTGGTAGATTCCGTGACGAAGGTTGAATTAACGTCTACAATGAAAGATTGGTATCATTGACACCCAATGACCTCGCTCGTCATGAAAACGCAGGTTGGTTTCCTACATCAAATATCATACTAACAAATGCGTTTGGGTATTTAATGTTTGTCCCTTTGCGAATGCTACTTGGCTTTGCGGAAGATTACAATAAAGTGATTTTGAACATCAGACAAGAATTGGTTTTAATTCGCAGTAACATTGATACCGACGCAGTAATTTCAACTGTTGCAGATGAAGCCATAAAAGTTAACATAGATAAAATATATTGGAAAGTTCCGCACATCATTCCAGCATTAGCGGAGGAATTGGCATTAACGAAGTACATTGATAAAAATGTAAATACTCCAGTAGCATTTAGAAGTTGGAAACACACATATATCCAGCAGTTCCAACAACAGATAAACATACATGGGCAATCAAAACATCGACTAGTATAGAAACACCTAGATACATTATTATCGGATTTCAAACGGGACGAGAAATAATGTTTCTCAAGATATGAGCAGATTCGATAAATGTGCACTAAAGAATATTAGGGTATTCCTTAACACGGATCGTTATCCGTATGACAATTTAACGTTAATTATGATAATAATTGCTTTGCTACATTGTATGAAATGTTTGCTAAATTCCAAATGTCATATTATCAAAGAGATGGTCAACCATTACTCACACCTAATCAATTTACGGCAGTCGCACCATTGATAGTGGTAGACTGTTCGAATCAAAAAGAGACATTGCACTCTAAAGCAGTAGTACTTCGTGTAGAATTTAAAACAGCAGTCAACATACCCGCGAATACGACAGCATACTGTGTTATACTCCATGATCGCTTAGTTACGTATAACGCGTTAACCAAAGCAGTAAACAGCTGTAATACGATTCCGTCATAGTCGACGTACAAGGGTTTAAAATTTCAAAAGTTTTATACCGAAAGAACTCGCAATTTTAATGGAATACAAGTCGCCACATGTTTAAATCACCGTATCCATGGCATACGTTAGATGCGGAGAGTCGCTGTCAAGTGCATAATCAACACTGTATAAAATGGGAAGACATACACCACCACACCAATTTCGAAGAATTCTCAGTCGCCTGATTCAACCTACAGATACTATCTACGTCAAGGGTAGAGAGAAACGGATTACATCAGAAAATTTGTTACATAACCCACTATAGAACTTGAGGAACATCCTACTTTTCCTGCTTTGCAACCAGTTTGTTACTTATCATTGTAAATCATTATGTCACTGCGCTCTGTCTAATGTATACCATATGTACGATACTTATGTAATGCAGAAAAGCTTGTACATTTTTTTAATATAAATTGTAAATATATATTTTGTTTATTTCTTTATATATTACAGAATAAGTACATTCTGTATATATTTCCTCAATAATGAATTATGGCATAACATATTCTATATTACTACATTAAGTAGCCTACCTAATGTTGTATTGATATTATACAGATTAACATGTATGATTATATATGTTCATAACTTCATTATGGAGATAATATATACACATCTAAAACTAACAAGTGTCAGTACCAAACTATTAGTTACTATCTGGATTATACAAATTCATTTGCCTAGTAGACCGCTGAAAGGATCAACGTTCTCCAATTCCGAAATTCGCCAATGCCCCAACGCGTTACGCAATCGATACGTTTGTCATCCTGGGACCTAAAGGCGATTTTGTTTAACATCTCAGTGTATATATCATGCAAAGTTGATCTAAACACAACATTTTACACATTACTGTTTTATCAGACGCCTCCGCAACAGATTTGTAATCTACCTCGTCAGCACTTTTGAATAACTATTTTCTTAACACCTTTGCTTTCTTAACCTTGATCATCAGCAAGCTTTAGACAATAAGATTTTGATCCTGCTCCATAAAATATGAATAGCTTTCCCTGCATCTCATCTTTCATTCTTCCGACGACAGATGTATTCGTTGTAATACCATGCAGACCGTTTTGATAGTTGATGTGTCATATTCATCAACATTATTCCGCATATGGGCATACACATCATCAGTTTTATCTCAAAATTAAAGAATCTGTGTCTGTATAGAGCAACGTTACATTATTACCGTAATGACTGCGCAATATCGTAAAAACTCGATACATTATAATTTTGGAAAGATCTAAAATACTAAATCCAACATATATGGGTTTGTTATAAGTAACGACCTGTTTGGACAATTCCACTGCAATAATTTATCAGTAAATTGAATAAAATTCTTAAATTGCGGTTTTGCGACGTACCGTGCAGACCCAAACGACGTCCGTTATTTTCCCAATGTGTTAATAACTTTAATACTCTTCTTTTGTCGACATTATCCATTGTTTTACCAAATACACCATTCTTCATGCATTTATAGAAATCCTTTTCGAATTTGTTCTTGGCTTGATTTCGAAGAGTTGTATTAAGGTCTATGTATGGTAAGGACTTTGACGAAACCGTAAAACTATGAATACGACAATTAACCCCATGTATACATTGTTTTAAATATCGGTAATGTATAATTGGTCTTATCACATAAGTTAGGAATTAATTTTTCCTCCTTGGAATGTGGTGCGCAGATCATTTCGGGACAAAAAGGATAATCATTGTGCTCATCATGCAGGTGATGCGGATAGTGTATATCAACCTCTAGTACAAACCCGAAATCGTCATCATTAATCATTAATACATTGAATTGCCGAATTTCCTCTTCAGTTAACCACATAAACCCATCATGAGGGAGATATTGCCGCATACTCCATCCGTATAAATTCGTGGCATCTAAATACTGTAAAAAGACTTTAGGACGATTAGGGTCATAATTTGGGACAAACTCGTTGTTAGCAATACTTCTTCGCTTAACACAAGTACTCACTCCACCACGAATACCTTTCTTAAAAAAGTGGTACATATCCATATCAGTCAATAATTCTAACTCTACTTAGTACATTTCAACATGGCATCCCACGCCAATCCAGGTATTGTAACATACTGCGCTGGTTCTATCATACATGTCTATACATAGCCGCCTAAAGTTTTCGAACACGTCAGCCAACAGCAACACGTCTGATTTTAAATATATCAGCATAATCCCGAGTTTATTACACTTAAAGTGATCCCACACCAATAGGACGCGCAGTATTCTTCATCGGATATATTTTCATCACGCATTTTATCGTAGAATTTGTCATAGGAAGGTACAGTACATCGTCTAATTTATTAAAATTGTCTACGTACGCGTAGGAAACTACCTTTCTTTCTGATTAACGTCATTATCATCACTAAAATATTTCCTTACTCTACATTGGTCATCTGATAAATTATGAGATAGAGTATCTAAGGATGCTGCGCTGGTTTAATCCATACATGTTTATACATAGCCCTAAATTTGAACACGTCAGAACGCAACACGTCTGATTTTAAATGTGTCAGCATTTTCCTATACCGCGACCATTAATGAATTCTCTACATAAATATGCTTACCGAACGTTATATATTTTTCACTATTAACAGGGAGTACGGTAATTTCTTGAGTTTCACTCGTTAACTGTTTGATGAACAGGTGGACATCATAACCACTGAGATAATGGAAAAAACTGGGATAAATGTAGGTAATTGATAGTTTAAATTGGCAATTTGAATGTGCCGCACCACGATATATACCAGTGACATGGCTGATCTCGTAGTTTGAATTTGTAATAAATACCTGCGGCATTAACCCCTATAAATTTAAATTAGTTTCAAAGCATTTCTTTAACGTTACCCATAAACGTCTGCACATCCGTATGGGTATTGCATGGTGATAGTCTATACGAAACAATGCGTTGTTTAAAACATTGCAAATCACTTCAACCCCAGTATCAACGAGTAGACACACATTTAATTTGTGCCTATTGCTTCTAAGGTGTCCTTGAAAAGCATACGAGGAACATCAATGGAGCAATCAGTGAAGCGCTACTTTTCTTTCGTACTGGTTCGTTGCTTTGGTCCGACTTACGCTTCCGTGAGTTGCTCAAATCCGATGGTCCTGGTTTTCAAAGGAATCAACAGCATTCCTGTGTTGAGCATTATTCTTTAAGTTGTTTAACCCTGATAGTCCAAGTTGTGTGAGATATTCAGCAATATGACTATGTTCCGTTCTGTTCGCATCGAAGTACTTGGTTGCCACATTCCTAAGTGCGGTACAGTTTTGCGGTACAGCCTCGGCATCCCTGAAGGTGGGATAGTTGGAATACTTTTCCAACACACAGTTTTTGATGTCGCAGTAGATAGTCTTTTCTTAAAAATTCTTCAGACATTCACATTGAAACATTTTGTTGCGATCTGTAACAGAGATAATGTATAAACAATGTATAAATGAACGGGTAGAATTACATGTTTTTTAACTCTTTATTGATCTTTATTGGTTTGTAACATTTATTACTATCATGTATTACAACTGTTAAAAAGAATTCATATCCAGCGATGCGAACGAGGACGCAACGTAACATATCGCCAGGAATTGGATAATATGTATCGGATTATCAGGTTGAGGGTAGAGTAGTGTAGGGTAAGGAAGAATATCAATGATAGTCTGGATAGAGTCTTGCTGAGCACACATATTCTACCCAGCATTGTATCTCACCCAGCCTTGTGCTTTGGATGGAAGCAAGTATTGCCACCACCTGTTTTCCAGAAACTCCGCAGCATGTAGGGCTCAATACACTCTGGGAGAAGATAATGCGTTTTCTCTCACCGGTGATTGCACAGGTAAGTATTGTATGGGTGCTGCAGGACTCCTAGATACTGCTAAGTCATTTAGCGACCATTACTTATCTATAAAATCAGCAGCACATACAGGGCTGAGGATACTCTGCGATACAAGTAGGGCTTAGAACAATATCAGAAATTTGCTCCTGACCTCCTCCTGCCGTAGAACTACTGTACGACCACTCCTGCATAAATTCTACGGTAGAAGCAGGACTCAGCTAACATTCAAATGGATTTCCTACTATTCTGCCCTCTGCACATGTTGCAGATGTGGACGATTGCTCATCTACAACGCATGCATGTGTCAGAGTAACGAGATTCCTCTCTCCCGAGCACCGGCTGCGCTACAGAGCTTGACGATGAACGACCATTCATCCCCAAACTCTGCAATGCAGCCAGGACTTAATACATAGTGCAAAACTACCTGATCTTAACTCACGAGGGGCTGTATCCTCTCATACGGCACACGTACAGGTTGTAGGTGAGCAGTATTTCGTCCACGTGTACCTGCTGTGATAATACCACATCCAAATCATCCGATGGAGGTGGTGTATCCAAAAACCGAAACGCTACTTCACAGTCATCCTGGTCGAGATACTGCCCGCTTTCCACCAGGTCACCGGCAGTACCGCCTTGAGTAGCTCCATCCCACCCTGTGCGTACTTCGTATGAGGGCGGTTTCCCAGCAACCTCCTCAGCATGATAGTGTCATCCCGCGGTAGTATCACAACGTGACTTATGATGTTAACTCGTCCACCTACCGCTACGGATGATCATAAGCACGATGCTCGTGACCTACCTAAAAGCAAAGAACGTAAATTACTCATCTGTGGCAGTAATACATGAAAGCGCTTTCTTACCTCTGTTTACTGTTGACGTAGTGTTCTCTTGGGTTTACAGAATCTAAAAGCGATTACTATTATTAGTATACAAAGATGAAAGCCTGAAAAGTAGCTTTTGAAAATTTTACAAGTCCTTAAAGATTTTATTGAAAATAATTTTAAGTTCACATAATAACTTTTGAAAATTTTACAATTCCTTAAAGATTTTATTGCAACAAAATAATTCAATAATAGAATAAGCATTTACCATGACAAGAAGACATGATGTAACACCACTTTATAACACTTGAAGTCTTTCACTTGCTGTATAACGATTAAATGACTCTGTACTGCAACAACCTACTCTTATATACAACGTTTTGGGTGGTGGGAGAGTGAAACTGGAATGGGAAAAAGTGAGAAACTAGGTTAAGGTCACCTGCACATATATAGAGGTGGAGGGACCAACAGACCTTGAAAATATCCTCTAAAACGCATGAAAAACGTTGTTTTTGTGGCGGAAACACTACTGAACATACAATGACTTTAAGACAAGTTCCTCATCATCTCCCAGGTAAGAACCAACAAATCTTATGTTTTAATTATAATTTTTTTTCCTTTGTTGATACATTTCTAACGTTTTATTTCTTTTCTACTGGTTTCTGTTAACCCCGTTCTCCATCGTCTGGGGAACTCCTGGATTCCTTGGACTTTATCCAGCTAGCCCTTCAACTCCTCTCCCCGACGTCCCGCCAATTCCTACACGTCAAGTTTCCTATCCAATTGACGTTGACCTCCCTTCAACTCCACACCTCAGATTCCTCACCCTCTTCACCTGAGGTTCTGTTTATCCCGCCCTCTGCATCCCTCCTATTACCGTGGACGTCCAATCCAGCAATGGCGAAATTTATGAACTGACGACCGTAGTTCTGGGCTCTCTACAAGATTACAATCTTGATGCGGATACAGTAATATTTTATATGACCAATTCCGAAATCATTACTATCGGTGACGAGGACACACCACTACATATTGACATAGACGAAAATAATGATGATAGTTATGATTTCGTCATCATATCATCCAATGTTGAGGGAGTATGTTCTTCCTGTGCTGGGAACGATTACCTCAACACTGGTGACTACGACGTAGACGTGGACCCTGCCTACAGCTATGACTCCGACGACTTCGAGAATGACGCGTTACGACAACAACGACTACTTCGCGAAACACGTACTCACTTTTGTAACGAAATCATCGTTGAAGAGTAACGATAAGAACTATATGGACACTCACTAACAGCATGCGACAACTGGAACCTAGCGCTCAAGAACTATCAGACGTAGTACAACAACTAAGTGCACAGGAACAGTTACATAACAGCATACAGGACGAGACCAATCGCAATGGCAGGGCTCCAGACTGTTTTTGGGCTACCCACATCCCTATGACGATTGGTCACACTATGCTGCCCCCTTATACAATGTTAGTGTGCGATGGCGTTCGGAGACAGTGCCACTCAATACAATTCTGCATTAATTATTATCGCTGGGTGGCACTGGCTATTCTACGCACATCGCATCATCACATGGGACCGCCTCACGTTCACGGTATGTATTGTCTTGATACTACTTTGTTTACATTAATAATTCTATCTTTCATTACAGCTGACAATCATAGCGCCATTCGTCCGGAATTATGATGTCATGATTACGGAGAGCTCTAGAAGAGCAGCTCGATCGGGCCCACACTAGGCTTGTAACATTATACCTTGATGGCATAGTGTTATAAGCCTATCTACACTAAGTGGGTATGATCACGCCATTGTACATCTGGAAATGGTACTAGAAACTGCCGGACTTTACGAACTCATCCGAGTTCGTAATGCAGCTCTTCGACAAGTGATCCTTTCAAGTGATCGAGACAGGCATAGTAAGTATAACTGACAGAGCTCTCCTTCTACTTATACTTTTTTTTCAGAAAAACGTCGACCCCAATAGTGCTACCCCAGACCAGACAGACCGACACTAACTGACTGAGCTTGGCGACTACTGTACATATAGACAAACAGACATGCAGACGACATACGACAGACATACAGATAGAACAGACAGACATACAGACAGACATACCAGACATACAGACAGACATACAGACAGATAGACGGACAGACAGGCTGGTTCACACCACAGGTGTACATGCTCAGATCTATAATGATACTGCGATGGTATACCACCATGTTCCGCTGGTGAACATCTGCTAGTCCTCTAGCGGAGCATCTTCAGACGACACGGATGAATGCTTCATGTATGGAGTTCGAATAAACCAATGGCGATCCTCTGACACTCCGCTACAGGAACACCTCCGATGGGCACCGCGCTGTACGTACGCTCAATTACTTGCACCACGTCCACGAAGGTGTAATGATACAGAAGTGGAAAGGACCTTTTGCACTTGTACTAAATCAAAATGTTTCATTCTTAGAGAAAATCATATATCTGAATAATACACTGATTACATTTGTGCATACAACAAATAAATACATTAGCATATCACTACCTTTTTTAATTTTGTTCTAACTCAGTTTGAAAAAGTGAGTTGGCTATCTGAGTAGGTAGAGAGCGCCAATAGCCTTGAGAATGTATTGAGTGTTAGTGAACTACGCTTGTTGTTTCACCTTAGAGTGTGGTAATCTCAGATGTGCGACCTTGGGAAAGTTATAAATAAACATGGCCTACTTATTTCGCGACCTTGAACCGGTGGGACCTTGAAATTGTGGTAACCTTGGAAATGTGGGACCTTGGAATTGTGATGTATTCCAAAAGTCTCCAATCTTACCTACTCACACGCCACACACCGCAACCACGCAGACTGTACACGCACATGCACGCAGACGCGAACTGTCAGTGATCAAACTGTGACTATAGAGGCGTCACATCGATAAAAGTTATATTAAACTCAACAACAATTGTTAAGAAATTAAACAAATTAGACAGCGTTTGAAATATCTTGTGAATCCTAGAAAATTCCATATAAAATTAATTAAAAATTGATGTTGCAATTGATTTTGATCTTGAAGAAAACCATGATAATGAAGATGGTCGGTTGAGCCAAGTCACACTATAGGAAGGAGAATACTGCATTGTGAAGGTTTTCGAAAAAAAAACAAGAAAACAGAATGTATATTGCCAGGGTGGCAAATCTTTCTAACATTGAATAGGAGGTACAGTTTTACAAAAGATTTCCACAAACCAAATTTGCAAGGCAGCAGAACAAGCTGATAGGAACATACAAGTGTTAAGTGAGAATGCTGACAGATGTATAAATCAAGTTTCTGTAAAGAAGAAAGAACAAAATCGGGTACCAGTTAAAATCAACAAACTAGAGAAGGTCATAATCAAAGTGAAGTGAGAAGCAGCTATCCACAACGAGGCAGCTGGCACCAAAGCTACCAACAGCAAGGCAACTGGCATCAAGGCTACCCACGAGACGGACGACATGGGGACCACAACAGAATCAGATGGGTAATTGTCAAAGGTGTGGCGGGAGTCATACAAATCCTTATTTTTGTCCTGCTAAAGGAAAAGTTTGTAATTTCTGTAAGAAACGTGATCACTTTTCAAATGTGTGTAGGGAGGTATGGGTACAGTACACCACTTTTTTCAATTGGGCGTATCTTCGTTGTTTTACGAGTTTCGTACAATTTTATCAACAGGGGATAGCTTAGTTATTAGGCTATTGCTACCTATAGGCTCAGGATCAGTTTCAATGCCGAACTTAAGATACGGACATTTTAGTAAAGATTACCGATTGGTGCAATGTACCCAGGGGGTACATTGCACCACTGTCTTACATTGCACCAGCTTATTTTTAACGCGGTTTGCGGTTAAATATGCTGTTTTCAATATTGAATATGGGATTTAAATAAAAAGAATGTATGAAGGTAAGAAATACTTTAATAATTGAAAATTTATAATTACACTTTAAGACCGAATTTACTAAAATTGAATAAAAATAAAGAGTGAAGAAACTTCGTTTCGTTGTACCCGTTTTTGGAGATGGTAGGATTTTTCAATTTGCTTCTTATCCCATTCGTACGACTGATCTGTCTTCACAAAAGCACATTTTTGGTTGCATGTACTGGACCGTCACGAATTTTTTCTGTGACTTTGGTGATTTCTTCGACTGAAAACACACAAAAACGCCCTTTGCCGATTCCTCCTTCACTAAGACGAACAATCCTTCAATTAGGTCCTCAATGTTGACTACATCATCGTCACTATCGTCTTCTTCATTTAAATTCTCAATGAAATCACCACCACTATCTTCTGATTCGAAATGATACGAGCCTTCAATTTCGGTTTCTGAGCCAGAAGGTTCATTGGTGCTGTCCTCAAAAGCTTCCGCTTCACGGGTGTCCTTAATACTTGGCCATCTTTTTCCTTCGTCCACCTTTGCAGAAGTTGCAGTTAATATGGTTGTTTTGCCTTTTTCTTCACCACTCTTGGGTTTACGCTTGAGCCTTGGGAAGCCGAACTTCCATTGGACTAACACCTTGAGCTGAAGTAGGTACTAGCTGAAAATGAAGCAACTCGGTAGTTGAGTTACGGGCACCCATCATCTTGATCCATGAATCCAACTGATGGAAGGCTAGGAGGAGGACGGTCTGTCACGTAGCTACTAAGAAATCATCCTCATTAAATATGTTCCTGTCAAAGGCCAGATCCAGTCGCTTTGAAGCCACTTACAATATTGTTCATATTGAAAGCTTTAGTACGCTTTTCCGAAAAGGCTAGCAACGTCATATATCGAAATGGTGCGACTGGGGTTAGACAACATGAAACTGTTGCACTCAGCGTTATAAAAGTTTTTAACGATTTGTAAACAGCTACATCCAGAGGTTGAAGCTTCGAAGATGTGAGGAGGAATCGTCACAATGTGAATGCTATTTGCTCGGGCCCACTGAATCAGTTCCACCTGCACATGGCTTTCGTGATTGTCATATATAAGTACGACGAGGTACTGTCAGGCGGACATGATCCACAAAGTGCTTCATAACTTGAAGAAATATTTCTTTGTTCATCCATCAGATTTACATGCAGAGCCTGCCGATCCTGGTGGAGCACCATTTAACATATGAGCCTTAAAGTTAACTCGTGGGAATATCAGAAAGGGCGGAACTGTATTTCCGGCAGCGCTGATGAAGCAGCATGCAGTGATGAGATCCCTCGTTCACCTGATGTGACTTGCGACTTGATTTTCCCCGGTTTTGGCCAAAACGTTTGGTGGTACGTGCATTGTAGTTAACGGTTTCGTCCAGGTTATAAACCTGAGCCGACGTAGCGCTGGTCTTTATATATATATTTTTCAATATTGTCAAAAATTCGTTTACTGTCGTTTTGTTAAATGCCGTAGCTCTAGCAAGACTTGTTGCTTCAGGTTTCCTAATACTAAGATCAGGACACCTCTTACGAAAACTCTTCAGCCAATTTCGCCATTTTTTTCTCGGACCATGATTTAGAATTTACAATTATTAGCCACCGCAAGTTCGTAAGCCAACTCTTTGGCCTGCAATTTGTAAGGCCAAAATGCATTTTACTGCGGTGACAATGTATTCTTTCAGCTGCTTTTCTAAATCATCACTAAACACTCTGTTCACAGCATAATTAGGTTGAAGAATATCTGCTTCCCTGCCTCATTCTTCTTTATGTACCTTAGAAGTGTTGTATGGCAGAGTCCAAACTTTTCAGCAGTTTTCCTTATTTTTTAGTCTCTTTGTAATGATCAATGGCCTTTTCATGACCGTGGAATCAAGTTCCCTTTCAGACGTTCTTCTCCTTTCCTTTTTCGCGGCATATTCTGCAACCAAAAACCATTTTTAACCTTTACACTGACAAACACGCATGAAGGCACAGTATACCATGGTGCATTGTACCCTGGTGCATTGTTACCCCAGTGTTGTAGTTAAACAAACAAGAAAGAAAAACCACTTCTCGATTATATTCCTCTAAAAACCATCACATATCCTTTAAAACAAATTAAAGATTATAATGAACTTGATTAAATTAGAAAAATGTATTACTTACGCTGTAGGAAACACAAAGTGACACTCACGAAATATTTAGTTTCACGCGAAAATGTAGTAATATTAATATTCTGGAACAAACAACTAGAGGTTCCATCAAACGACAGATTTCAGTATGGTGTCATCAGTACCAATACACAATAAATTGGCGCCAAGTTCAAAACACTTTTAAAGATAATGGCGGTGGTGCATTGTACCCTCTGGAGCACCGTACCCACATCTCACCTAGGCTCGAAACAAAATATACGGTAAACCACTTAATGAAATTACGGCAGATGATAATGTTCAAGTAGGATCATTCTGCTTGATGCAATTTATTTTAATTCTAATAGAGAATGGTTAATATATGAAAGTGATTGATTGCAATAAAATGGTTACATTTAAAATTGATACAGGTGCTCAAATAAATGTGATACCATTGTTATTACAATACTCTTAATTTCGATTCAAATTTTTGCAAGTTTGTAATTATAACATTAGTAATTATACAGGCACTAAAATACATAGTTATGGCAAATGTACTCTTAAAATTCATCATGGTAATCAGAATTTCGAATTAGAATTTGTTGTAATTAAAATGAGTGAAAGTATGCCAGTGTTAGATTAAATGCAATTGAAATGTTGAATATTTTAAATAAAGTAGATTCTGTAACAGCAAACACCAAACAGAGAGAGAGAGAGAATTATATCAACAAATACTGAGTTATTTAATGGCACAGGAAAAATCACAGGTTATGTTTGTAATTTAAAATTAAAAGATAATTATGAACCGCATGTATCACCTTGTAGAAGAATACCGTTTCAATTAATCGAAAAACTTAAAATAGAGTTAAGTAATATGGTAAAAGATGGGATCATACAAAGAGCGAATGAGTCAACAGAATTTATAAATCCTATAATTATAGTTAAAAAACCAAATAATGAAATAAGAATATGATCCACGAAATTAAATAGTGCTATTTGTGGGGAACACGTTTGAGGAATTAACTAGGAACATGATAGGCTGTAATTATTTTTCAATCCTAGATGCAAATGTAGCTTTTTGGGCTGTTGAGCTCTCAGAAACATCTTCTAAATTTACTACATTTGCTACACCATTTGGTCGGTACCGCTTTTGTCGATTACAATATGGAATTTCACTAGCACCTGAAATCTTTCACAGATTATTTGCAGAAATATTTGTAGGCATACCAAGCATAAAGATTTACATAGATGATATAGTTGTGTACTCAAAAACAATGTCGTCACTATAAAATTTTGAAAAAAATTTTTAAAAGGGCTATAGAAAGAGCTGTAAAATTTAATAAATTTAAATCTAAATTCTTTTTAAAAGAAGTGAAGTATGTTGGACATGTAATTACAAACCATGGTATTAAATTAGACACGGATAAGGTTGGGGCAATTAATAAAATTAAAAGGCCAGAAAACTCAAAAGAAGTAAGCAGATTTTTAGGTATGGTGACATATGTGTCAATCAAAATTAATAGTTAATTAGGTAGCTTGATTAGGAAAAATGTAGAATTTCAATGGCTTAAGCAGCATGATGATGAATTTAAAAATTTAAAAATGTTATTAACAAAAGGGCCTGTATTACAATATTATGATGAGAAAGCAAGTATCATTTTATCAGTGGACAGCTTAAAAGATGGACATGGTGCTGTTATATTACAAAATGAAAGACCAGTAGCATATGCTTCTAAAAGTTTAAATGTTTCCAAGCAGCAATACGCTCAGATTGAAAAAGAGATGTTGGCAATTGCATTTGGTTGTCAATGATTCCATCAATACTTGTATGGTAAAACTTTTTATGTTGAAACGGATCACAAGCCATTAGAGGCAATTTTCAAAAAACCTCTTGGTGAATGTCCTTGACGTTTACAACGTTTATGAATTATTTTACAAAACTACAATTTATCCAGTTATATTTTGTTGATGCCTTAAGCAGAGCTATGATGATAAAAATTTTGAAATTGATGAAGGAATAATAAATCCACAGATTAGTATGATTTATGATGATAATATTACTAGTTCAAATGAATTAGAATGTTTTGCTAAAGAAAACTTAATTGATCCAGAGATGATTAAGCTGATACAGGTAATTAAACAAGGCTGGCCTGATCACAGAAATAAATTAGATTATTTAGTTAGACCATTTTGGGATTTTCGACATGAGTTAGTAATAGTTAATGGAGTAGTTTTTAAGGGTCATCAAATTGTAATACCAAGAAATTGTAGAAAGAATATTATGAGGAAAATTCATTATAACCACTTAGGAATTCAAAAAACTATCATGTATGCTAAGGAATTAGTGCATTGGCCTTTAATGAGTATAGAAATTGAAGACGATATAAGTAAACGTAGTACATGTTTAACTTATCAAAATAAGAATCAAAAGGAAAATACGACGTCAGAAAATATAGTAAAAGAATTAAAAGCAACTTTGCCGGGCATGGTAAACCAGACCAAATCTTGAGCGACAATGGTCCTCAATTTTCTAATTATAAGCAGTGTTGCACTGATTTATATCAAGTGATTTAAATCATGATTTAAATCAGCTGGTTTGTGTAATAAAAATCATGATTTAAATAAAAAAATATTTTGTAAATTGCTGTTTATATGAAAGCAAAAAACATTGCATCAAAATTTACTTAAACGTACAAAATGTGGATTATTAATTAATATTTTCATTTAAATATTTGTACAGGGTGGCCAACTAAGAATGCGAGGTGAGAAACTATCCATCGTAGAGGCTTGCGCAAAAAAAAACGCCAATACAAAAACCTGGAAAATATTTTCATGTTTCTGAAATGGCCGCTAGGGGGCGTAACTGCAAATCTTGAATCTAAAAAAGTGATGTTTCTGTGAATTCTGCTATATTAACCTAATAAAAAAATAACTGATCTTTGAAGTCGAGGATAATCTGAACTTTTTTGTTTGGCACTTTTTGACGTGTCTAAAAATAAAGTGGTGGGGGGTATTCAAAGGTTTTCTTAAATGACCCCCTGTATCTTCGAAACGGCTAAGCCGATTTTAACAAACTTGGGCCCGTTGAAATGAGCTATTCTTGGGCTACAAATCTTATGTTTGAAGTTTTGTTAGTTGCACATGTCGTCGCTAGAAGGCTTTGTTCGACATTCCGACAGAAACGGTTTTTCATGAACAAGTAGCTAAATGATGCCTAAACAAGCTCGCGAAAACCGCATCTCGATATCTTGTTCCTAACTTAAAATATCGGCCAAAGAAAACTTTATACGAAAATCCCTTAAATTTTTATTTCTTTTTAACTATATTTTTTTAGAATTGTTTCTATTATGTAAGTTGTGGCCCTAAAAAGGATCGATTTAAAGGAGGAGGGTTTTTAATGCCCCCGTAAATGCTCGACATGCTGACCATCACGCTCTATGCATTACTGAAGCCTCTCATGACTACGCAAAACTGCAGCTTCAATTTCGTCTCTCGGTATGTTACGTATTGCGTTACGAATCCGGTTTTTCATATCTTCTCTAGTAGTAGGTTGAGTCCGAAACACGATGTCCTTTAAGCGCCCCCATAAATAGAAATCGAGGGAAGTTAAGTCTGGGGATCGCGGAGGCCATAATTGATTGGCCAAAAAGTCAAGAAATACATTGCCATTTAGGGGTTGCTCGAAAAAATATGGCCCAATAATTCTGCCTCCCAGTATGCCACACCATACATTTAAACTGCAACGTCCTTGGCGCTGAACTTCACGCAACCAATGGGGATTTTCTGCAGACCAATAATGCATATTGTGCAGATTGACTCTCCCCTCACTACTGAAGGTGGCTTCGTCGGTCCAAAGAATTTGAAATAAAAATTCTCTATTTTCGCGTATTATGCCTAACATCCAATGGCAATAGTCTAACCTTCGATCAAAATCTTCATCTTTCAAGGCCTGGTGCAAAACGACATGATATGGGTGCATTGTTAAAGTAATTAAAAAAAGGTTAAACGAATACGTATATATTTTGATGACCATTAGAACTTACCCATGGTTGAAATATTTTGAACTGTTGTCCGTGATATGCCCAACTTAGTGGATAATGCTCTTGTGCTAACATGAGGATTTTCTTCAATATAGCCCAGTACACGGTTAATATTTTCTTGTGTTCTTCCAATTCTTTGACGTTGAAACGTAGGCCGAAAACTATCATTGGCTCGTAAGCTCGCCACTAATCGGGGAAAAACTCTTACATCGCAAGGACGCCTATTTGGATACCGAGCCGCGTAAACTCTTTTAGCTACTGCGGCACTCTGAAGACATTCAAAATAAACCGCAAGCATATCAACAGCTTCATTATTCGTAAAACGCGTTTTGAAAGCACAAAAATTGCTCAAAGTAACGCGAAAGTATTGACAACTATTGACAATTTGAGAATTATGTATGTTTTGTTTAGGTATCTGTTTCCATTGCCTGCTTCTATTAATTGTATTTTTCGTATATATCCATAGTGAATATGCATTTAAACAAACAAAAAATAGGCCTTTCGTATAACTTTAAGCATTGCTTACGTGCCCCTAGTAATTTCAAAAAGGGTGATTTTATTCTGGTGAATAAATTTACAAACATTTAAAATCGCAATTTCTAGGTAACCTATTCAGAGCCGAAATTGAAGCTGCAGTTTTGCCTCAGCAATGCACAGTGTGATGGTCAGCATTTCGAACATTTATGGGGGCATTAAAAACCTTCCTCCTATAAATCGGTCTTTTTTAGGGCCACAACTTACATAATAGAAACAATTCCAGAAAAATATAGTTAAAAAAAATAAAAATTTAAGGGATTTTCGTATAAAGTTTTCTTTGGCCGATATTTTAGGTTAGGAACAAGATATCGAGATGCGGTTTTCACGAGCTTGTTTAGGCATCATTTAGCTACTTGTTCATGAAAAAAAGTCATACCAATGCATTTAATTTTTTTGCGAAAATTAACCGTTTCTGTCGGAATGTCGAACAAAGCCCTCTAGCGACGACATGTGAAACTAACAAAACTTCAATTATTTTAACAGTTGTAGCCCAAGAAAAGCTCTTTTCAACGCGCCCAAGTTTGTTAAAATCGGATTAGCCGTTTCGAAGATACGGGGGGTGATTTAAGGAAACCTTTGAATACCCCCCACCACTTTATTTTTATAGATACGTCAAAAAGTGCCAAACAAAAAAAGTTCAGATTATCCTCGACTTCAAAGATCAGTTATTTTTTTATTAGGTTTATATAGCATAATTCACGGAAACATCATTTTTTTACATTCAATATTGCAGTTACGCCCCCTAGCGGCCATTTCAGAAACATGAAAATATTTTCCAGGTTTTTGTATTGGCGTTTTAGTAATAACTTTTTTTACCGCAAGCCTCTACGATGTATAGTTTCCCAGATACAGTACCTCGCATTCTTAATTGGTCACCCCGTACAATAATACTAGTTTTCCTGTCTTTTCGACGCCTAGTCAATTACGCATATCCGAATGTACGAGTCTGAAAGTACTAAACACTCTTTCAACGGATACTGATGAAGCAACCGCAAAATGAAATTGTTTCACTACTGGTAGCTGCTTCTGGATTTTGGGCACATCTTTTTGAGGTAACCACCACTGAATTCCATTTACATTTTCTGTTATCTCTTCAGAAAAAATTACAGTTTGAAATGGCTTACTTGGAGTATTTAATTTAATTAGTAGTGGAAGTAATCCAGTATTTTTATACACGTGGTCAATAGTTTCCAAAGCCAGGTTTTTCTCATCATCAGTTAATGCAATTTTTTTCTTGGACGGTTCCATCATGTATGCAGTAAAATGGAATGCTGTATCTACTTTCAAACAGTTCGTTTTGTTTAAATGAAAGCTCAAGATACGTTTTCAAAGATATACGGGAGCTTTTTTCATTCTTCAACAGCGTCGGATAAAGACGCATTTTTTCTTTGCAAAATATCAAGAGCAACCGATATGGGTTTCAAAATCTTCAAATACTCTTCATAAGAACGTTTAATTCCTATATTAGATACCTTTTGATAAACAATATCGTCAATCTGATTTTTGTTTTCCTCACATATTTTTAATATTACATTCCACTGCGTAACATACACCTTTAAGCAATGGGCCAGTGTATTCCAACGTACATCACTTGGAAGTACTAACGCCTTCCCACCCGCTTGACTGTACTTATCTTTAGCCAGATGATTATTACGAAAATATTTTGCCACTTGAACAACATTTTCTTTAATACTTTTAATTTCTAAATCCTTGGCCAGTAAGTTTAGAAGATGTGCAGAACACCCATATGTGATTATTACTTGTGGGTATTCTGATACTGACACTTCTGCTGAGCCGAATTTTTCTTTCAATGTTCTTCTCATGCCGGCCATATTTGCTGCATTATGTGTAACGAAAGATCCTTCAGTGCACTTATAATTCATTTGACATGAATAAATTAGACCACAACACATTTCTGCTAAATATTCTGACGTATGGGGGTTTCCAGATGTATCATTAGTTTCATATAGGAACGCTTCACCGTTTTCATTTGTTATTGTCGCACATATCACTGGTTCATTGCGAACATTTGACCACCCGTCAATTGACATATTTACATATTGTCCCGAAATGGAAGAAAAATATTGTGCCTGTTCTTCATTATAAATTTCATCTAAAAGGGTTGTTCCAATAACATTTCGAGACGGAGGATTATAACCAGGTCTTAGTAATTGAATAGCTTTTTTCACCTGCAAATTCTGCACGCATCTAAAGCTACAAGGTGCGCCACGGAAACTGGTGATTTGTAAGACATAAAAAATAACTAAATCATTTTATTAAGAAAATTAAAAACTATTTCACGTTAACCTATATAAAATAGCATTTTATTTCTTAAAAATAACGTTTACGAGATGTCCACCATTTCTATGCAAACATTTTTCCAAACGTAGAGGCAAGCTATGCATAACATTGCGTAACATTTCATCCGGTTGATTTCTTCTCGAATTCTTAACTTCAGTTCATCAATGTTCTGTGGGCGATGTGCGAAAACTTTAGTCTTTAAGTAGCCCCACAGAAAAAAATCACACGCCGACAAATCCGGAGATCTCATTGGCCAAGGAATGTTTCCATTCTTAGAAATGATGTGATCGAGAAACGGTCGGTTTAGGGCTTCTATAGATATTCTGACAGTGTGTACAGTTGCCCCATCTTGCTGAAACCATGTGGCGACATTTATCTGTGGAAGTAACGCTAGCTTAGGTCTTAGAAATGTCTCGATCATTCCAACATAACGACCTGATGTAACTGTCACTGCATTTCCATTGTCATCTTCGAAGAAAAATGGAGCAATGATTCCAAAGGACGAAATTGCACACCACACTGTCACTCTGGCACTATGTAGTGGTTTTTGATGAAGAACTCTAGGGTTTTCATGTGTCCAGTATCGAAAATTCTGCTTGTTTACGAATCCTGAGAGATGAAAATGAGCTTCATCACTCATAATCACATTGTCAATAAAATTTGCATGATTGTTAATATGGTTTAACAAATCACGACTGAAGCTTGAAGGACTTATGAAGTGATTTGGTTCTAATTCTTGCACAATCTGAATTTTATATGTTTTAAAATGCAAGTCCTTGTGTAAAATTCTTCTTAAGGTTGTCGCTGAAATTCCCAGAGAAATTGAGTGACGCCGTGCAGAACGTTGTGGACTTCTTACCACAGCTTCCCTAACTCTCTGAATGGTGTGCGGTGTTCTCACTGGAGCGATGAAGCTGTTTCTTCAAAACTTTTAACCCAAATTTTGATAGCATGCGCAGAGGGCACAGCATTATTACGTTCAATGTTAAAATGGTTGCGAAACGTTCTCTGAACTACTACGTAACTATTACTTTTGTGGAATCCTCTTACGGCAGATGAACGGTGTTCAGCTGACCACTGTTGTATTTTGACAAAATGCTGTTAAACTCACAATAACCTAAAATTAACAGCAGCCTCTAATTATTTGAAGTTTACTATTAAAATGACATTCAAAATCACCCGTTTTCATGGCGTAGAATCAGTGGCAAAAATCGCCCTTGCTATTTGCTTGTCAATGTTTTTTTTTATCACTTGCGGATGTTCGTACTACAAAACTACTCATAGTCGGCACATTTTCTGCTTTCCTCTTTTTTGTAGTTAGTGAAGGTGAAGAAGTTGTTGTAGATGCTGTGTAACTTGATAAAGAACTTGCAGCAGATGAAGTACTCGCAAAACTATTGTGGTTATCTTGTTTTTCTAAAAAAAACTTAATTTTTATTTGAACCATTTTAAAGAAACCGGCAAAAAGTTAGTTTTAAAATGTTTACTATAACTTAATACCCTGTAACTTTTTTTACTATACATTTTGTATATAAGCAAGTTAGCTTAAATCGACTTATTTTCATCTGCATATTATATTTATGCCATATAAAGGTTAAATTTACTGCTACTGTACATCGTTCTGTTATACCCTGTATAAAAAATAAATAAAAAACAGTTAGAGTTCGTTTAAAGATTAAAGAACAATTGCGCGGAAACCAATTTTGTTCAGAGTGTCAATACACTATCTAACCAAAAAACGTTTACACTTTTCATACACCATTTGAGGTGTCTACATTTATTCCACAAGTTTTTACAAACTCGTTTTCATCTTTTTGTTATATATTTTATGCTTGATACACGACTATAGAATTAATTCTGATACTAAGTAAAAACCATTTCAGCAATAAAAATGTATTCATCGTTTTGTAATGCATTCATTTTTTAGTTAAATTAAAGATAAACGCTTACATTAAGTTCACATATTGTTTACAGTTGATATTTTTACTTAGCATTTATTTCACATGATCATCAAATTCCGCATTTATCCGACGCGCATATCAGCGTTCTTTAGTGATTGAATGAACTCTACTTACCTGTTGCTGTCGAATTAATACACCCACTGGCATTTTCAGTTTCCTTTGGTTTTGGTTTATTTTTGCAAACTTCATGATGTGTTTTAAATCTTTGAACTATTCCCTGAATCTCGTTATCACAAATTTTACAAATTGCCCTGCAACCAGTTCTATTTGATTCAGTCTTTTTGATATAAAATCGCCATATACTATTTTCCTTTCTTCCAGCCATAATTTAACTTAATAAGTTATAACTCACTATATAACCTTAACTTAAGCCAAAGTCAATTACAAACGGCTGCTAAAGTATAACAACAATTATTAAAAGGCGTCAAATTGTAACATTAATAGCGGCTCCAAGTGTATAAACTGGGCCAACTTATAACATTAAATAAAAAACGATGATGTAATATACCATTCGTAATTGATCAAATTATTTAATTAATATAAAAAATTACCTTTTAATAATCGTTACTGCCGTCGGCTCATCGGTAGATGAATATAAGGGTGGGTTCTAATTTAGAGTTTACCGCGCCAATGTATATTATTAAATAACTTCAAACGGAAGATTAAAATAAGGGGGAATTCTAATAAATAGTTTAAATTAACCTACCTGAAATGCTAGTTGCTTCTTTTCTGTTGATTATTTTCACTTAATTCCAAAAATGTTATCAATAAATTATGAAAAAAAATAAATTCTCGAGCGCCATGTTGTCTTTCTTTTTTTATATATCTATCTAGGAACAACAAAACCTAGCTATTGAATATTACAAACAATTAACAAATGAAAATAAAATAACAAGTTATACATAAGTTTATTTAATATATGTTTGAAAAGAAAAAATTCAGAAGTCATAAACTAAATTATATAAAAAACTTTACCTTTTAACGGTTCTGTACATACACTTGACAGATACTATGAAGCAGAATGGTTCATATGGTGAGGTCAATGTCTTGTTAGTTATCCTTAAAATATGGAATTTCCTTGAAGTTAATTCGCCAAATTTATTTGTAAAAGAATGTAGAACTTGCGTTGTAAAGGTAACTCAAGTAAAACTTGCCATTTAAAATAATAGTACTGTTAAATATTGACTTATACGTGCCATTAAAGATTATTAAGTATACAAATTAAGTGATTAAAAAGGTGCGTAATTAAAAAGTAAGTACTTAAAAAATAAGTACTTAAAAAAATAAAAGTGCATACTTGAAAAGTAAGTACTTAAAAAGTAAAAAGTGCGTAAAATAAGTACGTAAAATAAAAGTACGTAAAATAAAAGTACGTAAAATAAAAGTGCCTAAAAAAAAGCAAAGGCTTTAGCTTTAAATATAATGAGAAAAAAATAACTTACCACCAAAATTCTGATGGCACCAAAATATAAAAAATTAAGTAAAAATCATGCTTATTGCTGTTAACACTCAGCATTAAGTGAAGTACAAAAAAGCTTTCAGAATAACTCAAGTGTATTCCCCTCTAAAAGTCCTCACGCTTGCGCGAATAAAATAATATAAATCCAATTTTTTTAAGAAAGGGAACTAAAACTATTTATGTAATATTACACCCAAAAGATTTGTTCTAGGAAATGCCAATTAAATTGCCATTTTCAATTCTACATATTAATAATTAAAAACTTTTCTAATATTATGCCAAATAGATGAACGATTCTTAAATTAATGTACTTTTTAATACAACCACAAAAAAAAGGTTGTTACAACTCCTCACTCCACTCTGTTCAGATTACACTAAACAAGAAAAATCAGGAAACGGCCTTTTATAGTTTAGGAAACAAACGCATCATGGCGTCACTGAACACAGACGACAGAACAGAACAGGAATTTTCCTGCAAAAACTGCCCCTTATAGTTGCGAAACAGACACTTCACTAACAGCAACTCAACAACAGGAATATTCGTATTCGTGTAGAGGGACAAGCTTAGACAGGGGATTTTGAAATAATAACTAAACTATATCAGTTTTAATACCATTCATTAACTCAATATTTTTTGAAAATAAAAGGTACAAAATGACTTAATAGAGTTAAAAAAAATAAAAAACCAACGAAATACCTGCAAAAAAACCGGTATAGGGGTTTTATTTAATAAAAATAAAAAAAATCACGATTTTTTTTGATTTTTCAAAAAAAATCTATGACTTGATTTTTTTGAAAAAAATCAAAAATCGTGCAACACTGATTATAAGTTTCAAAAGTTTACGGAATTGTGGAATATAGAACACATTACTTCAACACCTCATTACTCACAAAGTAATGGATTTAGCGAACGTCACTTTCAAACTATTAAAAGAATCTTTAAAAAAGCACAGTATGACAATACAGATGTTTATTTGTGCCTCTTAGGATACAGAAATACCCCAATAGGGCCAAACTTACCTTCACCAGCACAACTACTTTTTAGTCGTAGACTTAATGGTCAAATGACTGTAAGTGAAAATTTGCTAATGCCTAAAATAGTGGATCAAAAATGCCATCAAAAATATATTTATACCAACAATATTATTATAATAAAAATGCTAAAGATCTGGCTTCTCTTAATGTAAATGATAATGTAATGATTTTAATGAGCAATAAAATGTGGGAACCAGGTAAAATGGTAAAAATAGATTATAAAAAACCTAGAGGATATTATGTTAAACATTGTAAATCAGGTACAATATACAATAGAAATAGAAGGTTTCTGCAAAAACTTAAAGTTAATAGTTTTGATAATACTAATGCTGAATTGTTTGATGAGTTGTGTGATCAATACATAAAAGAGAGTGCAAACAGAACTGAATACAATAGCAACATTAACGATCAAGTACATATTAGTAATGAAACAGCAAATCTGAGTACAGCTAGTGAAATGCATGATACATTTAAAATAAATCGGCATTGTGAGGAGAGAAAGCGATCAGAGAGAAGGACTAGAAAACCTCTGTATTTAAATGATTATGTAACAAAACAAAACGTATATCTATCTGATCGTTTACTATTCCGTAGAATAAGTTCATTTATATTTTGTATTATTTCTGTTATTAATATTGTTGTATCACGGTTTATTTCTTTTGTTAGAGTTAGTATTAATTCTTTTTATATGAAAAGGGGAGATGTTATGTATGAAGCTGGCAACAGTGTAAATGACACGGTTGGTAGTCAGGGGCAGGGGACTAGAGACACGGTCGCAACATGACACAGTAACCTATTAATAAATAAAGTTATGAAACGGAATACAAAATAATTATTAATGCTCCCGATCATCCTCTCTTATAATAACAATCACAACACTTATTTCTTTTACCACTTATTTCAATAAGATAAAAGTTTTTGTTTAACTTTAATTAAGTTTAATTACTTTAAAAACTTCTTATCTGGAGAAGTGTTTGTGAGAATTCTTTACTTGAATTTTTGTTTAAGTAAGTTATGTTTAGTAAAGGAACAAATTAAGCTAAGTTAAAATGACAGTAGGAGGAACATTAGCTTAGCTTTGGAGATAAATTAAACTGCATTTTTTGTTGTGAGTTGAGAATAGAGCTGGAAGTTTTTGTTCATTTTCTCTAGTTACGTTTTTTTTTACTTGAAACATGTATATTAAGCTAACCTACGGTCAATTTTTGTGATAGTAAACCGATTACAAGGGTAATTGCAACGCTATTTGCTCCTACATTTTCTGAATTCTCCATAACATCAACATTCTGATTTTTAAAATGAGGGATAGTGTGTTTTTTAAGGTTCAAATCCATTTGCTCCAGTTTGACAAGAATCTGGGCCCTGTTTCCATGGGTAACTGGGTCCTTCTGCTACTTATAAAAACACACACACACACACACACACACACACACACACACACCACACACCACGACACACACAGATATATATATATATATATATATATATATATATATATATATATATATATATATATATATTATATCTATACAGTCTGATTGATTTTAGCATATAGATATTTTATCATAAAAGATAGAAAAAAAGTTTAGGAAGCAAAAATACTCTACATTCAATTATTAATAATGCTACATATTCAGAGAAACAAATTACATAAAAACAAAAGAGCATCGCAAGATAAATGATTTTTTTAAATGGAACGGGCACTTTTTTTTTTAATTCTGAAAGAGCTTTAAATTCTCTTTATGATGGTACCAAATAAGTTATTATTATTTTGGCAATTATAGTCACAATATTTTTTTGTTTGTTTTTGTTTTCTGTATTCCTATAAATACGAACAAAAACAACAAAATTGGAACAGTAGTCTTGGGAAACAAATGAAAAACAATTGTCAATATAGAGCATTGTTTGTGACAGTTAAATTATTGTTCAGTGCTCGTAATATTACCTGTCACAATGCAAGCAAATAATAATTACACAAATTGTTAAAACATGGATATATTAAGAGTTTTTATTCGGTGCAATGATAATACGCTGGAGGCAAGTGCAATGTATTTAAATTTGTATCCCGAGCCACGGCAACCACATCCTCGAATTTTTATTAGACTGGAAGAAAATTTACGCAGAACTGGCGGTTTTAGTGCAAAACGAGTGCAGCAAAGACATCCGCGAGGTGTTATGGAAAATGATGAAATTCTTGTTTTAGCGTACTTTCGAGCGCATCCTCGGAATTCCATACGCGAAGCAGTGGTTGATTTAAGATTTACCTACTACAAGATATTTTCAATACTTAAAAGGAACAAAATGAAGCCTTACAAAATTAAATTAGTACAAGGACTAAATGGCGGAGACCATCAACGGCGAATAACATTTTGTGAATGGCTGATTAATCACAGTCATTTAATTAAGGTCATAGTTTGGAGCGATGAGTCATGCTTTACAAGAAATGGTATATCCAAAAGGAAAAACGACCACTACTGGGATGACATAAATCCTAGACAATTACGACCATGTAAATATCAAAATAAATTTTCTGTTATCGTATGGCTCGGCGTTGTGAATGATTTTGTAATGGGTTCTTATTTTTATGAAGGAACTCTTACAGGTGATAGGTACAGGAACTTTCTTATAAATGAATTTCATGACTTGCTGGATGACGTACCAGTAGCTACTCGGCGTGGTATGTGGTTTCAGCAAGATGGGGCACCTCCACATAATTTAAGAGTTGTTAAAGATGTTTTACGTCAAATGTTTAGAAATAATTGGATAGCGAATGGTGATCCAGTACCTTGACCGACCAGGTCGCCCGACCTTTCGATTTTGAATTTTTTCGTTTGGGGATACGTTAAACAAAGAGTTTGTCACAGCTCCCGAAAACCTTGAGAATCTCAGAAATCGAATTACTGAAGTCTGCCGTATATATACATATATATATATATATATATATATAATATAGATGAATTTATCTAAATTCTTTCGATCCAGGGATCCGGCTCGAAAGACCGAATACAATCGCCTTGACGCCTTAATCAGGCGAGAAGCAAATATACACGCCGAAGACTCCTGGACTAAAGCCACCTACCAGTTAGATTATAGAAATGGTAAACTCTTCTGCCAGTTCTGGCAGTTCGATAGACTGACCAGAAGAAAAGTTAACTCTAAATAACACCTAACCGACCTCCAGGGCAACCTAATCTCCTCCGACCAAGGAAAGGCCGATTTCTTTGGTCACCACTTCCAATCCATTTTCCGATCGCCAGATGATCCCCAATTCGATAACCGGTTCAAGGCATTCCTTGAGGGTCGCCTTGAAGAATTCCGCAATCTTAACCTTTCTGAAATCCAACTCGATAACGAGAATCCCTTTTATGCACTTATTTCAAAAAAAGGAAAAAATTCTGCCCCAGGTCATGACGGCCTAAATCGCAAAACCCGACCCAGCCCTCTTATTACCCTCTAACATATACAACCAACGCCTAATCCTATCCCATTTCCCGATGGATTATATATATATATATATATATATATATATATATATATATATATATATATATAGTTAATGTAGCGATAAATTTTTATAAACTTTGTTGAATTTGAACTTGGTCGGAAATATGTTCCTACCGAGTAGAACATAGACGACACAAACAAAAAGTTTGAGTGATGAACGCACACGAAATGGGAATTGATTTCATCCGAGAGGGAAACCAATTCAGGAAGACCGTTCGAGTGAAATTCAGTGAACGAACCTTTATTGTGAAAAGAATCAATTGTTTCAAAAACGTGTGCGATATTACAAGTTTTGTTAAACGTTAGAAGTTTAAGGTAATAGAAACCAATATTTTTACGTATATTAAATGGGAAAACAGATCATCGTGTTATTATTGCGTATTATTACAGTATTATAATAGATCCATCCTCTATGGTTTTGGTATTTGCCGTATTATTATGTGAAGCAAAAACTTCTGTCGTATCATTTACGTTTATAATTTCTGTCAACGTTGGGTCTCCAAAGAGCCTTTCTGCTTCGTTAATTCGGTTTCCCGCTTGGTACATTTAAGGATTGTTTAATTTTTTCCAAGCGTCAAGTAAAGATATATCGCATAAGCGGCAAGTCCCTTTGTCTAGAAATTGTTAACGTGTAAATTCTTCAATAAATCGTTTTAAAAAAGATAGATTTTAATATTACGGGACACCGGGATTGTTAAAGTAGTGTTGCGATTCTCAGCGCTACTTGAGAACGTATCATCAATTATATTCGACCATCATGGAAAAGTACCGTATTTTCGAAACCCATTTTCAAGGATTGACGGGGTAACCTTATCCATTATTGCTGGATTTAATAAGGGTGCTTTCTTAAAGGTTCGCCCTGATTTTCAAGTTTGCGTATATTGACCTATTCTTTACTGATTTTGTCTGATTAATACACATTTAACTCTAATATTCTTTGATTTGATCAAAACACATGGTACCAAACCTGGCCATTTTAGACGTTACGTCTTAATTAAATTAAATAATTGGAATGGCAACTGTCAAAAGTGAACATAAAATGGATGTTATCTAATAATGTATAATGCAAATTAATAAAAATGGTTTTTTGAAGTGGAACATTGTCATTATGACACCCCTGTTTCTTCACTTATTGGGAAGTGTAGTTAACTATTTTTTCACTTATTCAAATTGTTTAACCTCATTGGCTCAATTAAAAAAATTAGGAATTCCTGATTGGTTTTAATGGACAGCGTACATTAATCATTACATTAAAAATGTAAAATTATATATTTTATGCATTTCTGTATTTTGACGCACTGGGTATAGTTAGTGTTGCGTTGTGCATGTGACGCTCATGTGTTTATATGAGAGAATTTTGTTTAACTGTAATGGTGTAAATCTTACGCCACTGGAATTGCAGTAAATCGTTGAGTATTACGTAAAAGCATATTTAGATGTTGACCTGAAAGCATTAAATTTGCATGAGAAATAGTATTTTAGTAAAAACTCCTATGGAGACGATAAGTGTGCAACTGTGTAGTTTCTATATTTTCAGAAATGCCGATTTGAGATTGCTTAGAATGAATAGCATGAGCGAATTAATTATATGTTAGTCTAATATTATAAAGTATAAAGGAGTTATGTATGTATAAACACACACCTAGATGCACACTTGATTTCAACACATTTCACAACTATAATAGCCAACACGGAACCGCCTTCTTAATTAAAAATTGTTTCCCATCCACTCCTTTTCAACTTTCTGCGCACTTACAGCATCTCGAATGCATTTCTGCGACGGTGCACTTTCCCACTCCATTAGTATTTATTTCATACTACAACCCGCCCGGCCACCACATCCTATCCGATGACCTTTTAATCTACGCCTCTAACCTCCCTAATGCAGTTATCCTAGGTGATTTCAATGCCCGCCACGTCCAATTCGGTGACACCGCAAGTAATGGCAATGGTAACAGGCTAGCATCCGCTCTGTTTCAGTTGCCGCTCTTGCGAATCGCCAACACACAACCAACATACTTCGAACATTTGGCTGCCTCAATAGTAGATCATATCATAGTTTTCGAATTCATAGCTCACTCTTTCGATCGTGAGTGCTTTTTGGGCACCACGATCACATCAGATCACATACAACTACTGGTCAAAACTTCATTTTGTCCAGCTCTCCCTAGACCTCCTCAATACACGGTCATCAAATATTTTTCAAAAGCAGCCTGGAAACGACCCAAGATCTCGAGATAGCCATTAGAGACCTAACTTACATAATTACGGAAGCGGTCGATATTTCTGCACCATTAAAAAACATCGACATTTCCCGCAAACCGCTTCCACAGCACATTGTGAACTGGATCAAAGAGAAAAGATGAATTTATCGTCAATTCTTTCGATACAGGGATCCGGCTCGAAAGACCGAATACAATCGCCTTAACGCCTTAATCAGGCGAGAAGCAAATATACACGCCGAAGACTCCTGGACTAAAGCCACCTCCCAGTTAGATTATAGAAATGGTAAACTCTTCTGGCAGTTCTGGCAGTTCGATAGACTGACCAGAAGAAAAGTTAACTCTAAATAACACCTAACCGACCTTCAGGGCAACCTAATCTCCTCCGACCAAGGAAAGGCCGATTTCTTTGGTCACCACTTCCAATCCATTTTCCGATCGCCAGATGATCCCCAATTCGATAACCGGTTCAAGGCACTCCTTGAGGGTCGCCTTGAAGAATTCCGCAACCTTAACTTTTCTGAAATCCAACTCGATAACGAGAATCCCTTTTATGCCCCCATCACGCCCAACCTGGTTTGCACTTATTTTAAAAAAGGAAAAAATTCTTCCCCAGGTCATGACGGCCTAAATCGCAAAACCCTCCGTCACTTACCCGACCCAGCCCTCTTATTACCCTCTAACATATACAACCAACGCCTAATCCAATCCCATTTCCCGACGGATTGAAAATCAGCCTCCACCGTCATGATACCAAAACCCCGCGCCGACCTAACTTTACCATCCTCCTATAGACCAATCTCCCTCCTGAGTTTCCTCGGAAAATGCTTTGAGCAGATTCTAGCCAGGCGGCTCTGGGACCACCTAGAATTCAACGACCTCCTTTCTAATAGCCAATTCGGCTGCCGTCCCAACCGAACGTGTAACGATCCCTTGTTGAAGCTGCTTACAGAGACCACCACAGCATTCAATCACAAGCAATGCAATCTGGCTGTGTTTCTTAACATTAAGCAAGCATTCGACAAGGTCTGGTACGGCGGTCTCCTACACAAGATCCGAAACCTCAACATTCCCGAGCCCTTCTCCAAACTCCTACTCTCGTATCTGACCAAGTTCGGGTAAAAGTAGGGAAAACCTTCTCCGAGATTTTTCAACCTACAGAAGGCGTACCGTACACAATATTTCCATCAGATATTCCCGAAGTTACACAACCCACCCGGAGTAGTCGTTGCGCAGTTTGCGGATGACAGCGCCTTCTGCACGGTTAATGGGAACAGTGAAATGGCCTCCCGCCTCATATCCAAAACCCTACGGAACTTTTCCAATTAGGCGAACCGATGGAGAGTCTCCGTCAATCCTCCAAAACCCAAACAATCCTCTTCCGGCATCCTAACTACAACAAAGGTAAGTTCCCAAAGCTTGCCTCCAAAAATGTTTCCCTCACCCTAAACCAAGAAAGAGTCACACTCCAAGATGAAGTCACCTGTCTAGGAATGCTCTTTACTAGAACCCTCAATTGGCTCCCCGACGTAAAAAGAACACTTAATAGGATTAAAAATCGCCCAAACCTACTAGGCGCCCTCCTGGGTAGAATCAGAGGTTGCCACCTTAAAACACTTCTACACACCCACAAAACATACATCCGCCTTGTTATGGATTTCCCAGCACCCATATACACCAATATAAACCCCAATCACCTTTCCTCTATCACCTCCTGTGAACGCCGAATTTTTAGACGCATACACAGGTTACCCCTCAGGTACCCTAGTGCCCTCACAACACAACACGCAAACATACCACCAATCACGCACAGGATCCAAACACTTCAGAAAAACTTCGCGCATAAAAGAATTTTTGGGCAACCAAAGAAATCCTTACTACTCCCTACAACTACCGTTTTTCCCAATTCCCACGAAGAAAACCTAAATTAAGATTCAAGCATCCCTCCGTGGTCCTTACACAACTCCTTGACGACCTCCCCGAGGAGATAGAAGAATCCCTAGAAAACATCCCATATGCCCTCCGCATCTACCCGTCTATTCGATGACGACCTAGCATGATACCGGACAAGGAATCGGATTAACCACACTAAGCACGCTACACCCCCACCAAGCAACACGCACACTAAACCAATTAACACATTATTCAATATTCGAATAAACCTAAACCTTTTTATCTTTTTTTTTATACAAAAAATAACCACACTACACTATACAGTAACACAAAACATCAACAAGAATGGATTGACCAGGGCTGAAGCATGAGCACACTAACGAACAAAAAAAAAGTATGTATGTACATTTTAGTCGCATAAATGCGTGAGGATTTCACTATCTAATATTTTATGTGAGACGTTCATAAAAATTTCAATTTGGTTCTGAATGTTGTATTGAATGAATATGAACGTCAAATTTGGACATTTCAGAGTTACGTTTTTCTTAAAAATCAACGATGGCGATAACAAGCTTTTCAGTTGCGTAGGTTTCGTTTCATATTTTGGACACAGCCAGATGACATTTAAACCCCTTGCGAGTGGTTGTTTTTGCTCTGGTGGAACAGATTTTAGTGAGGTGAGCAAGACTGGCGCTTGCATCAATAAAACAGAATGAGTGGTAAGCTAAAGAGGACCTTGATAGCGAACTCTTAGATGCAACGGTCGTGCTCGCGTGTCTATTTTTGAAAGAAAACAAAACAATATCTTCTAATTTATTTGTAAATTTGAAATTTATTGTATTGTGCAGTTGAAACATTGGTTGTTTTCTGCCAGAACTCATTGTTGGAAATAGAATATTAGATTCTTTACAAGTTTTATGTGAGTTAGAAGTAGCTACAAGGTTTTTCCAAAATTTTCAATAAAGAGTTTAAACAGGTTTGTAATAAACAGCAATCGTTAAATTAAGAAAAGTATTGTGTATAAGTTCCGCGCGATGCATGGAAACTTTTAAAGTGATCCTTTCTAACGAAGAAAGATTTTTAAATATTGCAAATTGAAGCTGCCAGTACATTAATAATATTGATGTAAATACATGTGCGTTTGTCAAGTGCATTGGATTGATCAGGTGTATAGACAATTAAAAATTTAAATACTAAATACATTAACATATGTTGTGACAAAACGTGAAGCGGGCATTCTTTAACTCAGCTGCTCACCCTTTACGAGCGGTTAAGACCAAACAAGTTGGCAGAGAACCATTAGCGTTGGCTTCATTAGCCTAGCATTAACGTAAAGAAGGCTTGATTGATATTTAGTGGCTTGAGTGTACATGCCCCTCCGGGTTAGTTAAAGGAGTCAAATCCCGTTGAATAGGATATTACACCTTATAGAGGGCGAAGAAATTTGCAGGTAAGAGTAGTATTAGACATATTTTAATGGCAGACGTTTAATTGCCCTTTAGAGATGCCATTGTTCATAGTGTAAATTTTACTTAGGTAGTAAGGATAATGAATTTACTCTACTATCTTTAGTTATATGTTTAGATAAGCGAGAGTAGAATAAAATTGATAGGGCCATATAATTTACGCTACTATAAATTTTTTATCTATGTTGCTCCATTATGTGTGTAAACATTATTGAAGAATTAGCTAATAGAGACAGATTATTTAACTCATTCTTTTATTTTAGTTATGATAGATCTTCCCTAACAGTATTACTGTAAGACTCCATTCAAGTGAAAGGTCGATCTAGGAGGGAAAAAAATACTGAGTTGTTAGACTCCTTTGTTTCTGTTATTCACATGTAAAGTTACATAACAGATTGCACAGCTTAAGAATAATAAAGATTTTGATGTTTGGGACAAACCAACGGTAAAATTTAATTGCTCACATTTCATTCGTTTCATTGAATATACAGTATTGGCCTTAGTTGCAGAGGCTGTATACATGTATGCGATAACAAACACGAGTTCAAACCATAAGAAGCGCTCAAGTCTAGGCTTTCAACCCAAAAAGAAAAAAATTGTGGCGTTAGGTCTAAAGGTTTCCGAGCAATCGATTAAGAATTGATAAAATACACTATTCTTTCAATTTCAGCATCGCTGCACTTGCACTACTCCTACGCGTTTCCCGTCTCGGTCTTAGTACCGCCCACCGGGTGTGAAACACCTACCTCGCACCATACGTTTTCCCCGCAGCAGAAACTCACTGGATCGTGCTTAGGACTCTTAATGTCTACAGTCCATTCCAGGTTGTTGAACATACCCTTTTGCTACAAGATGCGCTTTAAATTTCTTATTTCCATCTAAACAATATTTAACTCGGAAAACCATTTGATTCTGTATTAATTTAGCTCCTTCTAGAAGATTGACAGGTTTCCACGCCCCATTAACTACTTCCAAGAATAATTCATTCTCCATGGCAGCCAACCATTCTTTTGAATGCTCCTTCATAACTTGTAGGGTAAATCGAAGAAGTATTGAATTCGGCTACGACGTAAATTCTTACTGACAACCTCTGGAACCTCAATGGATGAATCTTGTTTTTCTTCTTTCAAAACTGTAGATCGCTCTTCAGTTTTACGTTCATCTATTTTCATTTTCATTTTCATTTCACCATTAAAGTTTAGACGTAATACAAATCCTTTCTGGTTTAAAAACAATGCCTCTACTGCATACAGTTTTATTTTTAGTTGGTAACCATCCTTATCATTTACGTAACCGATAACTTAACTACGAACGCTTGTATCATCCTATTTCTTGCGCAATTGCTTTGGTACATAGACGTAGCATTCCATTCCAAAAATTTAAATAATTCAGTTTAGATGGTGTTCCATAATTATAATGGATTCTTTCCATTTTCTGGAATCTTTCCAGTACGATTAAGTAAATATACCGCTGTATAACTAGCTTCCGCCCATAAAAATTTCGACTGCCCGCTAACAGACAGCATATATCTTGCATGTTTTGTTGACACCTGAACCACCTGCCTTATTGACACAAAATGCACCACTATCTGTTTCTTTAGTTGATCTCAGTTCAATCGAACATAATTTTTCGATTAAAACATTCAGGGTCCCGATTTCCATTGCTTCCCACATATTGCAAAACTCTTTATATTCATGCCCTAATGTTGACATGATTGTACCAATCAACATTTTGTCAGATAAGGAATTTTTTACCAGTTCAGTATTTAGGTTTGCAAAAATCTTTTGTATTTTTGCAATATGGCTTGATATGTCATCAATTTGATCACGAGTAAAAGTGTGAAACTTTTCCATTCAGATATCCAACCTTTGTTCACTAGGACACTCATATCTAGTACATATCTCATTTGCAGTCTTGCAAGTGAGTGCCGACTCAGCTACCGCTTGAGTCAATGCACATGCAATTATACTTCAAGCTTTTCCATTATCCTACACCCATTATTTTCTGCTGCAGTGGACTGATCTGTCATAACAGGACGCTCTTTGATGCCCTGCACAATTTGTGTTAAATCATGTTGCTCGAATTGCACCATCATTTGCCATGTCCATTTGACCCAACCAGACGGACCATCTAATTTATTGATGATAACTTTCAATTCAGCCATTTTTTCACACCAATTCACAAAAATCCAGTATAATAAATTACTTCAAATTCATCTAAACGTGACTGGGCCTATAACCAGATGATTTTTTGTAGTAAAATAGCAAGCGAACCAAACTTATGTACTTCAAACAAGGAACTTTTCAAGAACATGACATTTCATACAACTCTACCACTGTGATGTAAATATCCATTTTCAACAATATTATGTTGATTTAAAAGATTGCAGTATATTATTTCGGTGCCTATAATTCACAAATTAAAAAGAGGGTAGCTTAAATAAATACAATTCACTATCATAGATTAAATAATCATTTTCGTAATTAATGAATCGGCAAACTCGTTCGCATGTTTGGTATAAATATACCAAACTCTCGTCGTCAACCAATACTGCTTAAACCTTAAACGTTGATATAAATTTATGTAAAGAAACTACGCTGTTCTCAACATTAAATAGCATTGAGTAGTGCCAGAAGAAAATCTGACGTATTAATTACTATGGCGGCTTTGTCCCATTGAACAATTATTGTCAATTATTTCATCAGTTCGAACCAACCGCGCAGATATTAAACGTCGGTTAGTTAAATTATACGTTTTGTAATCAAAGTAAAGTCACATTTAGTTTATCGTTAATTTTCGTAGTTTAGGTTTTTGAAAATTCCTGAAATGAATTTGATGTGCAGTATGTGTTAAAATGAATGTGCACATCGACAATGTTTTTAAGTCAATTGTCAGAGTAAAACGATCTTAGCTGCATAGCATTCATATTCGTTGAGGATATGAAATTAATATTTAGTAATGCATGGGCATATAGGCTCGTTATGAAATTATAGATTGAATTCGCTTAATCGTCAATTAATCTATAATAGCATAGCAGTTTAAGAATTCCAATGAAAATGATAAATTTCCATTATACAGCAATACTACGTGAAGAAGGACGTGGTACCTAACAAATAACAAAAAATACATTATCTCAACTCTTATCAAAGTAAATATAGTTTTCGTTTACCAATACACAGGACGATATTAAATTATTTTGTGCATTATGTAAATATAGTTATTTTAAAAGATTACAGTACCTGTAAATCACAAATTAAAAGGCAGTTAGCTTAAATATATACAGTTCACTATTATAGATTTAATAATCATTTGTTTCGTAATTAATGAATCAGCAAACTCGTTCGCATGTTTTGATAAAAATAAACATACCAAACGCTCATCATCAACCAGTAAATACCACTTTTAATTTTTTTTTGTTTATACCCTGTTAGTCCGTAAGCGTTATTATAAATTTATGTAGAGGAACAACGCTGTCATTAATATTAAATGGTAATGAGTAGTGTAAGAAGAAAATCTGATTAAATTAGATGTCACAGCTATGAGTTTTCGAATTGAAGGCACATTAGGTAGATGTCCATTACTTGTAAGTAGTACCGGGACACTTGCGTCGCCATCTTGGATTTTGACGTCACCAAGACTGCCCACGTGGGGGACCGGATTTTCCACCCTTATTTTTACTCGCTTACGTGTAGGACGTATTTTTTCACCCCTATTTTTACACATCCACGTGTGAGACCGTATTTTCAACCCCTGTTGGAATTTTCATCCCTAATTATTTTTTACACACACCCACGTGGGGGACCGCATTTTCCACCCTTATTTTTATACGCTTACGTGAGAGACCGTATTTTTTACCCTTATTTTGAGATGGTGATCTTTTAATTATTTTTATTAATATAAGATGATGATCTTTAATTATTTTTATTAATTAATTATCCTAGGGAAATTCTCAATCTGATAGTTTATAAGATGATGATGATCTTTAATTATTTTTTATCCTAGGGAAATTCTTAATCTGATAGCTTTTAAGATGATGATGATCTTTAATTATTTTTATTAATTAATTATTTTTAACCTGAGGGAAATTCTTAATCTGATAGCTTTAAGATGATGATGATCTTTATTTATTTTTATTAATTTATTTATTTTTAGCCTCTGGGAAATGATGTAAAAAATAGTTTATTTAATTTTGTGTTTACTATTAACATTTATTAGAACTTGTTTATCAGATATAATTTAAAGAATTGATTAGATAATAATAATCACGTACACATTGACTGTACTTTCCTATATTACTTTTATTAGCGTGTTTTTCTTAATTACTTGTTTAACCTAAAACATATCGATCATGTTCTTGAATTTGTTTGTGTCGGAGATAACAATCAGAAATTAATTTTTTACCTGACACGATTCGTAATGCTGATATAGATAACTGTTTTTTTGTTTTACAATGTAATTTGTAATATGCTTTTATTATTATTATAAAACGAATGTCTAAGCACCTTAAAATGTTATTACACTTTTTCTTTAATTACCATGCATGTAGTGGTCTTCTAACTATGTACGAATTTATAACGACACAACCCGATTAAGACGACCTTCTACCTACACAACCTTTAACTTATACACGAATATAACGACCTCCACTAGTTTATAACACTATTGCTTGGTACGGCATTTTTATTTACCTCGAACTCATATAAAAGTTAATTAACGCTTCATTTTGATGGAGCTATCAGCTATTCCTAATTGCAATGTTATTAAAATACGTCAGGTAGTATTTCGAAATGTTTATCTAGTGGGCTTCTGTAAATGCATCATACAATTAAAAGAAGACAACGCCCTTGATATTAAAAAGATGATTAACACCTTTGATTTTATGATTTTATGAGGATCAGTCCAGACAGAATAGACTTTTTTAATTATTTCCATAAAATCTGAAATATAACAATAAAAAAGTGTATTTAAAGATTACTATCAGACTGTCCTGTAATAAAAAATGATGAAAAATAAAAAGGTCTTAGATTTTAAGTGTATTTTCTACATTTTAATTAAAATTATTTTTCCAATGAAGTTAAACGACTGATCTAGTTTAACAATAAGTGTTTATACCGTAATGAATAATAGAAACGCTTAGCTAAAATAAAACACGTTATTAAAATTATTACATTTCTTTTAATGCCAATTTTTGCTTCGTATGTACAAATTATGTTATTACCTAACTTCACCTTCAGGTCATTCGAAGATAAATATCATGCTTATTTTACCTTGAGAAACAAGTTGGCCTTTGAAGTTAGCCTTGAAGTTAGTTATGAAACTTATTTTACAACAGCATACTTATTCTACCTTGAGAAAATTATTAACTATGAGAAACAAGTTGGCCTTGAAGTTAGTCAGTCATAGGTTTTGAAGATAGCCTTGAAGTTAGCCTCGGAATCTGAAAGAATACTATAAAAGCGTGCGCTTGGTTTAGTTAATTTAGCTCTGTTTGAAGAGCATCATGCCGCTATGGAATCTTCAACTGTTAACCAAATTTTGAGATTATTTAGTGCTGGTGCATTAAGCGATGAGGGGCTAAAAAACGCATACAATATCATCACTTATAAAATGTTGTGCGAAAATGACACTATCGATTCGATAAATGTTTATAATGATTTTATGGCGGCTACACAACGACCTGGTGGAATGTAAGTATATGCTTGTTTTTTTGCATGAGATTTTTTGAATGAGACAGCCTCACAGGTATTTTTTAAGAAAAGCTATACACATCTCATGAGATCAAACGAGATTTTTGAGATGCAATCACCTCATCGTCTTCACCTTGGACGATTATATTGTAACAACCTATAAAAGTAGCTAATAATCCTAATAGTTATAATTTCGTTATAATTTCGTACATAGTTAGAAGACCACTACATGCATGGTAATTAAAGAAAAAGTGTAATAACATTTTAAGGTGGTTAGACATTCGTTTTATAATAATAATAAAAGCATATTACAAATTACATTGTAAAACAAAAAAACAGTTATCTATATCAGCATTACGAATCGTGTCAGGTAAAAAATTAATTTCTGATTATCTCCGACACCAACAAATTCAAGAACATGATCGATATGTTTTAAGTTAAACAAGTAATTAAGAAAAACATGGTAATAAAAGTAATATAGGAAAGTACAGTCAATGTGTACGTGATTATTATTATCTAATCAATTCTTTAAATTATATCTGATAAACAAGTTCTAATAAATGTTAATAGTAAACACAAAATTAAATAAACTATCTTTTACATCATTTCCCAGAGGCTAAAAATAATTAATTAATAAAAATAAATAAAGATCATCATCATCTTAAAGCTATCAGATTAAGAATTTCCTCAGGTTAAAAATAATTAATTAATAAAATAATTAAAGATCATCATCATCTTATAAACTATCAGATTGAGAATTTCCTGGATAATTAATTAATAAAATAATTAAAGATCATCATCTTATATTAATAAAAATAATTAAAAGATCACCATCTCAAAATAAGGGTAAAAATACGGTCTCACGTAAGATAAAAATAAGGTGAAATCGGTCCACTGTGTGTGTAAATAATTAGGGATGAAAATTCAGCAGGTTGAAAATACGGTCTCAACTGGATGTAAAATAGTGAAAATACGTCCTACACGTAAGCGAGTAAAATAAGTGGAAAGTCCGGTCCCCACGTGGCAGTCGTGACGTCAAAATCCAAGATGGCGGCCAAGTGTCCCGGTACTACTCTTGTAGGAACACAAAAATGTTTGATAGACAATGTAGGTAAAGACCGTAAGATTCAATTCAGTAATCGGATCCAATTTTTTATACTAAAATTTCTAGCCAGCTAATGTCAAGCTTTGTCATTAAAATGACATATTACATTAAGAGAAAATGAGTGGTGAAGGTGACCTAGAAACTAAACCTGGCATTATTACACCAAATTATGAAAAATCGAACAATACAATGGTAATAAATATTTTAGATGAATTAAGTGAAGAACCTATTATAGAAAAACATCAAAAACCAGTACATCTTCCTGATAAAAAAATTCTTTCTCTACCGCTTGATACACCTAACCAAGTAGGTGGTATTGGACAAACAACATATCACCAACAACAAACCACTGGAGGACAACCAGTTTATCTTCAAGTAATGTAAGAAATGGGCACATTTCAACATACCAATAATGATCATTTTGTTTAGGGCGCTCCACCTCGCGGAATTGCTTCTTCAAGAAGTTTATTTAGATTTCGAAGTAGCGAAGAGATGTTATATTCAAGATCTGCATTGGTTTTTATGAGTTCTTTTGAAACTCTGTCTATTAGAAGTAAATTTATTCAACGGGTTTATACAATATTGTTTATCCAATTATCGTACACATGCATGTTTATTTATTTGTGTATTTTTGAGTAAGTACTTCCTTAATTCCTTTTGTTGGTTTATTTATTACTTTACAGTCCAAATTTAAAACAATTTATAAAAGAAGATCAAGCTCTACAGTCACTTTCAATGTATGTAAATGTTTTAAGTATTTACAGGTAGTGATTTTAAATTTTCAGAATTGTTTTCATTTACGTGTATTTTACCTTACTGTGCTGTGTGGGATCTAGAAGAATTTTTCCGATTAATTTTGTTTTTTTAGCAATATTTGTAAATAACTTACAAATTTTAAATTATAACTGCAATCTTTTCTGTTTTTAGACCTTGGCAATGTCTTATACGTTGGGAGTTGTTTCAATTCAATGCAACACGCAAGTAGTGATGATGAGTATGGGTACAACCGCAGCTACATCCTTAGTAGTTTCCTTAATTGCATGCCAAACTGAAGTAAACACTTTTTACTTTTAAATTTTTTCTAAACTATTATTTTTAGTATGACTATACAAGATGTTTACCGTTTTTATATATCGTTACCTTTTCAACAATAGTTCTTGGATTGGTGTTAATGGTTACAGCAATTATTATACAAACTCCGGTTGTTAATAGTGTTTATTCAGCGTTGATCGCTTTAGTTTTTTCACTGGTAATTGGTACATTAATAAATTTTAAATGTAAATATACTTTTTAGTATTTAATGTATGATACCCAAATGATTATGGGAGGAAGAAGAGTCGAACTATCCGCTGAAGAATATATTTGTGGTACCCTAACTTTGTACTCTGACGTTGCGCAAATTTTGCTAAGTACGTTGCACATTATGAGCAGAAATTAAATTGTAATCAACTAATAAAGTTTTAATCTATATTAATAAAAGGCTTTGTCCTCACTCACTGACTCATCGGTCAACGCCCAGGTCAGACCGTTAGTCGTAGGAATTTCAACTTTGGGTAACACTCACTCCTTACCACGTAGGCCTACACTAAGGGAGGATTTTCTGAAACTCAGACACTAAGGGATAGAAATGAAGGGTTGAAAAAAATAGGCCTTTTAGTAAACCCGGTCAGTTGGAGATCTGAAAATCTGGGAATCAATTCTTCTTAATAATCGAACGGAACCATGTTTCACCGTTTTTTTCAAATTATATATATATATATATATATATATATATATATATATAATACGTATTACAAGATAGTATAATAAAATAAAGTAATGAAGTATTGTGTAGTTTTGGTGATGCGCTGCGCAGGAGTCGTAGTTCTCTTCTACGCGTGGAATGCGTGTTTGTTGGGTTGTGTGGTGTTGTGTGATGCCTGTTGACATCGTGATGTTGAATATCGTGGTGCAGTTACCTCGGATATCTGAAATGAAAAGAAAAACAAATAAGTTTGGTCGTCACAATTACCTGCATAACGATAGCGGGCTATTATTGTGCAGTTGTAGGATGAACTTTCTGTATCTTGAGGAGGTACAGAATAAGTAGGAGATAGGATTAGGTCAAGAAATAGCTATATAAAGTCGATACTATATACTTATCCGAGGCATCCCTTCTCGTCGCTATTCCTGAGAGTGTTTACCCAAAAAGGGTAATCTCGTAATTTGGAAATCTTTAATGTCGATGTATTTGGTTCGTTTCGGTGTCTTGTCGTTTTCTGCTAGTTTTAAAGCGCCCATATTCTTTATATTTACATTTCACGGATGCCTCACGTCATACTTTACTTTTAACTCTTCGAACAGTTTTCTACACCTAATAGCTCCTTTTGTGCACTCGTACAGTGCAATAAGTTCCGCTTCTGCACTGCTCAATCCGATGCTTTTTGTTTTCTTCTTGCCCATGATACCGATCCACCGTTCATCACCAATGCATATCCGCAATAAGATTTACGGTCATTGTGGTCATTTCTACAATCAAAGTTCTAATAAATTTTTGCCTTAAAGTAAACCATTTTCATAATACAGAGGGTTAAATTGTTATAATTCAAATAATTACAATTTCAGTTTAAAATCTAGACTATGATGTACTGTGGAAACGAATTTATTTAGTTGTCAAACGCGAAAGTTGATTTATCTGGTTGTGCTGATTGACAGTGTTTGAAATGTTTACCTTAACAACGCAAAAGTACGCTGATATCTATTATATTTACGGTTTTTGTGATGCTGTGTGAGTGTGCGTTGAGATTTCCAAACCGCCGAATACTATACCGACGACTATTCCAAAACGTACTCAACCACGTACGCCAATACGGAACTTTCCCGAAACTATCGACTGAATGTCCAATACAACAAGCACTGCAAAATGAAGAGAACATACTTCAAGAAATTTATAATAATCCCAGCACCTCTGTTTGCGCACATTAATTGTTAATGTATCTCGAATGGGAGTTTGGAGGACATGAAAACGTCATGGTTTTCATCCATTTCATATCCAGCCTGTTCAAACTCTCTTGCCCACATATTTCCCGAAACTCATGAAATTTTGCTACTGGGTAATTGAGAATAGACACGTAGTTAATACAAATTTATTCTCATTTACAAGGAATGGATTAATGAATAGAAATAATAGCCATTTATGAAATTTCAAGAATCCGCATAAAGCCAGACAGTCAAATCATCGACATAGATTTTCAGTGAATGTTTGGTGTGGTATTATTGATATGTTCATTAGCCCATTCATTCTTAACAATCATTTAACCCCAGACAGATATTTAAATTTTCTAGAAGATAATCTAGGAAATATATTAGAAAATGTCCCTCCAGCCATGAAACACGGCATGTGGTATCAGCACGTCGGTGTCCCAGCGCACTTTTCTTTGCGCTTAAGACAATTTTTAAATCAACGGTTTGAAGGACGTGTAATTGGTAGAGGAAAACAACACTCCTGGCCCCCAAACTCTCCTGATGACATGCTTAGATTATTATTTGTGGAGTCACATGAAAAATATGGTTTACCAAACACCATCAGAAACTGTTGAGGATCTTAGAAGACGCATTGTTCCATAATAATGATATATAGGGCAACTAGATCTCCCTTAAGAAGAGCCAGATTATGTCTCGAGACGAATGGCGTCCATTTTGAGCATTTTTTATAGTGATTTTAACAGAAATTATAACTATTTGAATTATAATAATTTAACCCTCTGTATTATGAAAATGGATTACTTAAAGGCAAAACTATACTACTAATAGTAACATTACGTGATGGAGCACCCTGTACTTGTACGTGTTTCTCATTTAAATTTTTTACATATATTATTCCGCCGTCTAAACTTCTTTTCAGGTATCCCATTATTCTTTTTACTCCAAGCAAGTGTTCTTCACTGGGGTTGGTAGTAAACTGGCTCATGCAGAACGTAGTAATCCAAACATAATAAGCTGCCGATCATTCTTTCGTAAACGTTTTTCAGCTGTTCGTTGATTTACCGCTGTATGTTTTCTGTTTTTAAGGTGCGTTACGCAGTCAAACCGCACTAGGCGTCGTGAGAGCTTAACAAGGTAAGCGGCTTACCAAGCTAACTGCAGTGGAATTGGACGGGTTCGATATAAGACGCAAAATGATTGAAATTTAGGTTCAAACGCCTTACACTCACCATAAAATAACAATTAACAAAATTAAATTCGGAAAAAATAGTCTCTGAAATAAAATCCTAGACAAGTTGTTACCTGACTGTGGAAGATAGAATCGTATCCTACTCAATGAAATCATACACACTTCAAGTCCAAACATTCAATTCGTACAACCCCTTTCACTTTAAAAGAGCACGTTAAATTTGCGTGTGTGTGTGCGTGCGTTCGTGCGCGTGTGTGTGTGTATGTTAGTATCTACGACAACTTCAAAACGATAACACTTACATACTTTAAATTTTGTATTTAAGTTTGATTTTATTACTCCTGGAACTGATTAGATTTTGCAAGAAATCCAGGGGCAGAAGGGTGGTACTAGAAGCAGTTTTTGCTTCAAGTATATTGGGACATAGACCTAAAAATGGCAAACGAATTATGTTCTGTACAATTTTTGATACGTCGTACACAGTGACTGACAGTCACTACTTCAGGTAGTAGTTTGCAAACTCTTTTAGGCAGTCCAAAAGATAAAGTGGATAAGTAGGATAGGTCGGGAATTTATAAGATTAATTGTAAAAATTGTGAACAAATATATGTGGGGCAAACTAAACGACCTATCAAAATTCGCTTTAAAGAACATTTAGCTCATATAAAATACAAACGTTGGAACAAGTCTGCCGTAGCCCTACATATGTCTGATAAAAATCATGTAGTAAATGAAGTATCATTAATCAAACATGTTAGTAATAAGCAACAACTTGATTGTTATGAAAGTTTAGAGATCTTCAAAAACAAACAAATTCTAATGAATAATGTTGATCAAGGACCTTTAGGGTACTCTGAACTCATTAAACTTTCATACCTTTCACTTTCACTTTCACCAAATTAGCAACGACGCGCTACTCGCTGAGGGTATATATGTTAGAAATTTTTTTTAGTCCGCTCTAGTCTACCGCTGATGATGATAGCGTAGCTATCGAAACGCGTTCGGTGTTTTTTAATTTTGTGTCGTACGTGGGTGTATTTTGTTTGTTTCTGTATTAGGTGTTAACTCAGAGACCGAAGTACCAATTACATTTATACTATTATCATCAGCGTACATTGTAATAGGATGTAAAATGTTACTTGGACGGTCGTTCATAAATATTACAAACAGAAGCGAGCCAAGAATAGAACCCTGCGGTACTGCACGACTAACCTCTGCTTTTGTTGATCTATGACGCTTAGTTTCATTGTTATTTTCATAATTGTTTTCAACATATTGTCCACGTGCCATTAAATGTTGTCTATTTTCGTTGTGCACGTATTATTGCATAATTATACATTTTTTTTGTATTTGTGGGCCGAGATCTAGACACTAACGGAAATGTGTAGTATCTCTATGCACATCAACTACTAATGGTACATCTGCATTACCCGTCACTAGAATATTGCCATACTAAAGGATTCCACCTTTAGGATCTTTAACGTACCGAACATAATCGTATTGCAACGGGATCTAGAGTTTTACTTCCTATCCGAAAAGAAGGAGTTCTTTGGTTTTTTCCGTTTTAGAAAAACGACCAAGTTTGAACTCGCTCCGCTCGGGTAAAAAAGCAAGTACTCTAATCATTCCACCACCAAAGCGGGTAAAATTATTATTAATAACATTATTTTATAGAAGCGGGCTGGTTTGACATTTTTTGTTTAAGTTAACATCTATATGCCTGTTATCCTCTATTATCGAGCTTCTAGCACAGTGGTGACACGGCCTGATTAGCATACGGGAGGTAATGGGTTCGATTCCCGTTACCATCTATCTTGTATGAGGTTTTTTCAGGGGGTTTTCCTTTACACATGTAGCGGCATGGTCACTGCATATACGCACACCATGTGCGTAGCAGCGGGGTAGTATTTTCCCCCTCCGTTCCTTCCGATCGTATCCAGACCACACCCATCCTTAATCTCTTAATGCATGTATTCGTAATATATGTATGTACGCTGGGAATCCATGATTGTGATTGAAGGAGCTTGGAAAGCTCAAACAGCCCGCTCTGAATGAAATGCGTGGCATTTCCTTTTTTCTGTATCCTCTATCTAACATGATGGTTTAAACGTCTATCTGACATCGATGATTATTGTTGCTTTATAATGTTGCTTATTTTCATTATGAACGTATTACAAAAAAAGGTTGCATAATTACGCTACAAAAAAATTTTTTTCATTTCTTTTAATTTCCACTTTGTAGGTTAGATAGTCGTGTGTTGTTCCGCACCAGATACATTTTAATGAACCAATTTAAGTTAAAGACGTGTGTACATTTTAACGTGAATTCTGAAATGCAAATGTTATCAATATTTATATGAAATGGTGACTGTTCCAGATTCTCCTTTAGGTTATTCTCTTAGTTAATTAATTAAAACGTTATCTCACTCATTCTGTGATAGTTCTTTTGTTTTGGTAGGTTATCCAATTTGTCAGCTATAGAACAATATTGAACATATTCCTGCTCTTTTTTAGAAAATTCCGTGTCTTTTGTGAGAATTTGTAACAACCTTTTTTTTGTGGTTGAATTAAAAAGTACATTAATTTAAGAATCGTTCATTTATTTGGCGTAATATTAGAAAAGTTTTAATTATTAATATGTAGAATTGAGAATGGCAACTTAATTTGCATTTCCTAGAACATATCTTTTGGGTGTAATATTACATAAATAGTTATAGTTCCCTTTCTTAAAAAATTGGATTTATATTATTGTATCCGCGCAACGCGTGAAAACTTTTAGGGGGAAATACTCATTTGAGTTATTCTGAAAGCTTTTTTTTTAATAGCACTTAATGCTGAATGTTACAGCAGTAAGCATGGTTTTTACCTAATTTTATATTTTGTGCCATCAGATTGTGATGGCACTTAGTTTGCACTTATTTGCACTCCTATTTCATTTATTTGCACTCATATTTGACATATTTTACTCATATTATTAAATGGAAAGTTTTACTTGAATTACATTTTACAACGCAAGTTCTACATACTTTTATAAATAAATTTGGGGAATTAAACTTCAAAGAAATTCAATAAATTTAGGGACACAATATATTAAGGATAAATAAGCAAGACATTGACCTCACCAAGTTCACCATTCTACTTCATAGTTACCAGTTACAGTTTATGTACCGAACAGTTCAAAGATAATGTTTTTATATAATTTTAGAATAGTATAAGACTTCTGATTTTTGTAACCTTTTCAATCAGATATTGAATAAACTTAAGTATATCATGTTATTTTATTTTCATTTTGATAAATTGTTTATTATTATTCCTTAACTAGGTTTTGTTGTTCCTATATATATATATATATATATATATATATATATATATATATATATATATATATATATATATATATATATATATATGTATAAAAAGACAACATGGCGCTCGAGATTTTATCATTTTTCCATAATTTTTTAGATAACATTTTTTTTTAATTAAGTGAAAATAATTAAGCAGATGAGAAGCATGCGGTATTTCAGGTATGTTAATTAAACTCTAAATTAGAACTCTCCCCTATCTCAATCTACCGATTGAGCCGACGGCAGTAGCGATTATTATTTGGTAATTTTTTTTATTAATTAAAATTATTCGATCAATTACAAATTGTTTATTACATCATTGCTTTTGTGTTAATGTTATAAGTTGGCCCAGTTTTAGTGTTTATACTTAGGCAGCCGCTTTTAATGTTACAAATTTAATATTCAAACGTACCTTCCTACTTATTTTTTAATTTTGGCCGCGTAACACAAATATTACATTTTGTATGTGTTTTATGTTCTAAACTGTTTTAAAGTGTCAGATACTGGTGCACTTACTTTATTTATAGTCATAATTAAGAAACGGTGTACATAACTCGTTTTAGAATGATAATAGTTAAAATACACGATATCCAAGCAATCTTGCCTCAGGAGTTAAAGAGTTGGCCATTTGTCTCTGATACTAATGATTTCTACTTGTTATATATTTGCTCTTGATAATGATACAATGTTGCATTGAAACGCGTTGAGAAATTAATATTAAAAAAAATTATGGAATATTAAAATATAATATAAACTTTCACGATTATCGCGCAAAATTAAAATACCGTAGAACGGGGTGAGATTGATTAAATTTTTATTTCAAATGCATATATCTAAACATTGGTGTTATCTTTGTTTGATATGATTATCCTATGTTATTGACCTTAGCATCAGAAGTCTTATAAAACTCATAAATTTCATGGAAAAATTCAAAATTTCAAGAAAACCAAAAAAAATTGCAAGATCAAAGTTATAACCCTAGAGGGGCTACTTTGATACCCCATGTTTAAATGTGCTAGAATGAATATCAAGTACATTACCCCATATTATTTTTTTCTCGGCCGTTTTGATAGAATTTCTATTGTTCACTAGTGGGGCGAAATTGATACTCGTTTCTTCAGGTACAAAAATATTTATTGTTTTATTTATTTCGTAACAAAATAGGCATTTTTAACTCAAAGAACGTAAAATAAACTTTCTAAATAAGAACACAAATAAATTCTATACAACAGAAAAGCGGAAGGTTAAATTATATGTATTTTACATCTCGTTTACATCTACTGAACCCGTGAAAGTAAAAACATTGTCGCCATCATTTGATTCTAATGAAGGCTCTGGTAAAATAGATATAATATCTGAAAATGATACCGTGGATACATCTTCAGGTATCAGTTTATATTTTGAATGATTATTATTTAGTGATTTCAGTCCCATAACAGTATACTCAGTACTAGACAGAACTTCTTGAACGACACAAACGTATCTGTATGAAAAAGACTTTCTTTTACCAGACACAAATTTCACTAAGGCAAATGTTTCTGGTATTCAGAATTGACACTCTGGCTTCGTATAAATTAGATTTTCTGCTTCTTCTTCCATTTCTTCAACCTCTTCTTCAGTGGTACTTTCTTGATCTTGAAGTATGGAATCGTCTTCTGAAGTGTCACTGTCGTGAGTTGCGATACTTTTTCCTGGTTCTACATCTAGTCATTTTTTCTTACGTTGGATTTTCTCTGTTCTTTCTCCAAAACGTCTTTCTTTTAGATAGTTGGTGAGCATATTGTCAACTTCTCCCGCAATATTTGTATGGTCAGCTTCAGGGATCTTATCTAAAACCTTACTTGGATTGAAGGGTGAAATCCCAGTAGCAGCAAACCCGCTTTGGAGATTTCTAGTAATACCGTTTGCTTCCGTGTTCTGATTTCTACTTTTAGGTATAACGCCATCCATTTTTTCTAAGGCCTTTTTCAAAAGACCAGCAAAAGCTTCTTTTGGTGTACCAGTTTGTCGTGGATTTTGAATTTTATATTCATTTAATATTACACGCCAAGCCACTTTCATGGGTTTAAAAAACGCGACATCGAGAGGCTGACTTAAGTGGGTGGAGTTTGGAACCAAACAAACAAAGGAAATATTATATTCCCCACACAACTGTAAGACCCTCTCGTTGAAATGGGATGCAAGATTATCCCCTATAATAACTTTGCGCCCATCTAGGCGCCTGGCATGTGGTAGAAATATTGTCTCAAACCAATCTTGGAACGTGCTGCTATCAAACCAGCCATGGGAAGTTCTGTTGAATCTACACCCTTGTGAACAGCATGGTTTGTTGCAACAAGGAGCTCCACGTGGACCATTCTCCTTCCACGTGTTGTAAAGATACTCGCTTTTAAATACTATATATGGTGGTAGAAGTGTACCATCTGCCGACCCACAAATCATCATAGTGGTAGCACTCTTCGAATGATTACATATCTTTTCCGGATATTTCACGCCTCTTCTATAGATAGACCTCAATTTTCCAGGGTCATCTGCCACATTTGTTTCATCATAATTGAATACATTTTGCGGTGGAATTACATTCAACGTTTTTTGCAAATTGTCAAAGTGCGTTTTTAATACAGGTCTTGATACTGTTGACCTGTTTTTATTTATATTGGTGGCGAATCTTAAGGCCGCATCCGATTTATGTCGATTTATGATACTGTATGCCCTGGCAAATTATTTTGGAATGTAGTAACTATTCTACCTTTTCCATCAAGGTATGACTTGGCAAACATTCTCAAATCAAATATTGTTAGGGGAAACCCCCAGTCGGCACATCCGGTAACGGCATTTAAAATTGCAATTTCTTCCGCTTCAGTAAATGCAGACTGTCCTCCTGGTTTTCTTATATATCTACCATGAAACTTATTATTAATCGTGCCAAACGGTATCTTGTATTTTTTGGAAGCGGCTTTCATCGATAATTCACCCTCAACTACCTTCTGTACAGCTTCATCCAGCTGATCTTCAGTATAGTTTTTATAGGTACGACCTCCAACAACTTTTTTATAGGTACGCACCATCTGCAGAATAAGAAAATAGTATTTTAAAACATGTCCAAATCTGTTATGACACACTGGGGCTAGATTGATCTAAGCAACATATTATCAATGACACCCCATGCAAAAGATCAAACTGATCCCACGACGTGTTTGATTTTGTAACACAATGGAAATTGACTCAAAACAATCAACGTTTGCAGATTATTACTGCCTGAATATGTAAGTTTATGAAGAGAATTCAAGATCTCACACAACAAATTTACTTACCTTGCTATTCTCAAACTTTTCCAGGGCACGTTTTATTCATTAATTTATATTAATCACAAAAACTGGTTATATTGTAGCTAACGTCGAACGTTCAACGTGCAACGACCACACCATTAAAACTACCATGTCTTCCCTCTCCTCCATCCTACTCGGTAGATTTGTTGCAGACACATCATGCGCTACAGTGCGCGCCTAATTTGAAATACGAATTACATATCAAAGACACCCCTCGAAATCAATCTCACCCCGTTCTACGGTACTTATCTTTTAGGTATTACATCGTGTATTTTTTATTTATTTTTATAAACCTGTTATTTTATTTGTGTTTTTATGTTTTATAAGTTTATTTTGTCATGTCAAAGATTTTACCATTTACTGAGGACGATAACTGTAATTATCAAAACGTATAAATTTATATAAAAATAATTAAAAGAAATACACGATTTAATACCTAATGTATTTTAAAAAATTTGGAGTTGTACCAATTAATTCTTGAAACATTTGTACTATTGAATATGGAATTCCAGCAAGTACGGTTGAAGGAAATTAATCTAATAGTTATTGTTAAGTATTTCAAGAATGAATATCTTTATGTACTCGTACGCCACTGATTACCAAAAATTAAAATAACCTGAAAATTAAATGACCTTTTAGCGCCTATTAAAATGAGAATAAAAAATAATTTAATGCATAATGAATATTTTTTAATAATTTTTATCCATTTAAAGAAATACCTGAACGTAACATAAATGTACTTCACGTGATACCTTAAAAAAAGAGCGAAAAATAGTTGTATGTAAAGAGCATGGTTGCATCACGTTGCAAAAAACGTGTTTGTGAAAGTATGCGTTAAATTTCCTTTAACAGAACCAGAATACAAATAAAAATTATTATTAAGTAATTCATCCTTAGGTAAACTGTTTTGTTTAATATGTACACATGAAAGGTAAAAAAATTTTTTTATAGAAAATGCCTTCCTCAGGCGGTAAGCAAAATATTAAGATTGCAGCGATGGAAGAAGAGAAAGGTGAAAAAATACGAATGAAAAAAGAATTGGGTTTATTAGAAGGTGTCGCTGTTATCTTAGGAATAATATTTGGTTCAGGTCCGTTGAATTGCATTTGTTTACACATGCTTGAAATTTATCAGTGGAAAGCCGACACAATATAAATTCAAGGTCATTTTTTGTAGGTATATTTATCTCACCAAAAGGTATAATACAAGAAGTTGATTCAGTCGGATTTTCACTTGTTGTATGGATATTATGTGGTTTATTATCAATGATAGGTGCTCTTTGTTATGCAGAACTAGGAACAACAGTTCCAAAATCAGGTGGTGATTATGCGTATATTAATGAAGCTTTTGGACCATTACCTGCATTTTTATATTTATGGGCAGCAAATTTAATTTTTGTGTACGTTTTACCAAGTTAATGGGAATTACTGTTCAATTATACTTTTAGGCCTACCACAAATGCTATTATGGGAATTACATTTGCCAAATATGTTATTCAACCATTTTTTCCAAACTGTTCTCTACCTGAAGTCGCAGTTATGCTAATTGCAACAATTACTATATGTAAGCTGAAAAGTATTTCTAAATATTAAGAAAGCAAATAATTTTAATTATCACATTCTTACTACTTACATCTTGTCAGTTGTGTTGAGTGATCATTGAACTTGACTGATTATCTTTGTGAATACTTTAGTTGTATTGCTGACTAATTTGTGTTTATTAGTAGTTCTAATGATAACACAAACTGATAACTGTCTATATAGTTTAATATTTTTATCAATATTACATACATATTTTTAGCCCTACACAGTTAAGGCTGGCATTTATTGCTTTGCTAGAAGTATTAGCAAAATATATCTTTTTATTAATGGTAAATATGTTATATATACCGGTTGCCCATTTTCAAACCTGCCCATAGGGATTTAACATTGATATTAAGATTTTTGTGAAGTCCTGCTCGCCGATTTGGCCAACAGAAAATATTTTGGTATCAATGGAATGAGAAAATTATTGCACATCGAATGATATCAAACATTAAATTATCTTTATCGATTTTTATTGAAAAATTTTTATTCAAAGTTTTTATGTTTTTAAATCTGAGTTGCCATGATTTATGTTTTTAAATATGAGTTGCCATGATTTTTAAAACAATTAACAATAGTAGTGAAATTAATTTGTTATTTCTCGACATTCTGAGCTAGGTTACTAGTTTTTATTTATAAAATGAATAATTACTCAAATGAAGAGAGTCTTTATGGTTAAAACAAATTGGAGTGGTATTAGTTTGCGGAAAGTGAGAGATTTGTTTTCTGTTAAATTTAATAACAATACTGAACTATGCACGAAAATTTGAAGAAACTGCTACAATTTTAGCAGAATCATAAGCGAGAGGTGGTTACTATTTATTATTTTTAGCATTGTTTTTTGCAAAAATTTAAATAATACAATTGTAATCCAGGTAATCGAAGGAATGTTGTGGCGGATGGCACTGAATTGGAAAAACGTGTTTTGGGTATGATAAATATCCACCCAACATACAGCACAAGGGAAATTAAATGCATCAAAATCGGCTGTATATCAGATACTACAAAAGCACCGATATCCTTACAAATCCTAATGTCATCAGGAGGTATTTCAAGCAGATGAGGAAAGTACAGTTATATTTTACAAAGAGATGCAAGATCGTGCGAATCAGGATCATCGCTTACGGATGAATTCATTTTTGCGTTAAACAAGGATCAATTTATCTACAAGAACCCAATACCCTCATAAAATTAATATTTGGGCTGAAATTTTTAATAATAAAAGATCCACTTGATATTAATAAAAATTTAAATGCTGAAACTTATTTAGAACTTTTAGTGAATAAGGTAGGTCCTGCTGTGGAGGAAGTTGCAAGAGAAAATCAGGAGATCGGGTTTCAACACGACGGCTGCCCTGTGCATTACGGTGTAGATGTCAGAAATCGTGGGATTGGCAAAGGTGGTACCATAAACTTGCCAGCTAGATCTCCTGATTTAGCACCTTGTGACTTTTTTATGTGGGACCACCCAAATATTAATTCTTTAAGGGAAGCAATCTTTGCATAGTGTGGGTTAATAAACGAAAGGCAGGGTTATTTGAATACATGTTATAAGTTTTGATTTTGGCCCACCCCTTTTATAATATTTATTAGCAATTCCTTCATAGTGTTTGTAATAAAATTAGAATTTTTCAATAAAGGTCGATGAAAATAATTTAATTTTTGATGTCACTCGATGTGTAATAATTTTCTCATTCCATTGATATGAAAATATTTTCTGTAGACCGAATTGGCAAGCAAGAATTCACAAAAATGTTAAAATCCCTATTGCCAGGTTTGAAAACACACACACACACACACACACACACACACACACACACACACACACACACACACACACACTAATATATATATATATATATATATATATATATATATATATATATATATATATACCAACTTGAACATGAAGTACGTATGCAAGCATTCTAACCTGAACCAACCTAACAATCCTGAGCCATACATATGTATGGCTCAGGACTGTTTAACCCTTACAAGCATATCCACTCATTGATACTGATGTCATTAACAAAAAAAAATTGATTCAACTTGTATAGACTTGTCAAAATTTAGTTTTAAAGTTTTCCATGCCATGGGGCACTTGCATCAATATTGGGGTATATATGACAAGTTAGCCGTGAACAAATAAAAGTGTGACAAATTATAAAAAATTAAAACATCAGTTATTAAGACAAAATTCTCATAAAATTAATCATGGCTAACTTGTTATAATAGAAGTTTTTAAAAAATCTCTTTCTGTTATTAAATTGAAAATATCTCAGAAATTAACGATTTTACCTATAGGGCGTGCTTAATAAAAATGAAAGAACATAAAATTAATTAATCATGGCTAACTTGTTATAATAGAAGTTTTTAAAAAATCTCTTTCTGTTATTAAATTGAAAATATCTCAGAAATTAACGATTTTACCTATAGGGCGTGCTTAATAAAAATGAAAGAACATAGAGTGTATTTTCACTTTTTAAAATAAAATACAGGGTGATTCATTTGAAAAAGTTGACAAAACCATGTGTTCGAGTTTTGGCTTGCTCTATATTCAATACCAATGTCAAAAAGTTATGCCTGGAAAAAATTATTGTTAGGTTGTTCTGTGTAGGGTAATACAGGACGTTGAAATGAGAATGATTTTCGTGTACAATTGACCATAACTTTTGAAATACCCTGTACAATGTAATGAAACCCTATATTGGAAGTATAGGGGAGATGAGCTTAATCTAAATTTGAAATAATATTAGGGTGTCCCGTTTAAAAAAAAGTATGTTTGGTTCGCCCTGGTAATATGTAACACCCTGTAAATATGAAAATAATTTTATAATGTGAAGTTTGAAGTTGCCTATAATTTTGTAAATAACTTGTTTTGATATATATATATATATATATATATATATATATATATATATATATATATATATATATATATATGGAAAGCTCAATGAAAGTACACTCAACTTAGCTTGAAAGGGGTCACCCATGAAGTCACCTCCACATTTTTAGCACAAAATCAGTATTTTTTTATATACAGGGTTACTGGAAATTTTGCTACCATGTTACCCGGGTGATCAAACAAAAAATTATAAAGAAAAGTTTATGTTAACATGGAGGGGTTTGCTAAAGGCACTAAAAGCCCTTTGAAGATATTGTCCAAAAGGTGGTTTTACTTTCTCATATGCGTACGTATAAAGAGAAACTTATTGATTTAGCACTTATTGTAATTACAAAAAATTTACTTTATGATTGTATGAGTTTTAACAACGTACCTAACATGGGTTTGAAAGGGACCGTAATTTCATAGGATTTACATAGAAATGCAACAATCTTGTATTCGCGCCTTTTTTATTTGTGTAGCTATAGAGCCATTTCAACACGTTAAAAGTCTACAGAATTAAATTAATGTTATTATTTGTTTGTTAATATTTAAACCGCTGGCTTATAAATCTGCTCAAAAACTCACCGTTATCGTACACTAATATTAGATTGGTGTAGAAATTGTCATTTTTTATGTGCAAATGTTTCACTGACCGAAGGTAGACGTCGGAGGACGCCTAAAACACGCCCGTTCGCTTTGACGACCAACAAATTGTTTAGCTTTTGATGCAAATAACTACTTATAGTACCCTATAAATAGGGTACTCATCAAAAACTACTTTGTATAGAAAACTAAAAGACATAAAAATACCTACTTGGAATGATTATATCCGAAAGAAATTTCATAATTTTATAAAATTTCCATAGTTTTCTTTGTTTTTTTAAAGCTGAATCACTCGGAACATAAGCTTCAATCTCTCCTTTACAACGAAATATGTATCACGGTGAATTTCTCCATTTTTTGCAACAGTTTTTGAGTTTTATTTCCTACAGAGTTTATTATTACAAATTATGTAGTAGAATTATAACTTACCTAAAGCATTGCTAATTTATTTCCATAAGTTGTCTGTTATGGTTTTTGATCTCGCTGTTATTGGTAAACGTGAATCCCACAATAGGGACGATCATGCACCATTGCAATTAAAATCTTCCCAGGAATAAAATTGAAGATCATCCGTTTTTAAGTTTTCATCTTCTACTCCTTCTGTTTGCTCCATTTCCAGTTGGTAATGATCACATGGACTATCTACATTCTCTATTCCCCCACACTCTTCACAAAACATTTCAACTTCTTCCATAATAAAAAATTGTAAATAAAAACAAGGAGTAAGCGCAAGTTGACTTCAGTAACTGAAACGTTACTGAAAGAGCTCTTAATGTAAGGATATGATGAACGATAACAAGGTTATACTTAAAAACAATTTCAATGAAAGAAAATGACTAGAGTGCCATGTGACATGTATGAAAATACCTAGACAGAGCATCATCTGAACTACATCCCAGTATTCTGATTAATGAAAACTAAACTATAAGAAGGATCACATAAACAAATTCTTAAGAAAAAAATACGAAATTCATATCTATGGAAACTATGCTTAAACCGACGACATACAAAGATTACATAGTTATACCAAGCTTAAAACCGCCACGGGAAGGCTTAACCGAGGGAGCTGTATGTTTGCAATGTACATTCATACGCACAAGTACAAAAAAATCCACTTGGCGGTCTTTTCAAAATTGTAAACAGAAGAAACTACGACATACAGCTTTGTACCATTGGTTGAATAACTACCAGTATATGTGTTATTACAGGAACCAGATTTATTTTTATAATTGTATTTGTGTAATTTGCAAGTTACGCATACAGACATTTGAAAGCAATTCAAATTGAAAATATGTCAACAAAGCAAGTTTCGAAGTAAATGTTATAGATAATGAAGTTAATCGTTCCAAACATTTACGTTTATGCACAAGATCTATCTACTTTAAACCATCTAATTAAAGGACCACACCATTTTCTTATGGAAAGTGGCCTTCGGTTAAAATGTCTAATTTTTTGATACATATTAGTTCTTGTCGTACTCATCAATATTGTTCATAGAAAATAAAGTCATCCTACGGCTAGTTTTAGAAATATAGGGTGTTAAAAGTTTCAAAATACCTACTTTGCCATGTTCATTATTTTTGGTTTGAAAGTACTGATGTTCATTTTATCTTCTAAATGCGATTTTTACATCTTTATAGGATATGTAGTTGTACACGAAGGGTACCATTCAATCTTATTTACAGGGTAATACACATTTTGACATTATAGTTTTTTAAAAAAATTATTTTGTTTTATTACAGCCACATAATTGCTACTGTGAAAGACTCTTCATTGGATATGATATTGTGTTGGTTAAGTAAATAGTTATAGATATATATTATACAAGATGATTCATTAGTTTTGTCCCAATCATCAATTCTTTGTAAAATCAAATAACGGAACCCTCTGTATGTGGGAATTGATTTTGATTTCATGTTATCCTTTGGTTAGACAGATTGGGTACTACTTAAGATTATACGGGGCGATTTAAAAATTTTGCAAAATATTAAATATAACAATAAGTCGAAAAACCTTTCTTTTTTTCATCACCCTGTATCTAAAAATTGACTCGGTCAAGGTATATTGATTTTAAAATCTTCGAATACAGCATATTAAAATTATTTTGTTCCTAAAGTTTCGATTCAATCCTATGAGTAGATTTGCAGGTCGAGTCTGGCAAGTTTCACCAAGACACGTCAAATGAAATTGTCAGCGTTTTTAAATCGTTATGGAAAGTGGCCTTTGGTAAAAATGTATAATTTTCTGATATGTTTTAATTCTTAACGTACTCGTTAATATTGTTCATGAGCACAAAATCATCCTGTGACTAGTTAAAGTGTTAAAGTTTCAAAATACCACGATTCATATATTCATTATTTTTTATTTGAAATTACTACGTTAATTTTTTCTTCAAAATGCGATTTTTGCATCGTTATGGAATATGTAGATATACACAAAGGGTATAATTGATGCTTAGTTACAGGGTGATACACAGTTTAACGTTATAGTTTTTTAAAAAAATATTTTATAACAGCCACATAATTGCTACTATATATATATATATATATATATATATATATATATATATATATATATATTATGCAGGATGATACATAAGTTTTGTCCCAAGCATCAACTCTTTAAAATCAAATAACGGAATCCTTTGTATACGGGAATTGATTTTGACGTGTATTATTGTTATTAAGAATTTCATGTGACGACAACTAAAACTGTTACAATCTATATCTAATTAGCCCTCTACACTATAGCTATTTCGAAATCCAAACGACTGGTCGGTTTGACTATTAATCACTCACAGTCCTAGTATTAGTTTTTGGTGTAAATATTGTTTTATACCTTAACGTATCATGATCAATATAATAGGTACAGTACAAATACTAGACGTATTCCTTTTCCCTGTTAATAACAGTTTTACTCACTTTTGGTATATTATACACGTGTTAAACAATGTATCTGGCGTATATTTCTGGTTTTCACTTCGCACAGCATGTCACATACTGACTTGTGTATCATAATTTAAAACTATTCTCTGGATATTACAAATTCAATCCAGATTAAACAATAAATCATAGAAGATAACATATAGGTTACTTTAAAAACGCTAACAGTTTCGTTTGATATGTCTTGGTGAAACTTTCCAGGCTCTATCTCGACTTATTGTCATATTTAGTATTTTATAAAATTATTGAATCACCTTGTATATTCTTAAGTAGTGCATAATAGATAAAATGTAGTCAAAATCAATTCCCGCATACAGAGGGTTCTGTTATTTGATTCTAAAAGAGTTGAAGGTTGGAACAAAACTTATGTATCACCCTGTATAATATATTTTTACCCTGTATAATATACATTTGTAACTATTAACTTAACTAACATAATATGACACCCAATGAAAAGTCTTCCACCGTAACAATTATGTGTCTGTTGTAAAACAAAATAAATGTTTTAAAAAATTATAACGTTAAACCGTGTATCACCCTGTAACTAAGAATCAATTATACCCTTTTTGTACATCTACATATCCCATAAAGATGCAAAAATCGCATTTTGAAGAAAAAATTAACGTAGTAATTTCAAACAAAATATAATGAATATGCGAATCGTGGTATTTTGAAACTTTAACATCTTGTATTTTTAAAACTAGTCGTAGGATGATTTTGTGCTCATGAACAATATTGATGAGCACGTCGAGAACTAATACAGAAAAAACGCTGACAATTTCATTTGACATGTCTTGGTGAAACTTGCCAGACTCTATCTGCAAATCTACTCATAGGATTGCAACGAAACTTTAGGAACAAAATCATTATAATATGCTGTATTCGAAGTTTTTAAAATCAATATACCTTGACTGACTTAATTTTTAGATACAGGGTGATGAAAAAAGAAAGGTTTGTCGACTTACTGTTATATTTAATATTTTGCAAAATTATTTAAACGCCCTGTATAATCTTAAGTAGTACCTAATCTGTCTAACTAAAGGATAACATGAAGTCAATTCCCACATACAGAGGGTTCTGTTATTTGATTTTAAAAAGAATTGATGATTGGGACAAAACTTATGAAACACTTTGTATAATATATATTTACAACTATTTACTTAACCAGTACAATATCATATCCAATGAACAGTCTTTCACAGTAGCAATTATGCGGCTGTAATAAAACAAAATAATTTTTTTAAAAAACTATAATGTCAAAATGTGTATCACCCGGTAAATAAGATTGAATGGTACCCTTCCTGTACAACTACATATCCTATAAAGATGTAAAAATCGCATTTAGAAGATAAAATGAACATCAGTACTTTCAAACCAAAAATAATGAATATGGCAAAGTAGGTATTTTGAAACTTTTAACACCCTATATTTCTAAAACTAGCCGTAGGATGACTTTATTTTCTATGAACAATATTGATGAGTACGACAAGAACTAATATGTATCAAAAAATTAGACATTTTAACCGAAGGCCACTTTCCATAAGAAAATGGTGTGGTCCTTTCATATGTTCACAAAGTAATAAATGTAATTTTCTACTTGCTTTTTCTAAACTAAACTACAAAGTCCGAACTGACAAACGAATTTCTTAAAATATGTATTTTGTAGAGATTGTGTGTACACTAAATAAATCACAGTCGCTTATTGGTTATTGGCGTTTGTTATTGAAATTATTTGTCAATTTTCCGTGTCGTTTCTAAGCTTGGCGGGACTGTATTTCCTATTCTACTTTTTATATTATTTACACACTTGTTTATTTAAAGAATGCTACTTTGTGTTTTTATTATCCTTATTTACATGCATAATTGACTTATTATCCCATTTTATTTGTTTATATTTGCACATAAATACAGAACTAATATATAACTAATATGTCGCTTTTTAAATCCTGTTTAATATTGATATTAAACATTTCTTATCCAAATAGGGAAACTTCTTCGAGTAGGTTGACTTTTTGGTGTTTTGTGGGTTTTGGTCTACAATTGCCAAAATCCACATAATAGACTCATATAAATCTTTTAATGACGCGCAATACGACAGACTTTAATCAGACCTGGAATGTTTTTCAATATTAGCAAGATTTCTGAATTTACTTCTAATAAACGACAATGAACGGATAAATAACTCTTGAAGGTAATTTTAATCTTATTGATACTATTGATATATATATTTAATATAATTAATAATATTAATATATTAGTTTACTCTTTATGAGAATATCAATATCTTTATATGATGTAAATCTGAAAATAAATGCCAGTCTTAAAAGGTTTAAAAAAACGCTTCCAGTAAATCAGCCTGTGTACACACACACTCTCAGTATAAAATTTTGTTTTAGCTTCTCTTTCATATTTAAATGGATATAACGTAAAAATAACAACAAAAATGCAAAACGTGTTCATGTTTTGCAAAATCGGTGCGTTAATAATTGTTATACTAGCTGGTGTCACATGGATGTGCATTGGAAATATGGAAAATTTTGAAAATATTTTTGAAGGGACCACTACAAATCCAGGGAAGATAGCAAAAGCATTTTATTCTGGTATATTTTCATATTCCGGATGGTAGGTCATCAATCGTAGTGGCCTTATATTTACATGTTAATTTACAGGAACTACCTGAATTTTATGACGGAAGAATTGCGAAATCCATATGTGTAAGTCCACTAATTATTATTTTAGATTATAAACTAAAAGTCTTGTTTTAGCAATTTACCAAGAGCAATATTTATTTCTATACCATTAGTGACTGCAATTTATGTATTAGCCAATATGTCTTATCTTGCAGTTTTAACACCAGACGCAATGAAAGCATCTGATGCTATTGCTGTGGTAAGCAGTTTGTGTTTGGTTTATTGCCCATTTTATGATTGTTATTAATGTAGACATTTGGTAATCAAATTATGGGTAAAGCGGCTTGGATTATTCCCGTAATGGTTGCTATATCAGCATTTGGTGGTTTAAGTGTTCACATAATGGCTTCATCCCGAATGTTATTTGTTGGTGCTCGTAATGGACATTTTCCTTCTTTTCTCTCACATTTAAGCATTACTAGGCTAACACCTGTTGCTTCCTTGGTGTTTTTGGTATGTTACAATGATGTACTTTCAAAACTTAAGTATATTGAGTTTGTTCTAGAATGTGTTATCGTTAATTATGTTGGGAATTGGTGATATACATAAACTTATAACATATTGTACGATTGTGGAATCGTTTTTTGTGATGTTGTCCGTTGCTGGGCTTTTGTATATGAGATGGAAAAGGCCTAAATTAGAACGACCTATTAAAGTTTATATATGCATTCCAATTATTTTTGTCTTGTTATGTTTGTTTTTAATTGTAATGCCTTGTGTTGAGGCGCCTTATGAAGTGGGTATGGGTGTTGCAATAACCCTTACAGGTATTCCTGCATATTATTTTGGAGTTTGCTGGACAAACAAACCATTGTGGTTTCAAAATGCTATGCGTAAGTAAATGTTAGTTCTATTTCAAACAAAGTTATTTATTTATGTTTTATAGGCAAAATAACGGAGGTTTGTCAAAAGGCGTTTGTAGCGGCGAAGGAAGATTAGGTAGTCTAGTATTCAAGACCAATGGTGACTAGCTTTTTAGAGCGTGGTAGCTTTTTATTTTTTTATATACTGATGTTCCTTTTGCTAGTTTTGAAGTATTATTTCTTGAATCAAAGGGTTCTAAATTGCAGAATTTTGGATTTTATTGGCATTGTTTTGTTCTTAGTTACTAAGTTATAGAAGATCTTATTTCTAATTTTGGTTTAGCTTGAACTGTAGGTTTTAGGTATTGGGCACTTTAATGTGTTTACATAGAAAACTCTGTGTATTTATTGTTTATCTACAAATGGTGCGTTATTTTGTAAAATGATTGAGTGCAGTTATTTATTATGTTGCATAAGGTCAGCACTTAATTTTTTTGCATCCAGAAGTAGAGAAATTACGTATTATACATGAAGGTTGCTATGAAACAAAATCCCAGAATTTTGACAATTGTTCACCACTTAATTATATCACAGATGTATACAAACTACAGATAGCTCATCACATGTTAAAAATTGGTTGCAGTGATTTGTGCTAAAGCACAAATACACCAACAATATAACCATTCTAAATACAGATGTCCTCTTGAAACTTAAAATATACCGACTTACAGAAATCTATAATGATCGCTAAAGAGGCTAAAGATCCATTGACGTGTTTACTTTAATAACTAAATTTTCTGGTTCGGTATCATGAAGGAACGATTTAAACACAACAATTAAAATAACACATAGCATTTTTTTAAATATCCCTAAAATTTTGTTAAAATTCAGTTCATTTGAAGATATGAAAATGTACCTACCCTGTACTTCCAAGAAACCAGTGTCCGTCAGAAGATCACCGTAAAAGTTTACAAGCTAGATTTTTATAATCCTTTACTTCTGGAAAATTGCATATTTAATGGTGAGTAGGTATAATAGACCGCAATAGAATGGTAGCTATAGATCGGTAGTTTATTAAGTTGTAAACGACTTATTTAAGGGCTTCTTTTTATTATGCAATATCTTCATATATATACGTGCGTGTAACATCTAATATTATAATCCTCTACCAGAGCAAATTAAAAAAACTATGTACCGCATACTTATTGTATTTAAAGTCAAATTGCATTTCTCACAGAGTGTTTTATGATTTCCATACGACATCAGCAAAATATTATTTTAGTTTCTCTTTTGATTTTGGAACATTGGGAATTTTGAATGTGTAACATAGATGTATACATACGTGTGTATAGGTACATCTGTGGTATAACTTTCATGAATAAAATTCGCTGATCATTATTCACTTTCTAATACGGTAATGTAATACGAGTATGTCACAAAAATCGCAAAGTATGCACCTACATACAATCATGATCTAGTAAATCTCAAGTTCAGCACCATCAGGAAAGCTGCCTGATATCTAGATTATGTAGGTCACTTCGCTCTGAAATAAGTACAGAAACAAACCTATGCCAGAGGCCCAATTTCTCTGTCATGAGCTATTTATAGTGTGTATACATATGTGATTATATCATTAATGGAAAACTTGTGTAATACTTGAAGGTTGTGTAATGTATTTGAAGAAAAATACTGACAATTCCAGTTCTATTTATTGTGGTTTCTATTGACATCTATTGATTGTTTTCATCATCTTTACAATGAGGTGATAGTCTATAGTTGTTTTGCTTATAGGCAGTGAAACTGCCAGCCTAACTTTTTGAAAGTTTATCTTAAGGTCTTAAAGACTGTGTTACTATCTAGGTATATTTATGGTTAAGTGACATTAAAACAAAAGTTTTTCTTATTTAGAATTTTTATAAATTTATTTTTAATGTTTCCATGTTTTCAAGAAAATGAGAACTGAAATTAATGCGTGCTTATTCAATTTGTGTGTTGATGTAAAAGAGGTCTGCTCAATGGCAAAAGTTCAGGTAATGTCAAACTATTTTAATTATTAGTGTGTTTTTGTTACCATTCTATACCTGATATTTTGAAAACTACAAATTAAATGGTTATTAAAAAGTGTATTTTATTAAAAATCCGAGTTCTCCTACCAGAATCAAACTGTTTGTAATCTGCTTTTGCTTTTAAACAGTTTGAATGGAATTAGAGATAGTTATATAAATATGGTGTATATTGATCAACAACATAAAAACACGCCATCAATTCTCAATTTCCCGTTAGTTAAATTACATGAATTTAACTTTAACGCACGAAACTCCTTCAATAATCATTGTCTAAATTCAAATTCGAAAGTCTGAACTGTAATCAATAACTTAGGTGTCTATCACCAATTAATATTTCCAAGTTTATATTATTAAACGAATTTCACTTCATCAAAAAATTCTTTCAGGCTATGAAAAGATCATGGACAATATGAAATGTTTATAATCAAATCAAATTTCAAACAAAATGTGCGATTGTGCCTAGAGTAGGTTCACCCTCAGTAAATTGTTCTCGTGTGTTCTAGGAATATTTGCAGTCTTCTGAAAATATAGACGTTTTGTTGAGGCGCCCGTCTCACGTTACCGTTACTTAAATATAATATCTGCACAGAAATTGAAATATGAGTACGAACAATTGTTTCAGCGATGTCAATTACCCATCTTAATGGCAACGCTTGACTGAATGAAACATTAGGTAAGCTTTCCGTTGTGAATAGAGGGACAAACGACTTCTTCTAATTCTGCAATTAACTTAAGTCCCGATGTCCATTAATAAAGTTTGTTTAATTAAAAATAATTAGTTTATTACTACATTTTTCAAAACTAGTAATAATGCATATGGAATTAATGCAATTATTTTACACGATTAAAGACGTAAACTGGCTGAAAGAATGCTTCAAACCTTTACTTACCAAAACTAACGACCAACAATCTGTAAGAGAGGTGCCACTCCATGCGAAATAATGATTAAATCGTCACTTTATAAATTTTGAAAGTGACAAGTTTAAAATATCTGCAACGCTTCTTACTGGTTGCGTCAATAACAAATAACTGCATAAATAATCTATGGTATAGACTTCTGAAAGGCACATTTAGCACGCCCTAATTCATGCTTTTCAAATATTAATAATTACCCAAGACAGCTATCGTGAAATGTGCAATTTATCAAAGCTTTAAGGACTGAAAAAACACCCGGTATTTTTTCTCACTAAATATTGTGCGTACTTTACCACACAGATGAAAATTGTTTCCAAAGAACCATAAACAGTTTGAAGGTTAACTGCTCCTTAATGTGTTAAATATTTCACAAAAACAAAAAAAAAACAGGACAAAGGTGCATTAGCTTTAAAAAGCATTCCTTTTATTATAAATAACGTTAACAATAAATATGTCTTGTGTATGGTGAAAATACCAAAGGACTATGCTTCTATCTTTCAATGATATTAAATCTTCTTTATCAAGACGAATGTATTGGTATCAAAATATCCCTACTTGAGTGGTCTTTTATTTTCCATAAGATAGGTAGAAGCATAATATTTTCAACTCTGTCCAACTCATACAACCTACATAAGGAATTTGAATCACAAAATCATTTATTGTAACTATGTACCATTAATTATGGGACACCCTGTATAAGTAATTCTAAAATGTTGACCATTATTTTATACATTGCTTCAAATTAAACTGTCTAGCATCATTTGTAAGTCACTATACTAAAGATAGATATAACGTTAGATAAATTTGTTGGGTTATTGACTTTAAAACAAAATTATGATATGATCATGTTGAAAAATCAAAGAAACTTCGATACGTCACTAAAGCGGTAACAAAAAAATTACACGTGTTGATGTTGAAACACAGAAAAAATAATAAACAACTATTGTAAAACAGTTACAAGTTTCTTACACAATCTGGTATCTTTCCATCCACTTCAACAAGTGAGGAGAGGCGTTCTGCTAAGACTTAAGCGTGATGACCTCAATATCAGTGGTGCCTTATAGTCTGGATAAACAGTACGACGCTTATCAGGGACCGTCGCATTCTATATTGCTTTATTTACGTTGAAAACAAACATACGGTAATTTTAACTGAGTTTTGAGTATACTACATCTGCCTCACATATATGAAAGTACTTAAATTGCAGTACTTCTCTATCAAACAAAATCACACTTTTGGTTCTCTCGAAACAATCTGATTGCTCAACTCGGGGTACAGAAAGAAATAAAGTAATCATACCCACCGACGCAATTTCTATATAAATACACAATACTTAATGAATTAAAAAGAGCTAGATTACGTTTCCCTTTACATCGGTTTTCAAAACAAACTCATAAAAATTGAAAAATACATGTTATGTTCAAACACTTTTCCGCTACAAAAAATTTGTTTAGCTCTCAACATAATTGTTTAATCTTTTACTAGGAATACAGGGTGGTGTCGTGCGGGACGCAGCATAGCGGTTTCAATGATGAATTTTGTATATTTAGTCATTAACTCCTCTATTTTAGAGTAAAAGTGTACATACGTTTTTTGTAGAGAAAAAAATGCGGCATCTGTGCATACTATTAATTATAATTTTCCGTTTTTCTAAACCGTAAACATTGACAAAATAAAAAATTACATTTTATTAAAAATCGGTGATACTTTGGAATCGTATAAACAAACATGCGCATCTGCATTATTTGTCATTGTTTCTTGACGTCAACTGATTTTTGCATGTAATTCTGTTTCAGCTAAAACATATATTTGATGCAAGAAAAAGTAGAAATGGTAAGATGGTTAAGCTAGACTATAACGCCAATACGAGACACCAAGCTGCGCGAAAAAAATCACGTGACCGTGTACAATTCAACCGGAATATATTAGTTTTTTTAAGAAAAGTAAAAGTTACGTTTTGTACATTTTTTAGTTAATCACCTCTCAATTATGATGTTTATTTTATTTTGCCATCATAACGTTCTTTATACGCCTCCAAATGCGGGCGTAATGTGGTCTTTATAGCACGGAAATGTCATTGATGCTAAGCAGCATGATTGACAGCAAACACATGACATGATATATAATAGCAATATCACAGTATCTTAGTAACAACAAACTAGCCTACTGTCGACTTTATTTCACTGCATTTGCATTTAAAAACTTGCCGAAAATACCGAATCTTTTTAATATTTTGTTCCAGTTTCATGGTGCAAAATAAAATAAACATTTATGTACCACGGGCATAATTAGATTATGGCTCTTAGGAATATAAAAGACCTCCGCTTCGTCGGGCTTTTAACATTCCCTCGAGCCATAATCTTCTGATTACGCCCTTAATACATAAATATCTATTATATTTTATAATTAGGACAATTTAAACAAAAAAAAACATTTATTTAATTGTGAAATATAAGGTTATGTTACTTGTTCATAAATTTACTCGGAAATGTTGTAATTCGCATTTTAATTATTAACCACAGTTCTAAGGGTAAATAATTCGTGTCTAAACAGTTTTATACTGCGATGGTTATAAATAAGTGTAATAGAGGGGGTAGAGTTTAATCGAATTCAAATATTAGATAGTATGCAAGTTCAAATAAAGTTGAAGAAGTTATATAATTTGTTGTGAGGAAAATATAGTATACGAATATAAACAGATGGTTTTATACAACAAAACAGGTTTTATGGGGTTTGCACAATGATGTTGTATTCATAAAAGCATTGAGGTCAACACGATACATATTAGTGTGTTAAATAAGAAATTTCATATATAAATCAATATAATTAAGCAATTAAACACATAACAGATATTGATTACATGAAGTACAATAATCCTAATGTGTAGAACATGTATAATAATTGGTACAATGCACAAAAACTCTGTGAACTATAAAAAGGGTTATGGTACGAAGACGTTATGTTGGTAGATCATAGACTAGTGTTTAAAAAAGTGCTTAAGAAGTTAAAGTGCCTTAGAAACATCTAAGAACATGAACAACACATGTGCAATGTGAAATTAACAATATAAATACAATAACACTTATTTCTTCGTTATCATAATCTGATATAAAATCAGATTCATCCGACGAGTCTCACTCCTACGTATAATCAATTCCTCACAAACGACATCCATAATATGCTCTTTATTAATGTATTCCTCTTCAATTTCTTTAACATGACGGCATACTTCTTGCCAGTGGCTCTCCAAATCCATCGAACACTTTTCACGAGTTAGTTTTTCAACATTGGCTAATTTAAAACTTGTATTTCTCGATGCCACCCAAGCTTTTACAATGACCCATATTTTTTCTATTGCATTTAGCTCAAGGTGGTATGGAGGTAGTCAACATGCAGAGTGACCATGTTTCGCAAATATAGCATCAATTGAATATTCCGTGTAGCTCGGTTTATTACATTTTATTAAATCATACAGCTCCACTTTTGTTTGGGATTCATCATGTACGATCCTCGTTCTTGTAACCAAGTTATCTAACTGCTAACGTGTTGTGATAACTTGCATTATCCATAACAATAACTGACTTTTCGAGCAAATTCGGTAATAACTGGTGCTCAATCCATCGTTTATAATTAATAAAGTTCATATCGTCGTGATAATCACCTGTTTTTGAACCCGATTTAAAAACTAAGAGGGCATTATTGAAATGGGATTTTCACCACCAGCATCTACTATTTATTATAAGACGTTGACCTTTACCGATTGGACATTTTAAACCTTCGTTGGAATCATCTACCCAGGAATGTGGCGTTGTATGCGATGCATGTGTATATGTTTCATCTGTATACACAATGGGTCGCCCTGCTCTTCGATACTTTGTTATCGCTCATATATAAGCACAACGTAAAGATCGTATATCGTATCGTCCCATTAAACGTTTACGATTGTCAACGGTTTTTGTCCATTTAAAGCCTATTTTATTTAGTAATCTTCTTAAAGACGTTTCCTTCCCAGAGAAACCAAAGGATTCGTCATTTTTAATAATATTATAGATAGCATTGACGGTTGGTCGTCGTTTCTCCGTGACATGAAAATTGTGTACAAGTTGTGAATGACTTGTTCCCCACAATTATCAACAGATGATCTTGGTGCGTTTTTCATTCTTTTATTAGAAGTCTTGAACGATTCTATTTCACCACGTTGAATTACACTCCCTTCTCTAATAATTCTAACGACGGTACTTTTAGATACTCCAGTTGCTTTCACAACGATATCAAGAACGTTAACTGTAAAGAAATGTAATCGTGAAAAAACTGACAGATGTTAATCGTACAATAATGACATACCTTCATTCATATTTTATGAAACTGATAAACATTCAAAATAATTTCGCGGGCTTCTTACGATAAGACATGCCGCTTCTTTGCTGGAATATTTGATGTACTATCAGACGATGTACTCTCATCACCCATTATAAACAACGAACTAAATCAATATATTATATTAATACATATTACTGTGGATTACAAACACAACTTACTTGTAAATAAAAGGTGCTGAAACGGAAGGAGTTTTGAAAAAACTGTTTACAATTGATAAAAACGTGCACGAAAAATGAGGTTAGAAAACAATAAACAACACCATGATACAAATACAGGTATGCTATGAAATCTTAATGTCTAGCGACGTCATTCACGAAGCACGCATTTTTTATTAAATTGCTATTTGCTTACATCGTTGTAGGTGTTTAGGTATGTTTGAAGTGTGTATTGTTTATAAATATAATGTTTGTTTGTGATTAAGACTATATAAACGAAATATGCGGTTGTGCTATTGCAAAGTGTGCTAATTACACCGTAAAACGAAAGGCACGAATTAAATACTTGGTAAATGTTAATAACGTAACTGTGCTTAGTATAAATGTAAAATTAGTTGTAAAACGGCAGATTTATTTGTAGTTTAAAAATAAATTATTAATTTGAAACTGATACTAATACACTACTGAATTAAATAAATGGCAATGTATAATTATAGATTTTTTATCTATTTTTTATCTTCAAGAGGGTTTTAACCTACAAATGCAAATTAGTCTGATGTAAACATTTATCTAATCACTTACAATAAAAATTCTTAACAAGATGTAACTTAACACTAAACTACCTATAATCCTATCTGAAGTGTCTCAATTTTCAGAAAACTGAAGAAAAAGCCAATCGTCTTTCTTGCACGAAATTTTGTTCCGCGTGACGTCATGCATAGGTCACATTCTGAGAGTTGAACGCCTAGCATACCTGTGTATTTGTATCATGAACAACACTACATTTTGTGGACGGAATATATCTACTTCTCACTCATATCATTATTCCATTTCTTTTTAATGCAATATTCGGTTTCTGCGCAGGTGTCTTCTTATTTGGCGTTTGCTTTAATAATGGGTTTTAACCCATTACTGTCCAGATTTAAAAAAAAATTGCAGAAAATACATGTATTTATTAATAAAAATTAAAATTACAATTGAAAAAAATAAAAAATGTGAAAGTTCAAGATCCCCAAATGGTGATTACGGTCAATGTACTTCCTTCCTACCTTCTGTGCCACATTGTGAAGCAGTCCTTCATTGCATCTTAAGCACTCTTTCCTGGCATTTTTTTGCAAATGCCACATTTGCGCTGTTCCCCTCATTAGTCCGGTGCCCAGTAGATGAAAACCTTACATCTTATAGGACCCTTTTAGTAGCTGCTACTTTCAGCAATGGTCGACCCGAGTTTCGAGGATCCGATAGATCAGATGTTATTTGCACATAAGCCTGTTACTACTCTTCTGAAGGCTAATAGTGTGATTTTGTTTGCTGGATTGGCTAGACAGTAGAGTACGTGGACATTTACTATTGCAACATCAATGGCACTGGTGAGCAAAGGAAAGTACAATTTCTTTCCTCGAATTTTTATTCGGTACTTGTTTACGTTCCAGTCGAGCTTGTCGACTCCACCCATATACTTATACTCAGCAATCAGGGTTGGTGGGGGATACCAATTTCCTTGTTCTTTGTTCGACTCCATCTCTGTACTTTTTTCATTGGTTCGACGTACGAAAAATTTTTATTAGAATGCAAACGCAGTTCTTGTCCTTCCAAGTTATTCACAAAATTTGTTTTTTTACGTCAAATCTGGCATCGAATGTACCTGTCTTTCTTTTTCATTTTTTCATCCATTATGAGGCACTTGTTCATGCATTGAAATCTTACAGTACCTACAGCCCGAATCTTCTTTTCCTTTAATTTTGCCATAAGTTCGTGGCGCGTAAAAAAATTAACAAAATAAACTTGCTGCTCCTGGGGTGTTTCAAACACTGAACACAGTTTTGAGACTACAGAACAGTGACGGCTGGTCTATAAGTGCTGCATAGCTGCAGAACCACCAAAAAATTCGCATAAAAATTAAAATATTTTGTCAAATAAACAATATTATGCTTTATTATAAAACTTATAATAATTTAATATTAGTCAAGTTGCTTTGGTATGTGTGAATCCTTGCGATATTGCAGGCTCACATTCCATTAATATAAGTAATTTGACTGTTATCTCATTATGTTTATAATTTACATCAGTTCTACATACATAAAGACAAAATTTACATCGATTGGGGCTTGAACCTTGGTGGCGCAGTTGGTTGGCGTGGTACTCTAGCAAAATGCAGGTCGTAGGTTCGAATCCTACTCGAGGTAAACTTTTATTTATGTATTTAATAAAATTAATAATGATTTTAGTATTATGCTGTTGCTAAAATTAAATTAAAATAAATCACAGCTACCTATGCATAAAAGGTTTTAAATGTAAAGAAAGCGGCAGGGTTTACAAACGAGCTACAATAAGGCCCATATTACCATCTTAAATTTAGTATATTTTTGCCTCAAAATACACATTTATAAAATACCCTTTATCCGCAAACGACACTTTTATGGCTCAATGTCAAAGGTAAAAGTTTTACTTTTCAGACATGGAATAAAAGTTGTACTTTTGTGCCTAGGCATTTTATTTTTACCAACTGTGCTTATTAAATGTGCGTTGCTATGGTTTCATTACTTGCAAAGCGTCCTGATTATCTTATTCTTTTACCTGCTAATTATGTTTGATCTTTCCTTTCGATCTTCATCAATTATTTTTACGCTTGTGGATAAAACGCTATATTGTTATTCGGGTAAAAGTGACTTTATGTAGCTATTTTTGCCTCACTTCGTTCGGCAAAATAAACATTAAGCCACATAAAGTATCACTTTTCCTCCTTTCTATTATTTTCAATTTACGCTCTAAAAAGGATAAAAAAAACTACTAACATACGTTCGGTCTTACTGTCATCTTATTTTGTCTCAATTTTAAGGTTAATATTTTGTCCAAGTGTATTTTAATCGTAAAATGGGTTAGGTCATTTAAAAATACGTCCAAAATGGAAGATTTCGAAGACAGAAAATGTTGTCAAGTAAATGAGACGAGAAACAGAAATCCCAGAGTTTATCATCAACATGGAGATCCTTTTCAGGTTTTCAACGACAGGGAATTTTTAAATAGACACAGACTTTCAAAGACCACGATTAGATAAGTCATTAGTTTAGTTGAAGAAAGATTAACTTCAGGATATGTTAGGAAATAGACGTGTCTCCATCCCTACAAGTGTTAATAGCCCTTAGATATTACGTAAAGGGCTGTTATCAGACAGAAATAGGTAATTTAGATACCTTTAAAATGTTACTATATAGTGATATGAACGTATTTTCCTCAGGTATCCATGGTGTATCTCAGCCAACAGTTTCTCGCATAATTGCTAATGTGTCAGAGGCTTTAGCACATCTTTTACCACGTTTCATACATTTTCCCCTTCAAATAAATCAACTTCAGATGGAATTTTATAACGTGGCTGGTTTTCCAAGAATTGTTGGTGCTATCAATTGTACCACATAAACATTATTTGTCCTAATAAAGAAAGGGCTCAGCTATTTATTAATAGAAAGGTACAGTATTCATTGATTGTGATGCTCGAAAGGGAATATTGGATACTGTAGCCCGTTGGTGAGGTAGTGCACACGACTCACGTATTTAGGAAAATTGTACATTAAAGGAAGAATTTAAAGTAAATAGACACTTTTGTTACTTTGTACTTTATATTAATATACACAGGAAGATTGTATGGTATTTTAATTGGGGGCTCTGGTTACCCTTGTCGGAGATATCTTTTAACCCTGTATCTACAGCCTCAAAATGAAGCTCAAGAAAGATACAATTGTGCACATATTAGAACATGAAATGTCATACAGAAAACTTTTGGTGAATGGAAAGGAATGTTTCGAGCTCTTGTGAATACATTGACAATTTCCCTTCCCAGGACCAAAACTGCCATTGTTGCTATGACTGTTTTATACAACATAAGGCTCGAGATGATAATGCTGCATATGATAATAAGTATATACTATTAATTGAAACAATGCTAATCATTTGTTTTAGATTCTGGCTCCGATGACGATGATAGTGGTGAAAATCAACCAGAAGATACAATAGCTCGTCCAAATTACTATCATTCTGGAAATGTTTTCGACAGCAGTTTACAAATAAATATTTTAATTAGTGGTTTTATTAATACATTTTTTCTTAAATTAATCTTTGTTTGCATTAATTTCCATTTTTAATTTTTTACATTTCAATATTCTTTCTTCTACATCCAATGCATGTAGTTGCTGCTTTCTCTCTTCTTCAAAGACCAAATAGGCCATCTTCTTTTCATGCTCCACTTTATGCATGTGCATGGCTTGTTCATATTTTTGTTTTTGTAGTTCCAAAACAGCCTCCTCTTATCAACTCATGGCTTTTTTTTTTTCTCCCAAGGTCCTCTCTGGAGATTGGCAGTTTTCTGCGGGTGCTTCCTCGTGTTCTGCATAACCGCGTATTAGATTTCTGTAAAAATAATATAATTTAACAATATATTTCCAGTTGGATTGTTTTTTTTTCAATACTCAGTTTCTGTATCTAAAATGTATTCTTGCACATCTTTCCCTTCATTTTTGTTTAGTTGTGTGTACCTATTGTTTCTCTGTAAAATATTAATTTCTATCAGTATTGCAATGTAAACAAATTTAGTAGCGATTGGCTTTGATCCAGCTCAAAGTCAGCTGCACTGATTTCAACTGATAAATAATCTGTATCAGTTGAGTTTTTAGGAGGTGAACCACCACCGGTTTCACGGCAGGACCGATTAAAAGTTGATCTATTTTTTTTGCTGCTGCCTTCCATCGCAGGTATGCAGCACGTAAATTTTGCCATTTACGGTCTGGAGGTCCGCCAACAGCCTTTAACATGACTTCCAAACAAACCCACTTGTCTTTCTTTCGAACATGCTTCTTTGGATCATTAGATTTGTCCTCGAAGATACTCGAATACTCCTTGATGAAACCAGGGATCTTTGCTTTTTCTTCATCTGAAAAACCTGTCCTCTTTTCTGCCATATGGAAAAAATAAAAGTAGTGTATTATCAAAATGAATTTATACGTAAAACAGTTGAGCACAAGTGACCTTAATTTTAGGTTTTCACTGATCTAAAGAAAATTAAGCCATAATTTTCAATTGTTTTTCTACATTACATACAAAAGATCCTAGCATCTGATTGGTCTAAACATAAATTATGCCATAGCTTTTTCAAATCAATTCGATTTGCTTTTTAAATACATTTTTGAAATCAGGGCAACTGTCTGCATAAAAAGACACCTCACACGCCATACTTCGCTTCAAGAACTTACATTTTGACAAATTAATACCTAAATTTACCAATATCTAACAAATTTTATATTTTACAACTTTTAATTCTCTAACACCCGACCATATTTCCAGAATTACAAGACATAACTTAATGAAAAGGATTCATAAATGTTTAGAAGTAGATGATGCTAATTTTGAACACTTATTATAAAACTTTATTTGTTTAATATTACATTTAGTTATTTTTGTTTGTAAGTTATCTAATTAAATTAATACAAAATACCTAGTCAACGTTTTTAATGATATCCACAATTAATAATCCGTTCAGGCTATTGGTTACTTTTCAGAATTAATAACTTATGAAATAATGGAAATCATGGCCTACCCTTTACTAATGTTGAAATAATGAAGTGTTGTTATGTTTTAACTAAGATAATGAGATATCTCAAAAGTGGTTGGATTTAGGTATAGGGAATACTGATACCAAACGAATTGGCTTAAAAAAATACAACTTATAAATGATTTAAATTGTGCATGTTGGCGGCTAAGTTTAAAATACCCTGTATGAAATATCAATGAGATGGATATATGGAGTTAACGGGCAAGCGCTTGTTGTTTATTGGTTACAATTTCACGTCACTAGCTTCGTTATTAATGGAGATATCGTTATTCAATGTGGACTAGGATTTTTCGAAATATCTCGAAAATACTTCATTTTGGTATAGGACATTGTGCACAAGTTTGATCTAGAATTTCACGTAGAATTCGAAAATAAAATAAAAATATTAGGTTCCGTTTAAAATAACAAAGTTGACGCCTACTTCCGGTATAACCGGAAGTGCCACATTCAAGGCAATATTATATTTGAACTCAGTGTCATCCAAAACCTACAGCTTCATAATTTCAGATTTTTAACATAACTGTATCCACCATTACTTTGAATCAAAACTCTTCGCGCCACACCCTGCATGTGTATGTATATATATATATATATATATATATATATATATATATATATATATATATATATATATATATATATATATATATATTATACAGTATATCTAGGCTGACTGACATACATTCATCTCATTTCGCACACGTTAAGATGATTCAAAATACGTAATGTTTGAGCTGCAATTTTTGCAGTACATTACGGAGTTTGGTGTGAATAACGTACCCTATAATTGCGGTAAGTGTAAGGTTGCGTTTTAATTTGAAAATTGTTTTTTTTTTTTAATTATTTAAGTGTAGCACATTGCTTATTCACAATGTATATTATTTGTAATTTAATTAATATAAACAGGTTTTTTTAATACAGTTATGAAGAAAAAAATTATTTAAAAGAAAAAGGTCGGCCGCTAGCAGATATTGTGATAGAAATAGCTGGAGTTAGTCGTGAATAACAGTATAAGCGTCCATTTTCCAGGGATATTTATAATAGAAACGAGAGGATTTGTGGGTGTAATACAAGGGCGTAGCCAGATTTATAACAGGGGGTAAACCATGGTCTATGGTCGTTCAAAATGTAAAATTTTAGGATAAAAAGAAAAGGCAAATGAAAACAAAACTTTTAAAAACAAAGATTTTAATTATACTTAAATTAAACTAATAACATAACAAAAAAATATGCAGAACAGAAAAATATGTATATTTTAGATTTAATTTTTTGCCCCTCCTGCCCTTAGCTGGCTACGCCCATGGTGTAATAAGAAAAACGCTTTATTTTGTTTTCCGTGTGTGTTGTTTAGTGGAGATAAAGCATGGGCGGAGGTGAGTGTGACTGACTTAGTGCACCTAAGTGAAAAAATAAAAAACATGAAAATTCCAAAGGCTATCTTCATAATACGATAGAATTAGCTTTGCTGGGCACTACGTATGTTAGAGCTAAGTTAGATTAATGCTTATTGGAAAAATATACAGTAACATAATGACAATGTTACGAAAAACAGATACGTCCTATCTAAAATTATAAATTGTGTAAAGTTTTGCGGCGCTTTCGAATTAGCACTTAGAGGACATGATGAAACTGTCGATTCAGAAAATCCAGGAATATTTCCTGGATTGATAAATTTCTCTGCCGAACATGACAAAGCTTTGAGTGACCGCCTGACAAACGCTTCTGCATTTAAAGGTACTTCCAAAGAAATCCAAAACGACTTGTTGGGCTGCATACTTGAGGTTTGCCATGAAGAGATAATAAAATAAATTCAATAAGCACCTTTTATGGCAGTTATCGCTGATGAAACAACAGATGCATCTGCAAAAACTCAACTCGTGGTAATTTTTAGATATATGCGTGGTAATGAAGTAATTGAACGTTTTTGGACATACTTAAACCCAGAAAATTGCGACGCTGAAACCCTTGCTCAAAATATTTTAAATGTTCTAGACACATTAATTGGAAATTCTTCACAAAAGCTCTTTCACAGAGTTATGATGGAGCAGCGGTTATGAGTGGATAACATGCAGGTGTTCAAGCAAAAATCAGACAGAAATATCCATCTGCTTATTTCATACACTGTTACGCTCATAAAGTGAAACATGCTGTTGATAATTTTGAGCAGAGCATCGCCATCATTCGCAATAAAATTGGAAAAAATGTTGATGAAGCTTCAAACCTGTGTTTAGATGAATCACAAAATAAACGAAAACGTCCTAATAACAGTAAATTTGATCATCGCGTCGCCGCTTTAGAAGTGTGTGATACCATTACGACCTCGAACAGAGTAATGGTGCGTTACCTCTTTTGAAATTTTTGTTAAAAACTATGTAGGTGAAGCAATGCGAGAAACGACGAAACTATTGGAAATTATTGTAACAACCCCTATGACAAGAGCAAAGGCCGAGCTGTGTTTCTCGACTTTGAAACGGATCAAGACGTACCTCTGTGATACCATGTCCGAAGATCGCCTAACAGCTCTGCCTATGATCTCGATTAAAAAAAAATTATTTCCGAAATCGAAAACTTTGACGAGAAAGTTATCGACAAATTTGCCCATAAGAAGAATCACCGAATCGACTTGATATATAAAAAATAGTTAACTTTGTATTTATAGTTTACGTAAGTATTTTCACACACACACAACCTCTCGCAGATGGCAGAACACTCACTATTTTACGCTACGAGCCGTCACTGCTACAGAAGCTGCTAGCCCACTTACATCACTGGCTGCTGGGTCTTGCTTACCCTCGTATGTCCATTCCGTATCAAAACCCAGACGTAGAACAACAGAGGGCCCATTGCTTGAACCCGAAGCGAATGGGTTTGCCTCGAATGAACTGCTTCAAATAACGGTGACCATAGTATCGAACCATTTGTTCATCAATACTCAGAAACTCTGAAAATACACCAAACTTGATGAAATTGTTGTTCAGCCTATCAATAAGAGGTCTGATTTTGAAAAGCCGCTCGCGATCTGGCTGAGGAATGCTTTCCAGTTCTAAGTTACTGAGGTACTGTTTTATTTCAGCAAACCGATTTTTGGTCATAGTTTTTCTCACTATTCGCACATCAATATCTTCATCTTCATTCCAATACATCCTTTCTTGAGGCAACAAGTGGTAAGAAGTGAGTAAAAAAATACCAAAAAACTTTCTCAAGCAATTAGTGGACAAAGTAAAAGACTGTATATTTTTTTGTGCCGCATATTTCACCGTTTCTCGAACATTCGTTTCAAAAATTTCTCTATCAAAAATTTCTTCAAAAACCTCCACCGGTGTTTTGTCTTTGAGGACATGTTTTATTTTTTCCTTTCGCTGTCTGGTTTCTTCGGGTTGAGGATACGTAGACGAATAAGAAAGAGACTCCAGGGACATCCAGCAACCTTCCGGGGGACTATTCTTTTTCCTGGTATTTTCATCTTACTTCAGCTCTCGACTGACATTTTTTTTCGATTTTTTTATGTCAGCAATATCAGCTACAGTCGATTTTTGTCTTTTCTTCGAATTGACGGGTGCTTTGACCTCTGTGCTTGCTGATTTTCCGGAAACAGGAAGTGTGAATTTCGACATTTCGACATTTACAACAAATGCATAATCCTATCCCACTTCCTGGCGGACTGGAAGTCGGCCTCCACCGTAATAATACCAAAACCCCACTCCGACCTAACCACACCTTCCTCCTACAGACCCATCTCCCGTGTGAGTTGCCTCCGAAAATGCTCCGAACATATTCTAGCCAGTCGGCTCAGGAACCACCTCGAGATCAACGAGCTCCTCCTCAACAGCTAATTTGGCTTCCGTCCTAACCGAACGTATCATGATCCCTTCTTGAAACTACTTACGGAAACTACTAGAGCATTCAATCACAAGCAAATTAATCTGCCTGTGCTTCTAGACATTAAGCAAGAATTTGACAGGGTCTGGCATACCGGTCTCCTACGCAAGATCCGCAACCTCAACATACCCGACCCCTTCTCCAAACTCCTACTCGTGCCTGACTAATCGGTCAGTTCGAGTCTAAGTAGGAAACACCTTCTCCGATCCTTTGCAACCTACAGCAGGCCTACCGCAATGTTCTGCCTTACTCCCGATCCTTTACACTATCTTCGCATCCGACATTTCCGAAGTTACACAACCCGAAGTAGTCGTTCCGCAGTTTGCGGATGGCCGCCTTTGGGCGGTTAATCGGAAAACCGGAACGACCTCCTGCCACATATCAAAAACCCTCCGGAACTTCACCAACTGGGCGAACCGGTGGAGTCTCCGTAAATCCCAACAAAACCCAAACAATTATCTTCCAACGTCCATACTACGCTGAAGATAAGTTCCCAAACCTAGCCAACAGCAATGCCTTCCTCGCCCTGAATCAAGAAAGGTTCCCACTTCAACAAGTCACTTACTTAGGAATCCTCTTCACCAGAATCCTCAACTGGCTCCTCGATGTACAAAGAACACTAAATAGGATAAGAAACTGAGAAAACCTACTGGGCGCCTCCGGGATAGACTCAGGGGTTGCCACCTCAAAGCACAACACACCTACAAAACATGGATTTTGAGCACCCATATACACATATACAAACGAATCGAATTAACCACACCCAACACGGTACACTCAACTAAACACCATGCACATTTATACCTATTAGCACATATAATGAAATAAATTTAAATCTTTTTAACACCACAAATAACCACATGTGATGATTGTAAAGTGCACAACTACACAAAACAACGCAACATCAACAGGAAAAGAATGACCAGGGGTGAAGAGGAGAAGGACTCCTGACCAGTCTACGCACAACGTCTAGATAACCTAAAATAAGTAAGAAACTAATCATAAGCCATAAAACGATAAAAAACGATTTAGATCACTCCAGATTTCCTCATATTCCTGACCTTCTAGCGAAACAAAATTATTTCATTGAACCAACCACGTATTTATTTCCAGTTTCCGCAGACGTTAAACGTGTTAAAGTGGGATGTCGTTTCAGAAAAGAAGAATGTAGCTTTACTCCATGATTGGATATATTTTACTCGATATTGGTATATTTACTCTGGCCGTGTCGGCCCATCGCTAGTAACAAATACGTACTGAATACAGCCAACGGTGTGATATGTTCATTTGGAAAATGTTCTTCATTGCCGGTCCCTTAGAACCGATATGGCGTGGTGGAAAATATTAGTGTCGGTCCTATGGGCCCGACATGACAGTTAACATGTTAAAGCAAGGCCAAATTTGCAAATACTAAACTATTATAGTGCATTTTGCTTTTTCATGGCGCGATAATAGGGAGATGAGTGTTACCAGTTTCCGCAAAAGTAATCTATATACCGTTTACCAAAGTGCGCGAATAAAAATGATCTGAGAGTTTTCTGCCCTTCTCATTTTCTGGATATGGGAATCCTTTAACTTGACTCATTTTCAACCAAAGGTTGTTCGACATGTGAAAGCGTCTCTTCCCATTTAGCTGGATCGTTACTTAAGAAAGTTTGTGAAACAGGTATTATACGACACCAGCACTATCTGTGCAGGCATCATGAATAGTATCTGATGTAACATTATCCTCAGCCTCACATACTCCTCCCTCATTACTCTCACCAACTTAAAACTAGCACTAATATCGTGACTCATAGACGACACCAACACTTTAGTTTTCACATATTTGAAAATTCTACCTTTCCTTCTTTCTTTTCTTGTTCTTTGGCCACCCTTTCTTTTTGTATTTGGCACCGAAGAGTCTTTTACGCCTCATGGTTTTTTTATAAGCGGAAATAGTCTGTTACCTCAGTAACTACTGTAGCGTAACTTCAATTTCACAAGATCTTCTTAATTTATTTACTGTAACTGACATTTACACTTAATTTCTACAATTTATATTTCAGTTTTCACTACAAGTAATTTATATCGACTAACAACAAAATTTATTTTGAATATTTATTTCACATGTACACAGGACTTTCTATCGAAACCAACTTCCTTTCCACCATTAACGTACGTCTTTATATAACTTATGGTAGCTTTTACAAACAACTGGAGACTGGAAGTGGTTTAGTCGTTTAATAATGATAGCGGGATTTCCAGGCGACGAATGGAAGCTGATGTAATGTGTTCAAGAGAACTGAGCCGTCATCCGGCAGCGTTATTGCAGTATTTTAATTTTCTATTTGCATATGCAATTCTACAATCAATCCCTAATAAATTAGGGGTTATTGCACTTCTTTAGACCGTTTACAGAAGAAAGTTATTATCGCACTGTGAACTACCGGCAGTACCACATGCACTAATTAATTTTGTTTTCTTTTACTTTTGTTGTATTTGCAACAGTGGAAACATCTCCACTTTGTAGCAGTTATGTACTTTTATTAAGAACCACCTTTTTGCTACTCCACTTATCAAATAGTGCCACCGGTGTTCGGTGAACACATTTGCCACTATTATTTCCTTTTCCTTTAAACTAATATTTAATGGAACCGATGGTAAAAGGTTGTACAAATGTTTTATCCAAATAAGTAGGTACTTCAACACGTATTTAGATTGTGTTTAATTTCCGCTTTGTAAGCGTATCGTTTTACGACACTTTTTATACTAATAGCATTCCTGAACAGGCTAAGATTTGCCTAACGTGCTAAAACACTCAGCAACACTGGGAGGAGATTAGGGACATTGTTACGCTGCCGATAAATGTTTATAAATTGCGCCCGTTTAGTGCGACAAGATGGAATTTTCAGTACGTAATTATGGTGTGAATGGGCAAACCGAGCGTTCCTAGCGAAAATGGTCTGCGAAGGTATTAAGGAGTGTATTTCAGAGAGATACTTGCCATTGCAATAGTGATAGAACAAGGAAAGAACGGAAACTATTCTATGCTCGAGAGACTGTAGGTCAGAAGTTAGAAACGGACCATTTATAAGTCTTATAGCATTTTTTGATGCGGTTTACCATATTATCAAGGGTGTATTGGAGAGCACTGCCCAGAGGTGGTAATTGTATTTCAGATGAGCTGTTTTGCTGGCTGACAAAAGGCGGTCACCCTGAAAGGTTCGATGATACGGACATCTTCTTCCTTCTTCTTCTTTAATAGCCCGTCGACATCCATTGTTGGATATAGACCTCCCTGTTGACTTCAAAGATCTCTGTTTCGGGTTTTCTGATCCAACTCAGTCCGCTGTTCTGTGTAAATCGTTGATCCACCTGGTTTGTGGCCAGCCTCTACTTCTCTTTCCCATATAGGGTCTCTATTCCAGCGCCCATGGACTTGTCGTATGGTGTGACCGGCTCCATTTCAGCGAAGCTACTTCTTTTATATCTCTTAACTTTGTCCTGTTTCTGATGTCCTAATTCCGTTTTTATCGCTTAGTTTAATATTCAGCATCTATCGTTCCATATCTCTTTGAGTCTTTGCTAGTTTTTCTAATAAAGTTTTTGTTAGGGACCATGTATGGGCAGCGTAGGTTAATACCGGTAACACACATTGATTGAAGACCGTACTTCTTAATTTTAGGGTATTTTTGGTCTTTGTGTATTTTGGTTTGTTTGCCGAATGCCGACCATGCTAACCAGATACGTCTCTGTATTTCCGCTTCCTAGCTTGATTTGTTGCATTTTATCACCTGTGCTAAGTATATGTATTTATCAGCGTATTCTATAATATAGTTGTCAATTACAACATTTCTATTTTCTTCTTGATTTGTGATTATCTTAGTTTTTGTTTATTTAGTTTTAAACCAACTTTCTCGGATTCAGTTTTATTTCTCCTAACGTTTGCTGCAAGTCCTCGTAATTATCTGTTATTACTACAACGTCGTCCGCATATCTCAGATGGTTGAGCATCCTCCCATTGATGTTTACTCTCTTTAGGGTCCATTGAAGATTTTTGAATATTTCTTCTTGTGCTTTTATAAATAATGTTGGGCTGGTTGAGCCTCCTTGCCTTACTCCACGTTTTATTTGAATTGGTTGTGTATCCTCATGTAGTCGAACAACCATTGTTGCTTGTTGGTATATAGATTTTATTAGTTTGTGTATCTATGATCTATTCTGCTGCTTTGTAAAGCTTTTTCAATTTCCCATAGTTCCAGACCGTCAAAAGCTTTCTCACAGTCGATGAAAGCTAGGTATAAGGGAGGTTATATTCCGTGGACTTTTCTATAAGGGTTTTATTATTAGTATATGGTCGTAAGTGCTATAGTTTTCCTGCTTGCTGCACGGGTTGGTAGAGTTCTAATTTATTCTCTATTCTGTTTATAATTATCTTTGTTAATAGTTGATAGACTTGTGACAGCAAGGATATTGGCCTGTAATTTTGCAAATTGCTTTTATCACCATTTTCTATAGTAAGACTACTAACGAGTTGTTCCAGTCTGCTGGGATGTCCATTTCAGTTAGACATTTATTTAGGAGTGTTTCTAATGCTTTTATTATTGTTATGCCGCCTTCCTTTAGGAGTTCTGGAAGTATTCCATCATTCCGGGGCTTTGTTGTGTTTTAATTAGTATCTTATCGCGGTTTCTCATTTCTCTACATTTTTATCTTTGATTTTGTTGATATTGTTTCTACCTAGTGATCTCCTTACGCTTTTCATATTTTTATTTTCTTCAATGACTTCTTCTATCATTGTTTCCATCTGTTTTCTTTTATGCTCTAGGATCATTTTTTCAGCGTTTGATTGATTTCTGTGTATACTATTGTTCCTTGTTTTCCCTGTCTCAGTAGCTTCCTTTTCGAACACTGATTTTATTCTCGTACACCATTCTTTGTTCTTTTTCTTGTTGCTTTGGCCACTTTTTGGCCTGCGTCTAACATTGCGGTGTTTATAATTTTATTTAAGTCATTTATATTTTTGTTGTTATTTATATTCTGATTCAGTTCTTGCTCATATTCGTAACTCTTTGTTTTTAGAGTTTTTCTATCTATTTGATGTATTATTTTCCTGATTGTTTTTGTTCTTATCGTTTTTGCGGCTCTACTTTCGCTCTGACTATCCTGTGGTCACTTCCTGCGTTTATACAGTTTAATACCGATACGTATTTATTGGTTGATAAAATGTAGCCTATTTCATTTTTAGTTTCTCTATTTGGGGAGATCCATGTCCATTTTCTATTTGCTTTTTTCTGAAAGGGGTTCATTGCGTATAATCTGTGTTCTTCTAGAAATTGCATTACCGTATGGCCTCGTTCATTTGTTTCCGAATTTTCTCTTCGGTTAATTTAAGTTTTAACCCAACTTTGCGTTGAAGTCCCCAATTACTACAGTATACTGGCAGGGATTTCTTTGTATTGCTGTAATTACTTCTTCATCACAGTTCTCTTCGTCTTCGTGTGCTGATGTAGGAGCATAGACTTGTATAATCTTAAGGTAGCAGAGTTTTGAGATTTTTATATTGATGTAGCATACTCGGTTTGAGATTGCATCAAAAACTTTTACATTTGACGCTCGCTTTTTGTGTATTATAAAATCCACTTCTCCTCTATTTTCTTCATCTTCTGGTAATCCTTTGTAGTATAAAGTATTTCCTGAATTTAGTGTTATACACTACTCTCCTTTCCGTTTGACATCGGAAATTCCAAAAATATCTTAACCTCTTCTAACTCATATAGTTTTTCATCTTTATTCATCCATCGTATGTTGTAAGTAGCTATCGCCAACTTCGTTTTCGATCGTATGTTTTTGGTAGTATTACTTATTTCCATACTTCGTCTTTTTGTTGTCTGTGCTGGTTTGTGTTTGGGCTGATTTGCGAATTTTGCCTCACTCAGATTCCGTTGGACAGCCCTCCTTAGAGGGTGGGACTTTGGTTTACCCACCTGGGGTCCAGATCCTTTTCTTTTCAAATTCGCCATTTCTAAAGGGTGTTGTTGCCATGAAACACCACGCTGGCTTGCGGGTTGGCGAGTTTAGTTCAGCCGCTCTAACATGGAGTACAGACGTTGTCGGGTAGCTGTTCCTCTGGAAACAGACCCTCCTCTTTCTAGTTTTGGCCCGCCCTGGTATTTGATTATCCGGTACCCCATATCTGGGGGCATTCCCCTGTCCGCCACCTGGGGAGGTGTCCGATGGAGGACTAGCAACCCCACACGGGTGGGGAAAACAGGGTGTTCCTAGCGAAAATGGCCTGCGAAGTTATTAAGGAGTGTATTTCAGAAGCATACTTGCCATTGTAATAGCGATAGAACAAGGAAAGAACCGAAACTATTCTATGCTCAAGAGACTGTGGTCAGAAGTTAGAAACGGGTCATTTATAAGTCTTATAGTATTTTTTATGCGGTTTACCATATCATCAAGAGCGTATTTGGGAGCACTGACCAGGGCCCGTTCCCAGACCGGACAACCCGGACATTTATCCGGGCGGCAAATCTTAGGGGCGACATTTTACTCTCAGAATGTGAGAAAATATTAAAATTAAAATATTAATAATGGCATGCCGCCTTTCATTTGTAAAAACATTTCTTATCACTGTTTTACAAGAAAGTTAAAACTTGTTTTCATCTATATATGTAGTTGTAAAGAAAATAGGTATAGTTACGAAAAATAATTAATTATTCAGTAATAATTATTAAATAAGGAACACGGGTGTTATTTGTATACACTACCTAATATAACCGCGCATCGCATATATACCATATAAATCAGCAAGCAGGGTGCCGCATGAGCTTGTCTGAATTAGGAATAGACAAGAAATGACTTGTTTATGGTCTTCAATTATAAAAGGGCTGTCTTATTACAGCACAGCATTATTTTGCTCATTCGTCGGTGGTGATAACAAGTGCAATTCTCAATTGTATATACTGTTCTGGTTCAATAATCAGTGTGATTTGTAATTTTTAAGGTAAGTTAACCGTTAATTTAGCGAATCTACGAAATTAGGGTATTTTGATCAGTAAAAGCAAAATTATTAAGAAATAAATATAGATATAATAAATATAAATAAACGAAATTATATTTTCTGCCTATATTAAGAATTATTTTTCGTTTTTAGTTCGATTGATCGTTAAAACGTATTTTTAGGTTTTTAAACTATATTTATGTTTCGTTTTTTTTAGTTCAATTGATCATTAAAGCGTGTTTTTAGTTTTTAATAGATATTTATATTAAGGGCATAATCAGAAGATTATGGCTCGAGGGAATGATATTTTATATTCCTGAGAGCCATAATCTAATTATGCCGTGGTACATAATGTTTTATTTTATTTTGCACCATGAAACTGGAACAAAATATTAAAAGATTCAGTATTTTCGGCAAGTTTTTAAATGCAAATGCAGTGAAATAAACTCGACAGTAGGCTAATTTGTTGTTACTAAAATACTGTGATATAGCTAGTATATATCATGTCATGTGTTTGCTGTCAATCATGCTGCTTAGCATCAATGACATTTCCGTGCTATAAAGACCACATTACGCCCGCATTTGGAGGCGTATAAAGAACATTATGGTGGCAAAATAAAATAATAGATATTTATGTATTAGCATAATCAGAAGATTATGGCTCGAGGGAATGTTAAAAGCCCGACGCGAAGCGAGGCTTTATATTCCTAGAGCCATAATCTAATTATGCCCGTGGTACATAATGTTTTATTTTATTTTGCACTATGAAACTGGAACAAAATCTTAAAAGATTCAGTATTTTCGGCAAGTTTTAAATGCAAATTCAGTGAAATAAAGTCGACAGTAGGCTAATTTGTTGTTACTAAGATACTGTGATATTGCTATTATATATCATGTCATGTGTTTGCTGTCAATCATGCTGCTTAGCATCAATGACATTTCCGTGCTATAAAGACCACATTACGCCCGCATTTGGAGGCGTATAAAGAAATTATGGTGGCAAAATAAAATAAACTATATTTATTTACATTGAGCTGTAGAATGGGTAGGATCGAAACAGTTATTACATAGCTTCAAATAATTGACTTGTTCTACTTGAAATATCTAATGCCTTGAATTCGTCACAATCAAAAATGAGACGGCTTTCCTTGCAAAAATAACATGACAGTTTATTTGGAGCTAAAATTGAAAGGCCTTACTCGGTCTGGAGGATAGGCATTGGATCCCAAATGCGCCGTATCTTGTATCGTATGTATCGCCGACCGCGCGTATGCTTGTTCAAAGAAGTCGGTTACAAACAGACAGACAAGCAAACAAACATATAGGTGAAGCTAATATAAGCGTGTTAAAACAAACTTTCATTTAAATTTCATAATCTTTTTCAAAGTAGGTATTTGAAAAGCTCCTTCTCAGAATTTATTAAATAATGAAATGACATAACCATAGAAAATTCAACATAAACCAATTTAAATTATCACGATGTTATTTAATTCATTTTCTTTCTTAAAGTGAGTTAATCCATTTAACCTCATAAAATAGAAAGATTATAAGTCTTAAATTTTATAAAATAATAATTACAATTAATTATATAAACTTGAAGATAAGACAATTATTTCAGTGTTTGGCATATTCGCTGCATTTCAGTGATTGAAATAATTGTTTCACATATCGAATGATCATTTAAATGTGTTCTCATTTGATGTGAAACCATTGTTTCCGTTTATTTCATTTTCATATGAACAAATCAATTTAGAATTTAATTGTGCAATATGATCTTTATTTGTATTTAATTACAGACCCATCATAAAACCATTTCAATAAACAATGGCAAAGTACATCAATAATTCAAATAACAAACATTTAATAATATCTATTTTATTGAATAAACTAGAAAATACAAATTTTAAAAAACTCTACATAATATATCTACATATTAAAATTAACTAAGTTACATACCATAATATATTTATATTAATCAGTATAATCAAATATCATTCATTTGAAAAAAAATCAATTTAGTAAATTTTTCTAATATCTTGTCTTTAAACTTGAGAATTTTGATAATGAATCCTTAAAAGTACATATTTTGAAATTAACATTTTATTAATTGAGTTGATGATTGCTAAATAAGTCATCATTACTAATATGTTCCATTATTATTTGAATACATCCATATTTTTTGAAATAGAATTTTGAATTAAAACATCATGGGTATTTGTACCACTTTAACTTAATTCTGCCATTAAACAATTTACAGACATATGCTATAACAAGGTTCAGACACTTTTTATGGTCAAATTGGTGATTTATAACAGATGTTTCAAATGAATGAATTACTTAAACTTAACAAACCACTAATATATTGAACTACATGTTCTAAACGACAAGTCAGTCATTGCTTAAAGTAGTCATTCTGTATTAGTAATAAGTTTTCATTTGGTTACATCTACTATCGAATTTTGAATTTTATTTCCACTACTTGCATATGAATATCAATATTTAGGTTATGCATTTGCATTTTCTGAAGATATTTCATGCCTGCCTAAAGTTTCCTGTATGCATTTTAGTTGCGGAAGGATTATTATTGTAACCACCTCGAGATGATGGCACTAAAAATATCTAAGTGATCCTGGCTCATATATGTGAGAAGATATTTCATTTTAGTACATACTAAATTTGTATAAATCGATAATTTTTAAGGAAATAATCAATCCAAAACCAGTTTTCTTAACATACAATGTTAATCCCACTATTTAGTCTTAATTAAAAATGAAACATAATAATCTATCTGCGTTTCCAGTAATCTATTTTCCTGACATATTTTGAATTAAAAGTTTTAATTTTTTTTTAAAATATCAAAAGTTGTTAATAATTAAATTTGAAGTAACGAATCCTAAAATTTGGGATCTAGATAAAACATTAAACTATCTCAACACTTTGACTAGAGTTGTACATAATCTAACACATTTTTTTTTCCCAATGTATATTATTCTTCAGCTTTTTGCAGAATGCAATTCCTTTGCTGTAATTCAAGTAACTTTCAATGTATCCAAATGTGTTCTCTTCATCATCAATTAAATCTTGGCAAGTATTAAACTAATTTGATCATGTGGCTGGATCTGAACATACACCTACAACAAACAATACTTATAAAATAATTGTAATACTTAATATTCTCCACTGTTTGAAGAAATTGAAAGCTCGGGGTAATTTTAACCTAAAGGCAACTACTAATATTAACTCACAAGTAACTGTATATTGCTCCTGTTTCATATTAATTGTAAACATATCTGCATAATTTGCGAGCCAAACTTTTTAAAAGTAACCTGGTAATGTGATTAACTGCAACTGCCATAACATTAATGCACTTTTAGCATTCATATATCAATATTAATATCTCCTCATATTAATACCCATATCTACATATCCATAATATTGTTGTTTATCCCAATAAATATGATCCCATGGACATTTCAAGTGAAATAACTACTTCTGGAATACCGACTTAATAATTTTAAATGATTCTTTGGTAAATCCTGCATTTGCATCAATGCATTATACCACTTTCTAATTCAGGATGAGGAAGAAGATTTTAAATGATTTCTGACATAATTATATTTTGGAATAAATGTGTGTCAATGCAAATGCCTCAATTTGGTGATATTTTATGGTTAGAAGTTAACTGTTTAAAAGAGACTGATGATATATTCTGTTAAAAATGAAATATTAAATTGTAAATTAATTTGTTGATACATAATATGTTTCAGCATTTCTGTTATAAATGTTATTTAAGGTGGGACTAAATCATCCATGTTTTGATTTTTTAATCTTCTATTTTTTATTTACTTTAGTTTTTTTGTTTAATTTTAGAAATCAAGTGAAAAATTTTTGCTCTTTGGTGTTGCTAAAAACATCTATATCTCCAACGTTAGCAGGGCATATTTTTGTTTTGGTTCTTTGTACATTTAGTTAATTTAAAACAAACAGATTACAATTAAATTGGCGTCGCCTGAAGAAATGCAAAAAGAATGTTATACTAATTTACCTGTTCAAATTTTCCGTTGTTCCATCAATGCTTGTTTCACTTATGCTACAGAATGGAGTTTATGTTTAAGGACCAACTTGTAAAATTCCTGGACAGATTAATTTTATTTGATCTATAAAAAAATAAAACAAACAAATTTAGGTATATAAAATATTTATTTACCTTTCAATAATTTAAGTTGATTTGCGAATACATCTGATTTAATTTATTTTGCAAGAATGTAAATAAAATCTTCTTCTTAAATGCAAATAATTACTACTTTGAAATATCGGGTAGTTTTGTTAATTGCTGACAACTTTAATTACTTTTCTTTAAACCTACAAACAATAAAATGCAATACATTCAGTATACAAATACCTTGTATTTTTTCACATTTTACATATAATGCAAAAAACATTTTTAGAATTAAGTAAAATAGGTGTTAAAAATAAAAAAAGTAAAACAAATTGTTAATACATTAAAGTTAGACAGAATAAAATCGATTAAAAATTTCAGTGCAAATGTTACAATCAAAAAGTATCTAGCTAAACTTTTTCTTGTCAATCTATAGACCAACTTTGTCAGTATTCAATATCAATTAAAAGTATTTTTAGGTTTTAAACTATATTTATGTTTCGTTTTTTAGTTCAATTGATCATTAAAGGTGTTTTAGTTTTTTTATTTATTATTAGGAATCGAAGATTGCGAGGATTATTTATATTTACATAATTATCCGTAATTTAATGTTTTATTTTATTTTGCACCATGAAACTGGAACAAAATTAAAAGATTCAGTATTTTCGGCAAGTTTTAAATGCAAATGCAGTGAAATAAAGTCGACAGTAGGCTAATTTGTTGTTACTAAGATACTGTGATATTGCTATTATATATCATGTCATGTGTTTGCTGTCAATCATGCTGCTTAGCATCAATGACATTTCCGTGCTATAAAGACCACATTACGCCCGCATTTGGAGGCGTATAAAGAACATTATGGTGGCAAAATAAAATAATAGATATTTATGATTAAGGGCATCAGAAGATTATGGCTCGAGGGAATGTTAAAGCCCGACGCGAAGCAGTATATTCTGAGACCAATAATTATGCCGTGGTACATACAATGTTTTATTTTATTTTGCACTATGAAACTGGAACAAAATCTTAAAAGATTCAGTATTTTCGGCAAGTTTTAAATGCAAATTCAGTGAAATAAAGTCGACAGTAGGCTAATTTGTTGTTACTAAGATACTGTGATATTGCTATTATATATCATGTCATGTGTTTGCTGTCAATCATGCTGCTTAGCATCAATGACATTTCCGTGCTATAAAGACCACATTACGCCCGCATTTGAGGCGTATAAAGAACATTATGGTGGCAAAATAAAATAAACTATATTTATTTACATTGAGCTGTAGAATGGGTAGGATCGAAACAGTTATTACATAGCTTCAAATAATTGACTTGTTCTACTTGAAATATCTAATGCCTTGAATTCGTCACAATCAAAAATGAGACGGCTTTCCTTGCAAAAATAACATGACAGTTTATTTGGAGCTAAAATTGAAAGGCCTTACTCGGTCTGGAGGATAGGCATTGGATCCCAAATGCGCCGTATCTTGTTTCGTATGTATCGCCGACCGCGCGTATGCTTGTTCAAAGAAGTCGGTTACAAACAGACAGACAAGCAAACAAACATATAGGTGAAGCTAATATAAGCGTGTTAAAACAAACTTTCATTTAAATTTCATAATCTTTTTCAAAGTAGGTATTTGAAAAGCTCCTTCTCAGATGAAAATTAAATTTTGAAAACGATTTTGAACAAAACAGATAAATTAATTAAAAAGTTAAAAGACTTGTTTTGATAATTTTAAAAGGACTGAAATTTGTTTATGTTTCGTTAAAAATCGTCTTTGAAGTTTAATTTTCATCTGCGAAGGAGTTTTAACTCACGGTGATTCTGTTGATATTAATGGGGTAGAATTAGCAGAAGAAATTTGTGCAGTATCTGGGCTTATGGGGAAAAAAAAGCCCAAGCACTGTTCTAAAATTAATAACAATGTTAAATTGTGCCCCAAACCTAAGTGGTTCCTTAAGAGTATTGCTGTGTATACCAATAGCTGTTGCAAGTGGAGAAAGAAGTTTTTCCAAATTAAAATCGATTAAGAATTTTTTACGTTCAACTACAACGCAAAATCGTCTTAATGGGTTGGCCATTTTAGCGATTGAGCATGAAATTGCTGATCAAGTTAACTTAAAAGATGTAATAAAACTTTTGCGGAAATCAAAGTTAGAAAGAAAAATTTCTTTTAGGTTACTTTATTTTATAGTTATATTTTTATAGAATCTAAAATTTCTCTGTTTGGTTACGCAATATTTTTGTACTAGAATATAAGTATAGCAATAAAAATGCACCTTATATGTACCAGTACTTTTAAGTTTTGCCCTTTTTAAATGTTTATTATGTAATGTATTACATATATTTTTTAAATAAATGATTTTATTTTATTTTGCCACCATAATGTTCTTTACACGCCTCCAAATGCGGGCGTAATGTGGTCTTTATAGCACGGAAATGTCATTGATGCTAAGCAGCATGATTGACAGCAAACACATGACATGATGTATAATAGCTATATCACAGTATCTTAGTAACAACAAATTAGCCTACTGTCGACTTTATTTCACTGCATTTGCATTTAAAACTTGCCGAAAATACTGAATCTTTTAATATTTTGTTCCAGTTTCATTGTGCAAAATAAAATAAAACATTAGATGTATCACGGGCATAATTGTAGATTATGCCCTTAATCATAAATATCTATTATACGCCTCCAAATGCGGGCGTAATGTGGTCTTTATAGCACGGAAATGTCATTGATGCTAAGCAGCATGATTGACAGCAAACACATGACGATATATACTAGCTATATCACAGTATCTTAGTAACAACAAATTAGCCTACTGTCGACTTTATTTCATTGCATTTGTATTTAAAAACTTGCCGAAAATACTGAATCTTTTTAATATTTTGTTCCAGTTTCACGGTGCAAAATGAAATAAAACATTGTATGTACCACGGGCATAATTGTAGATTATGCCCTTAATACATAAATATCTATTATACGCCTCCAAATGCGGACGTAATGTGGTCTGTGTAGCACGGAAATGTCATTGATGCTAAGCAGCATGATTGACAGCAAACACATGACATGATATATACTAGCTATATCACAGTATCTTAGTAACAACAAATTAGCCTACTGTCGACTTTATTTCACTGCATTTGCATTTAAAAACTTGCCGAAAATACTGAATCTTCTTAATATTTTGTTCCAGTTTCATGGTGCAAAATAAAATAAACATTATGTACCACGGGCATAATTGTAGATTATGCCCTTAATACATAAATATCTATTATACGCCTCCAAATGCGGACGTAATGTGGTCTTTATAGCACGGAAATGTCATTGATGCTAAGCAGCATGATTGACAGCAAACACATGACATGATATATACTAGCTATATCACAGTATCTTAGTAACAACAAATTAGCCCACTGTCGACTTTATTTCACTGCATTTGCATTTAAAAACTTGCCGAAAATACTGAATCTTTTTAATATTTTGTTCCAGTTTCATGGTGCAAAATAAAATAAAACATTGTATGTACCACGGGCATAATTGTAGATTATGCCCTTAATACATAAATATCTATTATACGCCTCCAAATGCGGGCGTAATGTGGTCTTTATAGCACGGAAATGTCATTGATGCTAAGCAGCATGATTGACAGCAAACACATGACATGATATATACTAGCTATATCACAGTATCTTAGTAACAACAAATTAGCCTACTGTCGACTTTATTTCACTGCATTTGATTTAAAAACTTGCCGAAAATACTGAATCTTTTTAATATTTTGTTCCAGTTTCATGGTGCAAAATAAAACAAAACATTAGATGTACCACGGCCATAATTGTAGATTATGCCCTTAATACATAAATATCTATTATACGCCTCCAAATGCGGGCGTAATGTGGTCTTTATAGCACGGAAATGTCATTGATGCTAAGCAGCATGATTGACAGCAAACACATGACATGATATATACTAGCTATATCACAGTATCTTAGTAACAACAAATTAGCCTACTGTCGACTTTATTTCACTGCATTTGCATTTAAAAACTTGCCGAAAATACTGAATCTTTTTAATATTTTGTTCCAGTTTCATGGTGCAAAATAAAATAAAACATTATGTACCACGGCATAATTGTAGATTATGGCTCTCAAGAATATAAAGTCCTCGCTTCGCGTCGGGCTTTTAACATTCCTCGAACCATAATCTTCTGATTATGCCCTTAATACATAAATATCTTTTAACATAATTTTTATTTTATTTAAAAAACTGGCGGCAAATTGTCTGTTTGTTCAGGGTGACGTGAAGGCTAGAGTGGGCCCTGCACTGACCCGGAGGTGGTAATTGTATTCCAGATGAGCTGTGTTACTGGCTGACAAAAGGTAGTCAACCCATGAAAGGTTCGATGACATGGACATTACTAACATAAAAATAGAGTTTGAAAACTTGATATCATTACACCGTTTTCCTGTAATTTAATTATATTACATTTTAAAGATATTTTAGGTATTTACCAGTTTTCTCTGTATATTTGATGTCAATTTGTACAATAGTTCATGGTTTGAAGATGACAATTATGTCAAAAATAGTAACCGTTGTTAAATATTCATAATTGCACATTGTGGAGAAAGTTTTCAGTATTACTACATTCCTTATACCTAAATTTTTTGAAAAAAATATTTTTGTTGCACAGCATAGTTTCTGTTAGAACAGGACAATAACAAATTTGGTCATTTATGTACAGGATTTATTGGGGGTTGCCTTAGAAGTCAGATCTCAGGTAGATGCGATCTACACAGCTTTCTCGAAGGCATTTGACAAGGTCCTCCGTAAATTGTTATTAGCTAAGTTGAGGGTAATTGGTATATACGAAAAATGTATTTCTTGACTTGAAAGTTATTTAACTGATAGATAAATAAAAAATTATTCAAGTGACATCTGTTGTGCATCATGGGGGTCATTTATCTCCACTTTTATTTAATTGCTTTATAAATAATATTTGTGATAATTTCAAAATTTACAAAGTGATTGCTTCAGAGTATGATTGTGTAAATCTCCAGTACAATCTTAATGATCTACAGTTACGGTGCGATATAAATTTAATGGAAATAATCTGCAACTTGACAAAGTATCAGTAATAGAAGATTTAGGTATAATTTTTGATACCAGTCTTTAACGATCACATTGAAACCACAGTAAACCGAGCTTTAAAATTGCTACATTTTGTTAAGTGGTTTTTAGCAGACTTCATCAATATTTCATGCATTAACTCCGTATATGTATCATTTGTTTGTTCACTGCTTGAATATGGTTCTGTTATCTGGTCTCCATATTATGAAGTTCACAAATCTACGATTAAGTGTTCAGAACAACTTTCTTAGATTTTGTGCATTTAAATTAAACATAAATATAGAAGAAGTAACATCAATCAATAGATGAAATTACTGACTGTCCTGGACTCCTTCAGTTAATAAACTTTCATGTGCCCCACAGACAAAAAAGGAATCCACGAGTATTTACAGTGGGTGTTCATCTTACTAATTTTGGGTTACATTCACCTATAAATAGAATCTGTAAAAATGCTAGCAATAGTTATGTTGACTTCTAGCTTTGTTTGGTAACAAAATTTAAAAGAGGTATCTGTCAATATATTCAATTAAAATAAAACCGATCAACACTTTAGGTTGTGATAATGTAAGGTCATATTATTTTTATACATATATATTTAAGGATAAATACTGAGTGTAACATATATTTTATGAATAAATTTACACATATTTTTGTTTACAATTTAAAACCTTCCCATACACTTGGACTACTTACAATAGGAATGTACAATATAAAGTTTAACACTTCTTGGTATTTACTTAATGTTCACGTACAAGATCCTCTGGATTAAACATCCCCTAAAATAAACAATCAATTTATCGTCACACAAAAAATAATGAAATATACCCTCGCACGACGAAGTATAGAATCCTTACTTGCATCATAAGGATGATCTTTTGATGGAATTTCTAGTACTGCTGGAATTGGTTGTGTATGATTGTCAATTACATGACGAATCATTTCCGCAATATTTTGATTTATGAGTATAATATCAATATCATCACGTTTCAAAAATCTCTTAAAACATTCTTCAATTTCGCTAATAGGCGTATCTACAATTATATTTACAACAAACACTTTGAAATAATACATTTTTTTATATACTTTTATCTACAACCAGAAAATTAGGATGTCGATTTTTGTTAATCTCTCCAACTCCACCCAAGAGAAATCCAACGCAGGTATCCTGAAATAAACATTACAAAAATTGTGCTGCAATTAATTTAAAACTTACTTCATCTCCTATTACGGAAATTAATTTTCCTTTAATTGCTGCGTGAAGAGCCATTTCTTATTAAATTAATTCTAAAAATTTGCTCATATGACAGACATGTGATGGTCGGTCGTGGTCAAAATTTATACAAGTCATGTGCTCTACATATTTAATTGTTTACCGTTTATAAAGATTAACATGAAAATATTTGCTAAATGAATTTAATAGTTGACTAATTGTTTTATCATATAATCGATAATTAAAACCTAAGAAGTAAATAAAAAGTTTATGCGTATAAGTTTGAAGAATATTCTGTTAACTGCTTTGAGGTTAGTTTACATTTTTGAAGTAATAAATAGTAAAAATATTTTAGATGCCAAATTTAGCAAACTCACAAATAATTGAAGCAAGAGAAGTGTTTCAAATTTTGTTAGAAATGTCAAGATTATTATGTACAGGTTTAGATCCCGAAGCTCTTACAATCTGCATTCGATTATGTGAGTTAGGATTACACCCAGATACTTTAGCTGCAATTTTAAAGGAGCTACGAAAGGAGGTTTCTCATAATGCAGAAACAATTAATGATGCAAATCAAAACTGTTAATTTCGTATAATTAGAAAATTTTTGTATAAAATGTATAATTAAAATTTTATAACTCAATTTTTTTACTGCTATATTTCCCTTCATAAACTTTTCCTTCAATTGTTACACTTTCACATTTTTCTTGTTCAATTAGATATTCTTTAGCTTCCCATGATTGTGAACCATCTTTAAATAAAAATATTGCACGGTTATCATCGACTAAATAACTAAAATTTTATAAGTATGTAGTTACTTAATTTAAAATTGTAAAAATTTATTAAGTACCGTTCAGCTTGAATATGGTTGTTCCATAAACTAGTTTGCCATAATTTTGTAAGTTGTTCTGTTTCGTCACGAGTAGGTGCATCTCTAACACTTACAAAAGTCATTAGTGTTCGACCTTTTTTAGTTGCTGAAATTATATTTTCTGGATTGTTCATATCAAGCTTACTTAAATCTATTTGTGGTTGAGGTCTTAAATGTTCTGGAAGCTCATCATTTTCGAGAGGTTCTTCATCTTCCTGTAATAATTAGGTTATGAATGTTAATAATTTATAACCATAATACCTCCCACTGATCTAATAGTCTTTCTAGATCTGCATCATTATAATCCCTTATATCTTTTTTGGCCCATGCAGGTTTATCTTCTTCTTTGAACTTTTTGCATGATATAAATGAAATCGAATTGAGCAATAAACAGTAGAATAAGAAATGCATTATTTAATTATTTTTTTATTTGGTTCTGTTCAATATGTGATTTATTTTAATTTTGTGGATAGAAATGATACTTACAATATTGTCTAAATGTGTTTGTGCAAAAACTTGAAATTCGTAATCATATCTGCACAGGGTTAATTCAATCTACCCCTGTCATATAGGCCAGCCACCATTCACGTGCGTGCCTGTGAATAAATTAAATACCGATTTCAGTCCATTTGTAACAATAGTTTGTTCAAGTGTTACATACTTGCTTAATAGAAAGCAACAATGTTACTTATAATATTCAAGTGACTGTAACTGTTTTAACAGCACTTGCAACTGCCTTACTTAAGAGAGAAGAAAGGTTTTCTAAAATTATTTGACTAACATTTATTAATAAAATGCTTTTTATCTTGCTACAACTGCTGTTGAAGTTATACAAAGTTTATAAAAATATAAATATCTAAAAAAGCTAAGTAAAAATTATTATTAATTTTATTAAATACATAAATAAAAAGTTTACGTCGAGTAGGATTGGAACCTACGACCTGTACTTTGCTTATTTTATGAGCTTATTCGTTCATAACAAAAACTTATAATAATTTAAAAAAAGCTAAGTGTTTATTAAAAGTTGAAACTTCATTTAAATTACACACAGTGTTATTTATTATACCGGGTGTCTATTTAGTAGTAATTCAATAGCTCCTCTGGTGTAAGTGATAGAAAAACAATGTAAATACAAAAATTATACAGAGTTATGAGAAGATACAAACCGACGTTGATCAGCACTGTTAATAACAATGCAAATGCTTAACATATTCATAAAAAAAAGTACTTTAGGGCTTCATACAAGATAATGCTTTAGAGCCTATATAGTATTTTAGAAATATTTCATAAAGGAAACCCATACAAAAATGTCTCTACACATTTTGCTATAAACTTGATAGATATGGAGATACCCACAAAACATCCTTAAGCGCCCTCTACAATCTGATTTGATGTGTAAACAGATAACGAAAATTTGATGTACCTATTCCAGATATTGCAGTCGTAACTCCAAATATAAATAAATCCTCCACATCTTCTAGATCTCCTTCGTAGGTACATCAAACCCACTTGTTTATAAAACTTCAACTCTTTTACCACTAGGTCTATGTTACCATTGTCAAAAATACAAATAACTTCTACTGCCCCTAAACCCTCTGTTGTTCGCAACTCTGATAGAACCTTGTGGCGTTTTAAGTCAGCTAAGTGGAGTGATTTCGGCATTTCTTTGCAACCTTCCCACGACGTGAATGTTGTTTTAAGGGGTGGGCGTGCGCTTCGGGCGACACTTTTTGGGATGCGGCAAAATCTCATAATAAAATCTTGGCGGAACCGGGGAGAGTGTTTCCAGATCTAAGATTTCTTTAAATGGTACTAAGCAAAAATTAAAGACTGCTTTTGGAGAAAGTAGGCGAATAAAGTTTGAATTAAAAACAGATTTTTCAATAAAATATGACTTCTTTATTTGTACCCTCTGTTACCCTGTACAACACATAATAACACATGTATTCATTAGAATTTCTGTAAATTTAGGAGTTAAATACCTAAACAAGGGGACTGCGAATTTCGCCTCCGCCCCGTGCGGCAGAAATACACTACCCCACTGCTCCAACATCGAAAATTGCTCTTTCAGTATCGTATAGGTCATTCTCGTTCCCAACCCTGGTTCAATAAGGCTTGTGCTGTTGCAATATATTTGAAAAATACATTTTGTGAAAATGGAAATCTAATAAAACGATCGAGTGTTCCACAAAATACGTTGGTGCCAGAAATACCTACAAAACTGTTATCACTAAAGCTAAAAATGCAATGAATTAATTACATCTCCTTCGTACAGTGGTAAATTTTGGTCTTTAGCTAGAGCCATCAGTAAAAACTTTGGTACATCTTCATCCCCCTCCCCCATAACATCTTTTGACGGGTCTTTAGTTGCTGATTCAGTACACACAAGCCAATCTATTTGTGGATTTATTTGCAACAAACTCGTGTCTTAATGATTCTGGATAAGATGCGCCTCTTCCTCACACAATATGAAACCAATTCATTTTCGGTACAAGCTCCCAGAATCGATCATTAGTATGCTTGTCGTAGATCATGGCTTCTTTTCAAAAGAATTTGGCATTAACGCGGGTGTGCCACAAGTATCAGTTGTAGCGCCTACATTTTGCTGCTGTACATAAATGATCTCATTTCTTCAACGACTAACCCAGTTTACCGCTTTGGTAACGACAGCATCCTCTATTGTTGTTCATCTCAGTCTACTCATAATGATTATCCACTTTCTATCTCCAATCAAGACGGTAAAGCTGAAATGGCAATTTCAATCAACAAAGACACTTAACGTATCCTTGAATGGGGAGGTAATAATCTAGTTGAATTTAATGCTAATAAAACTCAGTGTTGCTCTGTGATCAATCATTTCTTGTTGTAAGTATGAATGGTTCAGGTCTTAAGTTTTCAGACTCTATTGCTATGTTGGGAATGACTGTATCCTCAAATACATCATGGGTTAAGCATCTTCTGTCAGCTACTAAATCATCTACTCGCAAAATAGACTTTTCGTACAGATCTAAGCAGTACTTTACTTCCCGACAATTTCGAGCTCATCTAGAATATAATTCTCGCCTCTTGGTTCGCACTCCCCAATACGCTGATCGTTAATCGTATTAAAAAAAGAACGATTAAGCTTATTGTGAAGGTGAATTTGTTCCGTTCTCGCCGCTAACGAAAGATTAGGTAATTAGTACACTAAATTGAACCTCAGTAAACGTTCCGTATTTAATAACAAAAACCGAAACCAAGTCTGTCAATTAATTAATATACACACCGTCAAATATTGATAAGGCTTAAATTAAGTATTATAAATAATTACACCGTAAAGCGTAATGAATGACAAATCAAGTAATGTTAAAGTTTGGATATTCAAAATAAAATTGTTAATAATAAACAAAAATTAAAAAGATTTAAAAGATTGCCGTTAACCACAAATCCAAATTTTCTTTTTATATCCCGCAATTGAAGCTTGACAAACAATTATTTATTTTGTATTAAAATGCATTTTTTGAATAGAAAACTACAGTCAAAACCTTTTATATTAATATTAGCTAGAGATAAGTACACCGAAGCATTCAAAAATAGAATTTGAAACCCGATAAACATAAGTAACTGAGTCTCAAATTAACAAAGTAATTAATAACTAACATCATTCTTGTAAATTTATTCATTTATTTCTTGGAATTGCATTTTCAAATAATAGAAATTTTGTCCGTTTGTGGATAACATTGTATTTGAAAGGAAACACCTGTCAACCTCAATTATGATAGCATAATTTTACCACGGCAAATACCGTCACTCCCGAAATTAAAAATTAAAATTAAGTAGGCAATAATGTCTATAATGTTGACTAAATAACGTTAAGATGACAATGGAATGTATTACTCTACTTGCCATTGTATACAATTTTATATATTTTAAATAATGCAAATGCAAACAGATATGTAAAACAGTAACTCGCTTCTGTACTTTTGTGATTTTGATTTGATAGAAGTGTAATTAATAATTAATTAACCCGTTATATAGGACATGTATTTTTTTCTGGCAGAAAGTGGCAACATTTTATATTAGCCGATCCGTTATTTAATGACCAATGATTTGGGAATGTCAAAAAAAGTATTAAATCATTAATTAATTTAATTTTAATTAAAATATCTTTCGACGCGCCTGCCTGTACATAGAAAAATGGGGAATTCCACTCAGTACTCCCTACGACCATGCCGATGATATGTAGGAGTAGAAAACGGGCACCTTGGCCGCCATCTTAGATTTTCTGGGAAAAACCCACCTTTCACTTTTTTATACGCCCACGTGGGGATCGTATTTTTTCACCCCTATGGTTTCTTTTAGGAGGCCCTTTTCAACCCTTGATGGAATTTTCATCCCTAATTACGGCCCTTTTGTTTTTACTCGCCCACGAGTGAGACCGCGTTTTTTACCCCTATTATTGGCGGTTTCTTTTCGAAGTCCTTTTTCAACCCTAATTATTTTTGTTTTTACTCGCCCACGTGTAGGATGTGTCTTTTCTACCCCTTGCTCACGTGAGAGGCATATGCAGGTCTTGGACTTGGGGGTTGGTCTTGGACCTGGAGTTGGTCTTAGGTTTATTTTTGATGGACAGCTTTAACCCTAATTAAGGTCCTTTTGGTTGTATTAAGAGCAGTACCCCTGGAGGTTAGGAAACGCATACGCATACAATGTTGGAAATTGCATAATTACCCTAATAAGTTATTATTATTAAAATTATCGATCCTATTGTTTTAAAATGGTCATATACTATTGGGTACGTTCGGATGATCTTTTACCTATACGAGAAATTTATTTATACGTTGTATTTCTAATAAGGAGGACTAATGCTAGCTTGTAAGACACGTGTAGGGCTTCGCAACTTGTTCTCGGGTCTTCGCCCCTGGCTGGAAATGGTATGGGGATCCTAACCTTATAAGACAAGTGCAGAGCTTAGCCCCTATCGTGGCTCCCTTGGTGCAGTTGTATGCGGGTTCTAACTTAATCTTACAGCTGTAGGCCTTCGCCCCGTCATACAAAATTGTATTCTAATAAGGAGGCCCTAGCCTTGTAAGACAGGACCTGTATCAGGGTCTGCGCCCTGGCCCCTTTGAGTTAAAATTGATTTTAGCGTCATCTAGTGGCGTATAGACTAATGAACATTTTCTATAATAGAAGTTGATAATGCACACCACTCTCTTGCTGTATCTTGTTTCTCTCTCACCTTCTCTCTCTCTCTCTCTTTCTCTTTCGGCTCTTTCTCACACACACACAAACAAATCAATTAATTAATTAATCAATCAATCTCAAACAAATCATGCTCGATCAAATCCACCATATCAATCTCAATCAATCAACCGTAATTATGTCTTACAGTTTGCGGAAACCAGATTACAGTTCAAAACTGAATACATTAAAGTCTAATTAAATATGACATGAAATAATAAATAATTTCTACCCTAATGCATATATATATATATATATATATATATATATATATATATATATATATATATATATATATATATAGAGGCAGATTCCCCCCTTCTAAACAGGCACCACCCATACATTCGGAAAATTATAACTGATTTATTTGCATGTTCAATTACATACTCACAAAATTGTTTCATAGTAACGTGTTAATTAACAGTTATAAAAACCCCATTAAAAAGACTGGAAAGTAATAATTACTTATATATAACAGAGAGTTAAATTACATTAACATGTTTTTAACAATATCAAACTGATATAATGAAAATAAAAGGCAAAAGGTTTTAGTGGTTTTATTATTATACGCCAATTAACAATAAATACAAGTTTAAAATGCACGAATACGTACCAACTATTTGTAGAGCTGATCTTATGACGTAATCCTATAAGAGTGATAATACATTTTAAAAATCTTTATCGACATTTTTGTTAGCAATATAGGTAAAAATATATATATATATATATATATATATATATATTAAAAATAATACGCTTCCTTTAGAAGTGTTTTTTTCTTCAGTTGTTCTAATAATGATATCCATACGTTTAACGGAAATATATCTTTTTTATACGTGTGCACATGTAGTCTCACTAATACACGTTGTATGAATGGTTGGATATAAACTGGCTATTATATTCTGATTATTAACTAATTTAGAAAGTAATACACAAAACCTGATTACTGATACTCATATTTAGCAATTATATTGTACTTATAAAATTTACATTGAAAACATATTTTAAAAATTTTGCTAACGCAAAAATTACTATAAATAATTGAATCTTGAGATTACATAAACACACACACACACGCACACGCACACGCGCGACACACACACACACACACACCACACACTCTTACACACACTCACACACACACTCACACACACACACGCGCGCGCACACACACGCGCGCACACGCACGCGCGCGCACACACACGCGCACACACACACGCGCTCGCACACACGCGCTCGCACACACGCGCGCGCACACACGCGCGCGCACACGCGCGCGCACACGCGCACAAGCACGCGCGCACAAGCACGCGCGCACAAACACGCGCGCACAAACACGCGCGCACAAACACGCGCGCACAAGCACGCGCGCACAAACACGCACGCGCGCACACACGCACACGCACGCACACGCACGCACGCACACGCACACACACCCACGCACGCACGCACGCGCCGCGCACACACACACACACACACACACACATTTTTTACAATAATACTAATCTTTTTCGTTTATTTATATTTTCTGCCTATATTAAGAATTATTTTTTAGTTCGATTGATCATTAAAGCGTGTTTTTTAGTTTTTTTAAACTATATTTATTTTTTAATAATTTTTGCCTTTTACTGATCAAAATACCCTAGTTTCGTAGATTTGCTAAGTTAACGGTTAACTTACCTTAAAAAATTACAAATCACACTGATTATTGAACCAGAACAGTCTATACAATTGAGAGTTGCACATGTTATCGAGACCGACGAATGAGCAAAAATAATGCTATGCTGTAATAAGACAGCCCTTTTATAATTGAAGACAATAAACAAGTCATTTCTTGTCTATTCCTAATTCAGACAAGTTCATGCGGCACCCTGCTTGGTGATTTATATGGTATATATGCGATGCGCGGTTATATTAGGTAGTGTATACAAATAACACCCGTGTTCCTTATTTAATAATTATTATTGAATAATTAATTATTTTTTCGTAATTATACCCATTTTCTTTACAACAACAGTAGAATCCGGTTATAACGAACCACAAGGGACTTGAAAAATAAGTTTGTTATATCCGAAGTTCGTAATAAACGATAAAAGAAAAAAGTTACATACATATTTTATTTTTACGTTACATTAATAAATCACTATATTATACAATATTTACACATTTATGAGTTAGTTTTTGTTAAAAAAGTCTGTAACAGTTTATCCACACAATTTTCGATTTACATTTTTGAAACACCGTGGCTTGAGTGATTTGCTTTCGCTTTTCTGTCCCGGTTAAATCAGCACACACAAAAACTGTTACCCGCTCTTTTGATAATTTGCCGCCTACACATTTTTCACCTTTAAATTTTAGTGTTCTATCTGGGTTCTTTAATTTAAAAAAAATAGCCCAGTTTCGTCCCCATTATGACTAAAATTACCCTTGATATTAAGCCACTTATTGTTTAACTAGTCTGTTAATTGATATATTTGATTGACAAGTTGATTAGGAAAAACTCTGCAAGGTCAGCGTGTACAGTATTGTTAAAATACATAATTACCCTTTAGGATTAAAGATTTAAACACCAATTAGGAAAGTATTTAGGCAGGCATTTCTAAGAAAAGAATTACAGAAACCTTATCTTTGCACATCAAACAATCTACGTACCTGTTATTTATTTTACTGGTAGAATACTTGCTTACTTTTGTGTAAAATTTAACGGACGGAAACAATTTTTCCGAACGTTATATCCGAAAGTTCGTTGTTTACGGGTTTATTATAACAAACAATATTTATAAGGGATCTTATGGATAGTGTGACGGGACTTTTAAAACTAGTACGTTATACCCGGAAGTTCGTTATAAGCGGGTTCGCTATAAGCAGCTTTGACTGTATATAGATGAAAACAAGTATTTTAACTTTCTTGTAAAAACAGTGATAAGAAATGTTTTTACAAATGAAAGGCGGTATGCTATTATTATTAATATTTTAATTTTAATATTTTCTCACATTCTGAGAGTAAAAATGTCGCCCCTAAGATTTGCCGCCCCGGAGAAATGTCCGGGTTGTCCGGTCTTGGAGCGGGCCCTGCACATTCATAACATAGCTGCAAGGTTCCTGGAGATGCACCATCAAAATATTCAGGTTGAAAGTTTTTTCTAGGGATAATCATTGTAGGCGGAACGAGATTCCCAGCAGCATTGGCACAGGCTACGATATAGACATGCTGGTCTCGTTCTGCACTTGTCAATGCACCAACTTGTTTTTCCCCCTCTGTGCAAATATTTTCGATGGCTTTTGGACGGTGCTGAGGCCCGATTCATCCACGTTGTAAATTTTTGACGGAGGAATATCATTTCGGTCACCAACTTCTGCAAGAGTTCAAAAAACTTCATGACCTGCGGCTTATTAAAAGTTCTTGCCCTTGCTGCGGAAGTGGCTTCAGGGACTCTCAACGAGATGGAAGAGTTACGCTCCCTAAATCCGTTTAGCCAATCCCAACCTGCCATTTCATCGAATCTATGAGATACTCCCGCTTTTTTTGCAAATTCATATGCTAATTTTCATACATCACTGGTATTAAACCTAAAGAATCTTTGTTCAAAATGAAGTAAATGCTCCAACTGTTTTTCTATAACAGATTCAAAGCTTGAAACGGCGAAGATTTACAGGAACATTCACAAAGTGACGATGACGCCTTCAATTGCCGATATCTTCCTTTGACCACGAATGACGTGATTAAACCGATGGTTGCTATGTCATCTTACCCTACGAGGTAAAAATATTTGCCGCCTTTTGTGACATAAACTTTAAGGTTACTTTAATGATTCTTCTATATTCATATCTCATATTAATCACAGAACATACCAAAGTAGTCAAATACAACAAAAAACTTACCTGACAAATATTTATTGGCACAAAAACTTTCAACAAAATAATATTTTCGAGTGATGAAATCAAAACCATGCACACCACATCTAAACAACGCAAGCGGGCGGGTACTAATGTTTTGAATGATCGAGCCATCTGTAAGCCAATTTGTGAAAGTCGATTACGTACTTGTGGCGCGTATATTTAAACGGATATAGTTACTATGTCATCTTATCTAAGTATGTCATCTTAAGCACAATTTCCCTATCGTTTCTCAATTCACCTAAAGTGGGAACAATTAACAAATAATTGGTAATACCACAGGCAACAAGTAATACGTAATAATGGTGAATAAGTAATGATAATATTTGATTTGTTACGTGTAGGTGCAATGATTATATATATATATATATATATATATATATATATATATATATATATATATATATATATATATATATATATATATATATATATATATACAGGGTGTCCAGTTTAAGATGAAATGCATGGGGATATTGGAAACCGTTAGAGATACGAAGATGGTTAAATGGAGAAAAAGTTGCGTCATTATATGCCCAAGAAGTAACCATGGTTACATGTCAAAAAATCCCTTCCATTTCCTAGACACAGGGTGATAACTGAAAATATGCGTTTTCTAAAAATCGCTATATCTTATTTCTTGCAAGAGATACATCCACGATTTTTGCAGGATGGGGGTAACAGGTAGCGAGGATTTCAAAATGATTTTGAAAAAATCTAGGCCTACTAGATTTTGAGATAATGCACGCAACTTTCAATTTTCTTATGGACGCCATATTGGATTTTTGCATTTTGAATTCTTCATAAAAATGCTTTTCAACCATATATCATATGTTTATAATCTGCCAATGATAAAGTGTCAAATTACACAATTAAATTTATATCAAAGCAACCTTGACATATTATGTATTTTAATTAAATGAAAATTAATCTACAAATTAAACTAATTATTGAGAACAATATTATTGATTATTAACATAAATCATAATAATAAAAGTGACAAAAACAACAAAAATAAAATTTAATATTATACTGAATTTTACTATTAATTAATCAAATGCTCGAATAAACCTCCATTCTCTTGCAATAATTGAATAGATGGTTGATTGGCAAAGGCCTAGTTTGATATAAATTGAATTGTGTAAGTTGACACTTTCTCATTGGCAGATTATAAACATCTGATATATGGTTGAAAAGCATTTTTATGAAGAATTCAAAATGCGAGATGATAAGGAACTCTTGTGATGCAGTGCTAACTCGATGCAGATGGTGTTTGCAGGAGAATGAAGGTTTATTCGAGCATTTGATTAATTAATAGTAAAATTCAGTATAATATTAAATTTTATTTTTTGTTGTTTTTTGTCACTTTTATTATTATGATTTATGTTAATAATCAATAATATTGTTCTCAATAGTTAGTTTAATTTGTAGATTAATTTTCATTTAATTAAAATACATAATATGTCAAGGTTGCTTTGATATAAATTTAATTGTGTAATTTGACACTTTCTCATTGGCAGATTATAAACATATGATATAGGTTGAAAAGCATTTTTATGAAGAATTCAAAATGCAAAATCCAATATGGCGTCCATAAGAAAATCGAAAGTTGCGTGCATTATCTCAAAATCTAGTAGACCTAGATTTTTTCAAAATCATTTTGAAATCCTCGCTACCTGTTACCCCATCCTGCAAAAATCGTGGATGTATCTCTTGCAAGAAACAAGATATAGCGATTTTTAGAAAACGCATATTTTCAGTTATCACCCTGTGTCTAGTAAATGGAAGGATTTTTGACATGTAACCATGGTTACTTCTTGGGCATATAATGACGCAACTTTTTCTCCATTTAACCATCGTCGTATCTCTAACGGTTTCCAATATCCCCATGCATTTCATCTTAAACTGGACACCTGTATATATATATATATATATATATATATATATATATATATATATATATATATATATTATATATATATATATATATATATATATATATATATATATATATATATATATATCATAGAACAGACGTAAATTTACACACAAATAATGGTAGTGATTTTCTGTGGGGATAGCTCTCTAACCATAAAGTATCAATACTTCTTTCCCTTGGCAATTTTCAAACACATTGATTGCAAGAATAGAAGACTGTAGAAGATCGAACACATTGTTGTATAGATGGAGTAAAAAGGATAGCAGGTTTTTAAATAAGGGCCCAATTCAATCAAAACTAGCGTGCTTCTTTGCACATAAGATTGATCGTCTGTACCTATACCTAAACATAGTATTTCCTGAAATATCTTCAGTTTATTCAAAACACACTTAAAAATACACTTTAATTTTTTATTAATTTTTTATTACCACCAGTTTGATAGCATTTACAATTTAATTCGTTTTAGCTTTTCTTTCTCACTGATAAGGAAAATATCACTTCTATTTTTAACTCAATACTAACTGACTTTTCGTTATAAACTCACAATTTTAATTGCAGTGCAGCATAAATCAAGCTGCAGCAATCGCTTTTCAACCAACTCCGATTGCTTACTTATCGCTACTATTTTAAAAATTGCACATCATTATTATGATAGCGTCTCATCCCTTCCAACACATCAATGTACCATCGGTTATCAAAAAAAACGACTATATTAATGATTTCATTAGAATGAACTATGTTTTCAGTAGGATGTCATTTTAATATTAATAATTGTCATTTTGACAAGTTAAATCAACAGGTGTAATACAGAACAGACTTCTTCAAGTTCTTCACTTAAAGTTAAACGTCATGTTGTCTAACCTTACTCAATAATTTATGACACTGGCGAAAAACAAAATGACAAGTAATATCAAAATTAATACTTACACAACTAATTTTTTTGCAAAATGGACATGTCTAAATCATCTCGCTGTAGTCGTTTTTTTTTATAACCGATGGTACATGCAAATGCCACGTACTTAAATATTTTCAAATTGAATGTATAGATAACTTATTGAAATAAACTCAAGCTTTTCATCTTAATATTAATTACAAATAAACAATAACCATTTCTTTATCCAGAAAAATAATATATAAATATCTAATCTGGTATAATTTAGTGCGAACTTTTGATTTTTTTAAAGCTCCCATTACACCACTTTGAGACTCAATTTAAATGAAATAATAATTTCAGATCGTTACAAAAAAAAATATCATTTCACAGTTCATGAACGATCTTATTATAGTTGCCATAGTTTTGCATTATAAGTGTCATTTATTTTTTGTAAATAAACAAATTTTGCAAAAATGGATTCAGACGTGGATGAAGAAATCCTTAAAAAAGCAGAAGAAGCTGAGTTCAGTCTTATACCTAAAAAGTCCGAAATCATTTATAAGAAAGAGTTCGACAGATTTATTGAGTGGATGCGCAATTTTTCAAAACTTTTGGCATTCTTGAAACACTGTTCTGTTGGGCACATACCAGAGAAGTCATCAGTGTTGTCAAAAGAGCACTTACTTAATTTTTTTCTTGAAGCACCCAATGACAAATGAGATACCAAAACACATAGACCCAGGGTTTTTACCATATTAAACGATGACAGTAGAGTAAATTATATTGCCTCTTTAAGAAGTACATAAGTTTAAGACCAAAGCATGTGAAGATTGAAAAGTTTTTTTTATTCTACAATGGGTGTAAATGATCAATACACAGGACATTAATTTTGTAGAACTTCTGCCACAATCTTGGCAGACAGTGGATCAACATCTTCAAGCAGTTCAAGCGAATGCCTTCTTGAAACATCTGGGGGAATTTCAACTACTGGAAGTTCCAATTGCACCATTAATATTAACATCAGTAAACAATAATTTCTTTAATATTACATTAATTACAAATCATATTCTAACTGTAGTATTAATATAAATAAATAATTTGTTCAGTTTCTTTGGTTGTATTTCGTTGTCAAGACTACTTTATGGCACAACAGTACAGCACGCATGCCATAAAGTGACAAATTATTAACGATTTTGACATTAATAACCAAGGCATTCTAACGTTACTTGACGACAAAATTTTTGTACATTTAACAGGCTAAATTGATTCAAAATTTTGTTAGGTACACCCAGGAGTGTAAAATATTCAAATCCAAATTTTTACCTACATTTTTCAGTTATTAATTGTGTTTCATGAGGCAGTCTACACTTTGGATAAATACTAACAATACTTTTCACTAATTGTAATTCATGCAAATCTGATAAAATTCTTCACAACCAACTAGATGTGTTGGTTGAAATTGATTTAAACAAGCAGAAAATCTGTTATGCTGCATTTTGCAATAATTGTTTAAAATTTGAGTGTTTTATAGTTAAAGTTTGATTGAGATGCTCATATATAGCATGTTTCAACAAAGCACACTATTCAATATACAATATCATATACAAATGTTAAACTCCCATTAGTTATTAAACTTGTGAACCTTTAATGCATTTCATGAATGAATGCACATGTTTTAAAATGTTATCACAACTCAATATACATTTTAATGGTCCATTTACGTAAGGCTATAATGTAACCAAAGTTCTGTGATAAAATGACAATTTAATTGCTTTAATCACATATTCTGATGATGAGAAATGATTATAGAAATAGGTATTAATAAACTATTTATTCTATATAAAACAATTACACTAAATTAAAATACAAAATAACCACACTAATATAGAAACAAACTGTTTGTAAGAAATATGAAATTTGATTTTGTTACTCTATTTTACAAAAATTGTTATGAATACAAAAAAAAGGCAAAATTCTAAATCCACAAAATAAAACCTTACAATGCAAATAGCATTTATTTATTAATCAGTATTATGGGTTCTGAAACAGAATACTTACTGCTCTTGATGTTCTAACTTGTCTACATTGTCTTATATTTATGTTACCCATTTTACAACTTTATCTTTAAGTATTTTATATTACAATTCTAATCCATAAATGATACACTAGAGCTTTCTCTGTTATGGTTTCCGCTGTAGACATGTGTGGAACGATTGTTATTACTACTGACCATATTGCAATTATAACTTTTAACTGTACCACACTTTTATACTATATAACAATATGAATTACCGCAGCAGCACAATACATGTGTGCTGATACAACATGGTTTTTTAGTTTTTACAAAATTACGTATTAATTCACTCTTCCATTTTGTACAATATAGTCCACATTTGTAATGTTTTAAAAGTATCAACATTAAAAACCATATAAAATCGGCTTTAGGTTGTGTCACATTGATCATATTCATAATTAATATTTGAAGTATGTGTAACAAGTTAACATATTAAAACGGACTTTAATTTTGAAATACTTTCACATTAGTCACACTGCAAGCAGTAGACAAAATGTGCATCGCAAGATGACATTAACATTTTGTAGAATATTCACACTGATTACATTTGTAATTAATAGTTGAAGTGTGAATTAATGGAGGTTTAAATTGCCCTTTCCTTTTTATGAATTACATTAATCACATTTGTAATTAGAACTTGGGAGTGTGTATTAAACTAAAATTTTAAACATTGATTCCATTTTGATGAATAATGACACTGAACACATTTTAATTAATACTAGAAGTGTGTACTAATTGATGTAAAATTGCGCTTTCATTTTGATGAATAATCACATTGGTCATATTTGTAATTAGTAGTTGAAGTACTAGTTGAAATATGTCTTAATTGATGCTTTTTTAAATTGCGCTTTAATGTTGATGAATAATCACATTGATCACATTTGTAATTAGTAGTTGAACTGTGTACTAATTGATGTCTGTTTAAATTGCGCCTCAATTTTGATGAATAATCACAATGATTACATTTGTAATTAGTACATGAAGTGTGAACTAATTGATGTTGTATTAAATAGCGTTTCAATTTTGATGAATAATCACATTGATCACATTTGTAATTACAATTAGTGTTTGAAGTGTGTTTTAGTTGATGTTGCGTTAAACTGCGCTTCCATTTTGATGAATAATCACATTGATTACATTTGTAATTACCACTTAACATGTGCGTTAATTGATGATATTTTAAATTGCGTTTCAATTTTGATGAATAATCACATTGATCACATTTGTAAACAGTAGTTGAAGTGTGTATTAGTTGATGTTGTTTTAAGCATTGCTTCCATTTTGATGAAAAATCACATTGATCACATTTGTAATTGATAATTGAAGTGTGTATTAGTTGATGTTGTTTTAAACTTTGCTTCCATTTTGATGAATAATCACATTGATCACATTTGTAATTAGTAGTTGAAGCGTGTACTAATTGATGGTTTTTTAAATTACGCTTCAATTTTGATGAATAATTACAATGATTACATTTGTAATTTGTGCATGAAGTGTGAATTAATTGATGTTGTATTAAATTGCGTTTCAATTTTGATGAATAATCACATTGATCACATTTGTAAGTCGTGCTTGAAGTGTGTATTAGTTGATGTTGCGTTAAATTGGGCTTCCATTTTGATGAATAATTACATTCATCACATTTGTAGTTACAACTTAACGTGTGCGTTAATTGATGATGTTTTAAACTGTGCTTCAATTTTGATGAATAATCGCATTGATCACATTTGTAATTTATAATTGAAGTGTGTATTAGTTGATGTTGTTTTAAACTTTGCTTCCATTTTGATGAATAATCACATTGATCACATTTGTAATTAGGGCTTGAAATGTGTATTAATTTATGTTGTTTTAAATTGCGCTTCAATTTTGATGAATAAACACACTGATCACATTTGTAATTAGTAGTTGAAGCATGTACCAATAGATGTCTTCTTAGGTACTTTTTGAAATATGTAGAGTAGTCACATTTTTGACATTTAAATTTACCATGTGAAGTATAAGTAGTAAAATGTTTGCACTTCAATTTTGTAGAGTAATGACCTTCATTACACCCATACAATATAAGTGAAGCATGATTTAATGTCGAATGAATTTGAGTTGTATTAATACTATTTATTGAATATGAATCGTCTTCTTTAATATTAACAGCATTTTCAAATGCAAATTTTATATTATTAGAAACCAAATTAATTTCCTGTTTTATATCATTATTTATAATAACTTCTTGCTGGATAAGGAACAAATCGATTGGCCTTTCTTCTTTAGGTTCCAGTTTGATTATATTTTTATCAACGGTAGCTGACATCTTGTTCGCAAGGTTAATTAAAACGTTCCTATTTTAATTAGATGGAAACTGTGTATAAAACGTTGAGGTTCAGAGCAGTCAGTGTGTAGAAAGCTAATTAGCCCTTATTTCTTTATATACACTATCAGCACAGCTTATTTGTATACTGACATATGGGCCCAGTGGGTTTCACAAACCAAAATAAGAAATTGATGCATGATTGCACAGGCCATGTTTCTATTGTTTATAAACTATTATTGTTTACTTTACGAGAAACAAAAAGCGTAAATATCTTTGAAAATTAAGATATACGGTAAGCTAGGATCCTATCAATGGATTATAGATTACCGTAGATTTTAATTTTCCTTTTTGTTTCCATTTTTTTTGACAGATTGAGGTTATAATTCGCCAAATTTCGCGTGGTAGAAGACACGGCGCATTTGAAAACGACTGATTATGCAGTGGCGGATCTTACTAATATGTCTGGAGGGGCTTGTAATTCATGGAGGGTATAAAAGATGAATTTAAGGATACACACAAATTAATGCACGTATTGTGCAGTTAAAGGCTCTGTGTAATTTTTGACAAGTTTAATTTAATATATACGCTATTAAATAAATATAACTCATCGTTATTCAAATCACTATTCTTTTTGTTAATGACGGTGTAGTATGCAAAATTTTATTACTGTAAATCATATACATATTAGGGGAGAAGGAAGCTCCTTTGAACAGAGGCAGCTTTGAACATACGAGTTTACGAACTTACGCTTAAATCAATTTTAACAAAACTTCTGATTTTGTATCGGCAACACTGTTACCCAACACCGTCATGTGGTATTTGCAGCGCTTGTCGCTGTTAGAGCAAGATAACCTCTATGTTTCGTTTTAACCTTGGGGAAGTAAACATTCGTCCCGCTAAGTGTAAGCCTGTTTAGTTCGCAGTGGTAATTTATGGTAAGTGATTTTGTTATAACTATATTGAATACATATATAGGCACTTGTGGTAGTATTTATTTTTAATATAATTCATGTTTTTTTTGTGATAAAAATATTTGTTTAAAAAAAAATGCGTGGGGCAGATTTGAACAAATCAAAGGGTGCACCTTTGAACTGTTCAAAGGTGCCCTATATATTCTAAATTCTAAACTACTAATTATTGATTTTTATAAAAATTGATAAACTTTGAATGGGCGTTTTCTATTTTGAGTTAACCTAAAATTTTCTTTTTTGCAGGAAAAATGGTTAGAAATTACATAAAAATAGCGAACAAGATGTCAACGAGAACGACATCAGTAATGCCGTTGAAGCAGTTGTAAATGGAGACATGAAACTCAGAAGGGCTGCTACCGTTTACAATGTCAAACCGAATACATTATTTTATAGAATAAAAGATACAAAGCAAATAAATCACCAAATAATAAAAAATTTACGTCCAAATACACAGTTAGTCAGATATTTAATAAAGACGAAGAAAACATGCTCAAAAATTATATGATAAAGATCTCAAAAATGAATTATGGTCTTACCTATAAACAGGCAAGGGTTCTGGCCTATGAATATGCTACAACCTTAAACAAATGTCCAGATAAGTGGACAGAAAATAAAGAAGCAGAAGTAGAATGGTTAAAAGGATTTATGAAGCGGCAAAACGACCTTTCTTTGAGGAAACCAGAAAATACCAGCTTGTCAAGATCAAAGAGTTTTAACAAGCATAATGTGGCAGAGTTTTATGATAACTATGAAAAGGTGCTGAAGAAGAAAAGTTTCAGACCAGAATGTATATATAATATTGATGAAACCAATATTATGACGGTTGTACAAGCTCCCAATACTATAGCTGCAAAAGGAACAAAACAGGTAGGGCAATGTGTTTCTGCTGAACGTGGCCAATTGATAACAATGTGTGGTATTGTAAATGCCATCGGAAATGCATTGCCACCCGTTTTTATCTTTCCACGTGCTCGCTTTCATGATACTATGCTTTTTGGGGCACCTGTTGTAGCTTCGGTTTCGCCAACAGCCCTACCAGTGGCTGGATGACTGGACCTTTGTTTCTAAAAGTTCTGGAACACATTAAACGATTGACAAGATGCTCAAAAGAAGACCCAATATTGTTACTTATGGACAATCATGAAAGCCACTGTACATTGTATGCTGTCAACTACTGCCGTGATAATGGGATTGTTGCGCTTACTTTTCCGCCCCACTGCACCCACCGCATGCAGCCTTTGGATGTGGGCGTTATGGGTCCTTTCAAAGGAAAATTGGCCGTTTCACAAAACGATTGGCTCTTATCCCATCCCGGAAAAGCAATAACTATCCATGATTTGGCAAGCATAGTAACACCAGCATATAATGCTTCGTTCGTTTCTCGAAATATTCTTTCAGGTTTTGCTAAACCTGGAATAGTGCCATTTTCAAGAAATGCTTTTTCCGACGATGACTTTGAATGTGCAGAGGTAACTAATCGTACTAAACCAGTAACCTCCAGTGAGTCTAACACTGATGTAGCTCAGCAAACCATAGAGCTACCTGTTACGCCAGACAGTAAGTACAATCCAAGAGATGACTGAGTTTGAACAACAACTAGAATTGGAACCCCATCTACTGCGGCTGTATATGACTTTCCATGTATAGATGAAGCTCCAAGTATGCCCCTTGTGTCGTCCACAGCTTCAGAAGTTAGTAGTCTTATATCACCTGAAGTTATGAGGCCTTTTCCAAGTGCTCCACCTCGAAAAGGATCAGACACCCCAGAAAAAGAAGAAGTTGAAAAGGCATTTCTTGAACGCCACTCTCGATTAAACAAACATCAAGAAACAATTTTAAGTAAAAAGCGTGGAAATCCTGATTCGAAATGCTTGAAACCTAAACCTTTGAAACGTAGAAAGACTAAAGATGTGTCTTTTTCTTCGGATGAAACTGATACAGAATTGAACTTGGAATCAGAAGAAGAATTACTGATGACTGATTGGGATGATGAAAATATTAATGATTGTGAAATTGTCGACTATGTAAAAGACTGGAATACTATACAACCTGGAGATTTTCTGCTGACTCTGCTTTCATCAAGCAAAAACAAAAGATCATTGGCTTTCGTCGGAAAAGTGGTTGAAAAACATGACAACGCTTTTACTATCACTTTCCTTAAAAAGAAAGCAGGGTTATTTAAGTTTTTCTTCCCAGAAAATGAGGACAAAGCTTACGTTGGTATGTCAGATATTTTAGTGAAACTACCTCCACCAATTGATGTTGCTGGCATATCACGCACTCCCGCTACGATCTCGTTTAAATTTAATTTTTCAAAGTTTAACTTAGGTTAATTATTTATTTTTGAAGTGTTTAATTTTGTTTGTGGAATTTTTATTATGTTTTAAGCCGTTTGGCAGCATTAATAGTTTAATTTGAGTCTAACTTTTGCTATATTTTGATATTGTTAACAGTTACCCTTCTTCTTAATGTTATCTTTAATTTTTGCTAGTAGAAATTATCTTTGGGAGTAAGAACTTATTTATAATATAGATATTTCATTTGTGTTCATATGTTATTACTGAATGACAATAAAATTATAGTAAAAATGTTAATTTAACTTCAATAAACGTATTTTATTTTTTCAATTCAAAACTGCCCCAGGTATGTTCTAAAGTACCCCAGGTTGGGGCAGTTTTGAATCTTTTACACGCCGAAGTGAAAATGAGAATCTCATTTTAATCTTTACTTTTCTGTTTATTGAGATATGATAATCTTCTTTCTAAATGATCAGAAGAACTATTCATATAAAACAAAACAGTGGAATTACTTAATATTTCGACTTATGAGCTAAAGTTTCAAAAATGTTCAAAGCTGCCCCCCTCTCCCCTACCTAATATGTATATGCTGTAAATACTATTTTTTATACACAAGTCAATCTTCTTTTATACAATTACGAAAGCGTATTTAAACTACCCACGATGTTTTATAATCTCTAATAAGCTACTGGCAGTTCTGTTTTTGGATTATCTTGTGGTAAATATGACAAAAAAAAACATTTACTGTCAACAAAAATTTTAATCAATTAACTTTTGACAATTTGAGTGTATTTAAGAGCATTCGTTGTGGAGATTTTAAATATGTATTTACAATGTCAACACATTTATTTAAATATTATGCGCCACTTTTCAAAAAAATCATTTTCGAACAAAACAAAGTAAAATATCGCTCAGTCGCATACCTCATAGCAAATTGAGTACTGGAGGTTCAATCGTCTAAACCCTAACATTACTCATGCTCGCGATTTGATTTTAACTATTATAATTAAAACTCTTTGGAACAACAGTAGAAGTAAGGAAACTTATCTATATTTACATATAAAACACAAATCTTTCTTATCTAAATTTATAGATCATTTATAGTTAACAGGTTACTTTCACTTGTAACTGTTGACTATATTTTTATACATGTTCATAGTATAAGTTCAAAACTTTTAATAGATGATTATGACAAATTTCAATATTTCATTATATCATTATAATAATAACATGTGATTTTTATAACTTTTTAATTACTCATATCTAAACTTTCGTAATGATGTCATTACGTAATATTAATCTAAGATCAATTTTCATAGTTGAGTTAAACCCAAGAGTTATAACTTTCATTGTAATTGTTACATATTTTATTATACATACTAAGTATTAGTATAAGTAACATTAACAATAATAAGATGGATGTCTATAAATAAGTTGATGCATTTTGCTCACTGTAATCTATCTAATAGCGCCAAGATTGTCCGAAATTCGCCAGAACAGGTTACAGCGCAGATTTAATCTCGCCCCAATTTTAGGTGTCACCTGTAGTAATTGCCATCCTAACACGGATAGAATTGTGATCTATAGATGCAAAAAAAATGGTTTTACCTTTCTAGTTTTTTTCAAAATAACTGACTTATTCTAATGATGTTTTACACATATAAGTAGAAGGGCCCCGCAACCCCCACTACTTTTTTATGACGTTATACTCCCACCCGTGACGTCCAGCCGACATCCCGTGGCCACGTCCGCTTTCACCACGTGACCCTCCCCCCATGCGACCATGGCCATTTCCGGCTGATTAGCCCTGTGCGCATACTGCCCCAAGCTGCACGTTCTGAGTGGAGGACCTAAGGGACGTTGACGCCCCTTGTTTCTGGTTGGCCTAGCTCGAGGCTCTCTGCTTTAATTAGAGGCCTAAGGCTCTGTATTCTGATTGGTGGGTTTGTGGCGCCATCTAGTGGTATATTTTTAAAAGTGGGAGTAGGTCTCTGTAATTGTAATGGCGGGAAAAATTGAAATTTAAAATAATATTCTAATAATGGGGGTCCGATTCCATCTTGTAAGACAGATACAGAGCTCCGGAACTTGTTCTCGGGCCCCCTTGTTTATTATGGCGGGAAAACTTGAAATTTGAAATAGTATTCTAATAATAAGGGCCCGGTTGAATCTCGCAAGACAGCGATAGGGCTCCGGAAATTGTTTAGAGGTGTAACCTCTTACAGCACCTCCTTGAGTGTTTGTGAGTCCATCTAGCAAGGCCGTACGCAGGGAGGTGTTTTGGGTGATCAAACGCCCCCCGAAATTAGTTTCTTAGTTTTTATTTTCCATTGTAATAATTATAAAGATAACATTTACTGTAAGCAAACACATAAACTGCCCAAAAACGAGCATGCAAATTTTTTAATTTTGATAAGACTGGGATTGGAGATGCTGAGGTGAACATAAGATAACTTTTAATAAATAAAATGAATTTAGACCACAATCGTGAAAAAAGACTTGACCGGTTAGAGATAGTTAATTTTGTGACTTTAGTGTACTTTAAATAGGTGCCTATACTGTTTACAATATTTTCCTATTGTAAGTATAACGTAACTCTTACCTAATTTCCTCATTACGAATTTATTTAGTTCCGTTATAAAACGAATAATGACTAAAACACAATCTACGTTATGATTTTTTCTTCAACCTAAAAAATCCAAAAATTAAAATAACTCGAGCGAAGACAATGATATTATTTCCTTGGCTTAAGGCTCACTCTCAACCGTTTAAAGCTAAAACTGTGTATTCGAGTTAAAATGTTTCAAAAATTTCCGAGGGAGGGCCTTGTCACCTCGGGGTACCCCTACTACCACCCCTGGGCTCCGGTATAACTTCTGCTTAACACCCACCCCCCAAAATTCTGCGTACGGCCCTGCCATCTAGTGGTGTATTTTTAAAACTAATGAATATTTTCTGTAACAGAGGTTGATCCTGGTTCCACCTAGTAGTATATTTTAAAAGTAGATTTAACTGTTATGGCGAGGAATTTGATATAGTATTCTAATAATGGGGCTGCATACTACCTCATAAGACACCGTCAAAACTCTTAAACTTTTCAGAGCCCCACTGCAGTGGCCCTCTTGTTTGGCTGCTTGTGGCGCCATCTAGTTGTGTATTTTGTAAAAAGCTAATTGCAGATTACTGTAATAGAGTCTGATCGTGGTTCTATCTATCGGTATATTTTAAAAGTAGTTTGAAATAGCATTCCGAAACTAAGGTCTCATAGGAAGTAAGAGTTTCCTGTAACACAATAATAATTTATTATAAGTAAAGATTGGATTATGTGCTAAATGTGTATCCTTATTTATTGGTATATTTGCCTTACACTTGAGATATACGCGTTTCATGCCTTTTAATCGCAAATTCAAGGTAATTTGTTTAGCGCATATTTGCATATATTGCCCAAAAAGCATTTTAATGCATATATACACGTTTATAGTGCATGTTGAGGTATATTTTATTACTTAAAAATTCGAAGATATTTTTTAGTTTCAAAATTCTTAGAATTTTCTAAACTAAGCTTAAAGGAATATTGCAGAGTGGTAATTTTTATTGAAAAAGTTTTTTAGGGTTATAAATTTTATGCATAATAAAACACTTACATGTCACTTTTACTATTTAAAAAAAGGATTATACCGATGATTTTAACTAGAAAAAGATTTAATATTTGATATTTTACATAAATTACTTTGCGATAACTAACACATTTTAAAAGTATCTTGCCTGGTTAAGGTTAGTGGATTATTGCACCTACTTCTGTAAACAACGGTTATTCTTATTTTATCGAAATGCCTAAGGAAGCCACTAGCAAAAGCGTGTTAATAAAGAAACGGATCGAAAACAAAAAAGATTTAAAAACTATTGACAACATCAATAATTGTTGTCATAATTAAAATTCTTGAAAATAAACTTAAAAGTGAAATTGGGGCGGTAAATAAAACGATAATCGAAAAGATTGATAATGTTATACAAAATAATTGTCGGTTTAAAAAATTAAAAAGGACTAGGAACGTTCTTTTCGTCAGGCTGGGTATAATTAGGATTCTAAGACAATATGTAATTTTAAATACGCTCCACTTATAAAATAGTGGTTATTTTTTAATTATGCTCGAAATAACTAAACCGAGGTTGTTTACAATAAAAATTCTACCAAAATGTAAAAAAATATACAAACTATGCTAATTAACAGTTAATGATAGGGTTGAATAAAATATATCTTAAAACTAGTTATAGCCTTAAATTACTAAATAATTGTTATAAATATAAATACCTGTACAAAATATAATAAATCTTCTAGAGAACCCCTGGTATTATAAAAAAATAAATGCGGAAATGCAAACCAAGGTGTTGTAATCCTTGCATGAATGTTGCGCAATATCTCGAAATAGTACTTTACGTTGTAAACCACACCCAAAATGAAATTTTCCTTCTTATAAATTTATTTTCATGAAATTGAAGAATCCGTTTATTGCATTTTCTTAAAATTTCAAATAAAAAATTACAATCATAAAATGTAAGCGTACGTAAAAGTAAAATTAAATGCGTACTTAAAATGTAATTAAAGTATACAAGTAAAAGTAAAAAAAAGTGTCAATCAAAGTGCCTGCAAAGAGCAAATGTTTTAATTTTTAGTGTTACGAGTTAAATTATCTTACCATTAAATCAATGGCACTTTTCACAAAATTTAGGTGGAAATCCAAAAATGTGACTTTCTGCATCTAACAGCGTACCACAAGAAGTGAACAAAATGGACGCTCCTAATATCTGGTGATATTAAGTCAACGATGACGCGTTGCGCGAAAATATTGAGCAGAAAAAAAATAATTTAAAGAAGTGGGAGTATAAACCCTTAAGAAAATATGCAACTTAAGTTACAAAAAAATGCAAATTAAGTTGCCTAACACATGCCTACAAATCATTAATAAATAAATTTTTTTTTATATTTACAACTAAATGAACGATGAACATAAATTACGGTATACTTTAATACAACTCAAAATGGGTTGTTACAAACTCACGTCTTGTGAAGTTGCACGTACATTTTCAATTTATAAACATATTTTATACGATCGCCGGAATAATTTAACAATAGAAAATGTAGAAAAATATTGTATCTATTGTCTACAAAAGGAGATGAGATATAGTAGATAGATTATACTTTTTTAGACATATTGTTACAGTTTGAACCTATATTTGTATAATGTAAATTTATACAAAATTTATTATTATCTTTTAAATAAAATTTTGTTTTACATTTATTCACTTACAAAATCTATGATTGGGTAGGTCTTGTAAATATAATTTTTTTTTGTTTGATAATTTTATATTTTACCATCATTCACCTACAAAACCAAAAACTGTACTGCTGCATATATGCATATAAAGTGCACATTGTGACATTTTATATAGCATATTTGAATGCATATTTTAAAGTTTATTTGTGCATATATTCGAGTCACTAATTATAAGTAAATCAATAGCTATAAAACTTGATTTTATAAAACGAATTAATTAATTAAATAATAATAATAATACCTACCCCAAGGATACACCTCGACGTGGTAGAGGGGGGCAGTAGCCACTGTTGCCAGCAGTGGTGAAGCTAAGTATCCCAGGTCGTTTGTCCTCGTTATTTTTCTACTCTTGAACATCTTGCGTCCTACGACATTTTTGTCCTGTCTTTTGTTATATGTGCTGAGCACACAGCAATATCAAAGTCGCAATCTAAGTCGTAAATCGTGCCGAGAGATGAATGATTGTGCGAAAGTCAATCGCATATAATCGGATAACTGCCGACCTCCGATTGTATTTAGACTTTCTGGGGTAAGGGAGCACTGCCTCAGCTGACCGATGTATCTGCCCTACTCGTGGGAGCAACATGAGCAAGAAAAACAAAAACTCACAAAGTGTCGTCTCTCTAAATATGGAGGTGTTGGAAGGTCCACCTACAAAACCAGCCAGTGAGATCTCGTTGACCGAGGCAAGGAAGCAAGGAAAAGGCGGTAGATCTACCTCGGTTCCTTCTTGAGAAAAGAACGGAAGGTGATTTCTTCAAAGTATCACCTTTCCTAATTGCTAAAGTTGTGTTTGGAATTGCGGGAAAAACAAAAAAGATTAAAAAACTGAAAGAAGGTTTGCTAATCGAGACTGTCTCTAACCAACAATCTAAAAGGCTACTTTGAGTAAAAAAATTAGCTGATATGGATGTAAACGTCACTGCTCATCAAAGTTTAAATTATTCTAAGGGAGTGATTTATTGTCCGGTGTAGAAGAAATTCCGGATGGACTTAAAAGTGAAAAAGTTAGTGCAGTTAAACGAATACAAACAAGGCGTACTGGAGAATTGGTGGACATACCAAACCACATGTTGACGTTTGAGAAACCATCGTTTCCTCAAAGTATAATAGGAGCTATTTACCCCCTACGAGTACGTCCTTATATACCACCGCCTATGAGATGCTTCCGTTGACAGAAGTTTGGACACAGGGCTATGGCGTGTGTACACGAGCAGATACGCATGTGTGAAAAAACGTACCCATGAGGGTACGTTATGTAAAGAACCGTTACAATGTGTAAACTGCGGAGGACGTCACTCGGCACGAGATTGAAACTGTCCAAAATACATACAAGAGATGAAAATTCAAGAAATCAAGGTTTAAAAAAATGTCTTATTTTGAAGCGAAAGACGAACTACAACTTTCACCAATAACTGCAAAAAATTCCTATGCCACGGTAACAGCTAACACGGACAACCAAACCAAGAAAGTTCTGAAAGAAATTATTCCAGAAATAAAAAGTAGGATAGCAGATACAGCAAAAGAAATAATAAAGTCTTACACTCCGGCAAGCACAGACGTGCTGGAAAGCGCAACTAATGCACCTGCCGAGCACGAGCCTTGCAGAACATAAAAAAAGAGAGATCTTTCTACGTCACCAAGCATACAGGACGACGGGGAAAAACCAAATTTTATTCACCTCTCTCAACGAAAAGTAAAGAAAAAGGGCTGGCCGTTGGGAAAACCGCGTAAGAATCGTGAGAATAGTCAATCCTCTAACGGGGATACGACTTCCTGAGTTCTCTAGTCCAACAAATATGTGACAGCTTTAATAGATCTGTGATATTTTACCTGTTTGTCTTACTTGTTTATTAATTTGTCCATTGTCTTATCTTATTCGTATATCTATTTATTCTTTTATTTATTAATTTATTTTTATTTATTTTACTACTCTAAACATGAGGAAAATAATTTAATGGAACTGTAACGGTTACGGCAAAAGCTCTGGTGAATTAAAAATTATAATAAATAGATATAAGCCGTCGATAATTTGTTTCAAGAAACTCGCTTTAAAAGACAGGAGGAATTCGAGATACGCAGGTATAACGTGCTACTTCTCGATGTACCACACCAGAAAAGAACTAAAGGGGGAGTAACTATTCTGCTAGACGAGGTTCAACAAACTAGTATTAAACACTCAATTACAAGCGATAGCGACGACGGTGATACATCCGATGAAGCTAACACTATGTAACGTATACCTGCCCGATGCCAACTGGATCCTACAAGACTTGGAAAAATTAATTAGACAACTTCCAAAACCATATTTACTGTTGGGCGACTCTTAGTTCGCACAGTCCACTTTGAGGATCCCTAAAACAAGACAATAGAGGGAAATCAGTGGAAGAATTAGTCGATAACAATGAATTAATGTTATTAAACGACGGCAAACTAACCTTTTTAACTCAAAGTCAAATTCTTTTACGGCTATTAATCTGACGATGTGTACCCCTCGAATAGCACCCAACTTTACTTGGGAAGTAATACCAGACCTGCACGGAAGTGATCACTTTCCAATACTGATTGGCTTACCAGACCACCAACATCCGGTCTCAGGTCTGGAAAGGTGGTGCTTTAAAAATGCTAAGTGGGCAGAATTTAGGAAGAAATTGACACCGATAAACGGCAACCAAGATATTGACTCACTAGTGCAAAATTTAAATCTGTCAATTAGTCAGGCAGCATAGAGCACCGTTCCCAAATCAAAAAATATGACGAATAGGCCACCAGTTCGGACATCGGGAAGGCAATAAACGAAAGGAAAATAGCTCTCAAAATATGTTCCTCGTGTCCAACAGAAGAAAATTTAATGAATTTTAAACGCCTTAAAGCAGTTGCTCGGCTTATGATTCGCACAGCTCAAAAGTACGTTAACGAAATAAATGGTAAAACAACACCAACGGAGATGTGGAAAAAATAAGCGCCATATCAGGAAAACGAAAAACGCAGCGTAGCCAAAGCTACTAAATAACGGACTGTTGATAACTAACCCTTCCGCAGTAGCCGAATGTTTTGCAGATTACTATCACAGAGTAAGCAGTACGAACAGTTATGGCCCAGCATTCATTGATGGTAAGCAACAATCAGAAATTCCCCTAGAGTTTGGAGAGAAACAAGGAGAGTCATATAACGAGCCTATAACAATGGATGAACTCAAATCGGAAATAAAAGAAATGAAAGACTCGACAGGCGGAATCGACAACATTCCAAATACAATTATTAAAAATCTCTGGCAAAGGGGTGTAAGACGATTTGCTGTTTATTTATAATAAAATATGGAATGAAGTATACTATCCATCGTTGTGGAAATCTTCTATCGTTGTTCCAGTTATTAAACGAAGCAAAGACGCATTAACTCCGGAAAGCTACTGACCTATATCCTTAATGTGCTGTCTGGGAAAAGCGTTAGAAAAAATAGTCAATAAAAGGCTAGTGCAATTAATTCACGAAAATGGCTGGATTAACAAATACCAGTCCGGTTTTCGTAAGAGTTATTCGACCTGCAACAACTTAGTGCAAATATGCACAAAAATTCAAGAAGGATTTATACAAAGAAACCACACAACGGTGCTTTTCTTTGACATAGAAAAGGCCCACAATACAGTATGGAGATACGCAGTAATCGCAAAAGTACACGAATGGGTAATCAGGAGAAATATGGGTAAATTCATACAAACGTTCCTAAACAACAGGAACTTTAGGGTTCGGATAGGAAATGCCATGTCAGAGCACCGTAGCCTAGAAAATGGCATTCTACAAGGTTCGCCCATAAGTGTTACCCTATTTAGTATCGTGATAAGTGGTATCACAAAGACACTAGACAAGTCTATTATAAGATGTATGTATGTAGACGACGTCGCCATATAGATGTCTAGCAAACTTGGAGCTGCGCACAACTATGTGATGCAAACAGCAGTTAATTCCATAGCAAATCAAGCCGCAAATGTAGGTTTCAAACTCTCAACCACCAAAACCTTCTGTTTACATTTTTGTAAGATAAGACGGCCACATTACCAACCTAATTTAACCCTTAAAGGCGAACAAATTAAAAGTGTCCAAACGTGCACATTTTTAGGAATAACATTAGACACGTCGCTGCTTTGGTCCAACCACATTGGTAATATGATGAATGAGGCTAGAAAAGTCTATTCATGCAACTCAACGCTAAAAAACTCGATCGTATTCAAAACGTCAGCCTCATGTACGCAATGGAGGCTTTTCAAACAAACCCCTCAAGTAGCTTAAGCGCAGAAGCTGGAGTTTTACCGTTAAAATACCAAAGGAAATGGCAGTTAATGAAACACGCCTCCAAAATATGTACTAAGAGAAACATTTTAATTAGTGTAAAAGAAATAATCTGGAACTCATAACAAAACGAATGGCTAGATGAAAACAAAACACTAAAACTACCTATCCAACGGAACGGCCAAAAAGCGATATACAGGAATGACAAGAAAAGATAGCGTGGTAAGAACTAGATTAAGGATAGGACACACGCAGCTAACACACTGACACTTGCTAGGAAACGAAGAACTGAAATGCAATGTACCTATCACACTAAAACATACCTTCGATGAATGCCCGAACAGACTAGTTATCAAACGCAAACTTGGATACAATTTCCATCTCGAAGATGCCCTCCAAATAAATTTAAAAAACATTAACGTAGGTAATAAGTTTGTTACGTAGAACAAATATGTATAATAAGATTTAATAACGTGGTAAGACGCGAGGAAAGGGCACATAACCAAAAAAAATAAATAAATAATAATAATAATAATACTAATAATAATAATAATAATAATAATACACAGACACGGACGTAAGTTTATAAATTACATAATATGACTATTTTCAAGATTACCTACATAAAACCACATCTCGTATATCGACAGCAGTGTCATCACCCTACTTATCAGTTAGATCTACAGTTATCTCTCCTTTTCCTCTGGCTTCTCGATGTCTGTGCTAACATTAGCTTTGCCTCCATTTCCAGACTCGTTTTCTTCATATTCTTATGCGGCTTCATCATCTTCAGGTGTTACAATAATAATGATATTGTATTAATGTGTAGTAAGGAATATGTATGCATATTTTGTTTGTATAAATGTTGTAACATTGTGAAATAATGGAAAATTGAATACATGTTCAAGGGTAAATGCGTTGGAGGTTGTTGAATTGTGCGGAAGAGGAATCGCCCACATGTGAGATTCTCATGAAAAGTTTAATCAGGGTCTGAACAATATACAGAGTGAATATAATTACTAATAATGGTGACACGACCTACTTCGCATTCGGGAGGTAATGGGTTCGATTCCGTTACCGCCTACCTTGTATGAGGTTTTTCAGGGGTTTTCCTAATGCGCATGTAGCGGTATGGTCACTGCGTATATGCATACCATCTGCGGCTACTTAGACGAATGCTGGGTTAGTATTTTCCCCTCAAAATCCTAACTCGATCCTACCCTGACCACAACCATCCTTACTCCCACCATGCATATGTACGTAATGTATGTAAGTATGCTAGGAATACATGATTGTGGCTGAAGGAGCTTGAAAGCTCAAACAGCCCACCCTCCCTTTGGGGAGGGAATGAAATACGCGACGTTTCCTTTCCTTTTGAGGTAAGAAGAGAATTGCTTGGTTAGAGCGAATCGTGCGAGCGTTTTTATAAGAGACCTTAGCTGGATTTTTGTAAAATTTAGTTCTGGAGTACGTATAAAAGCGATTGCAATGAACATTTACCAATAAAATGTTTAAGTGTGAATTGAAAGGAAATAATAGAGTTTCCTTTTCAACAAATTTGAAAAGTGCTAAAGCAGATTTAACAATAAAATAGCAAATATTCAGTTAAGTGTTAAGTAATTAAGCGCCGGAATCAATAATAAAGAAAGCGGAAGTAACCCTTTAAGTAACAATATTCATAGTATGTGGTTTAAGCTAGTTAGTAGTGGTCATTCGTGACATTGATTGTCGTATGTGTACAATCGATAATGATATAAAATCGATTGTATGAAGCAAATAAGAATTCTATTATACAAGTGGAAGTAAACATTTTTGTTGTGACGGACGTTTATTTGAAGAGCAAACAGTAAATCAGATCGCCTAGGTGTTTATGCGTATTGCGCACGAGTGAAGGACAGTTAGCGGTGCTCGCGTGTGTTACAGCCAAATGAATATGTCTTCTTTTGTGGGTACATAATCAAAGGATTACGAGAAACAAACCATCTCCATATGGATCTCGGATAAGGAATTACCAACTGTAATTTGTAAGAACCTGTTTTAGATTTTGTTTAAAGGATGAAAAGTGTTATTATCTTTTAAGGCCATACTTGCTTGTTGGGTAAATAATTTCTTATTATGAGTAAAAGGATAATCAAACCTTATCTGCTTTAAGGTGTTTATAATATAAGGCTTGCGGATTTTTCTAATCTATAAGAATTGGTTTTGTGGTGCTTTTCGAAGCAATGTCTGTATACACATTTCTCTTTGCAAATTGGTCAACATATATATCCATTAATTATTTTCTTTTTGTTTATTCGTGTCAACTGAGATAACAATTTTAGCATTAACCCGTGTAAATTTGCCTAATCGGCTACACCTATTAATAATTGAATTAATCTTTGAATATTTTGAGTTCAATAATTGATCTGAAATCGCTAATTGAGCCACATCGAATACAAAATTTAATTATTTTGAGTTATTTGATAGCCAGTAAAATACAGAACACTAATAACGGAATATTTTTTAAGTATTACAATTCATGCCTATTAGCGAATGTTTAAATACGTTTTTAAATAGGAAGTATGCAGGAAAAGATACATATTATTTATGACAAAAGCACTGATCGTTATATCCTCAATTTTTGCAAGAACTAACGAATGTTGTGGTGATTTAAAATTATTAAGCCGACTTTTATTTTGATTTAGCTAAATTGGGTAATATCTATTTAGTTCAGAATTTTAGAGCTACTTAGAAAGTATTCAAATTAACGTTTTATGACCTGGAATTTTCATATGTACAAGGCGTGATCAATAAGTTTACCACGACCCGTGTATTTCAAAATTTTCTTGCTTTTGGATAAATTTCTTTTAAGTGTGATTGAACTGGAGTTGTGTATGATTGTACTGAATAGTATACAATCCTATCTTCCATAGTCAGGTCGGATAAATGTAACACCCGCCTAAGACTATTTATTTTAGAAAAATTTAAGATTGTGGTCGTGCGTAGAGACAATTTTTCCCGACTTTTGAGCATTCTTAATTGAGAATTTATGGTAAGTGTAAGGTGTTTGAAACTACCCTTCAATCAGTTTACTTCTCATATCGACCCCGTCCATTTCCACTGTAGCTGGTTTGGTAACCCACTTACTAGTGCGGTTTGGACGTGTAACAGTCCTTAGAAATTTCGTCATTGTGCCACTGCATAAAGTCTGCTCGAGCGCTGTAAGACATTTCACCGACACCGTAAAGGTGCTTGTCTGGTAAAACGCCATCATAATTTTGGTATTGCTCGGTATTAAATAGACGAGAGAAGTGACTTTTGATCCGGGAAATTTTTAGGGAGTTTTGATAGGGCCATGTAGGAAGTTTAAACTGTCTATGAATTTTATGTTATTATCGCAGGTGAAGAACATAATTTGAGTGCCGTTAGGTGATCAATTTCAGTTATGGTTTCATTAATGATATGTACAATTTCATCTTCAGACATTAAGCCGCTCTCGAAATTACTTAAAAGTATCGGAATTGGTAAACTTGACATTGTAACACAGTTTTAACACGACCACGTATGAAATGTAAATGAAATTAAGAAAGATGCTACACTGATTTTTATAGGCTCAATCTAATTACCGGTTTTTTTACAATAAATAGTTTAATGAACAGGATGACAAGACACACACAGAACGTAAACACCATAATTGTATTTCAATGACCATTCACCTTTTAGTGTATTTTTCTAAAACGTATTAGAGATTTTTGGTAGATAATACAATGTTATTAATGGCTTTTAAGATCATTGGTATGGCCAATATTAGATTTTACCTGTATCTGGGAGTCTTTTAATAACAAAACGACGTTAATGTTTTTATTAAAATACTAGCTGAATCTAAAACACGTGATTAATCCACGAATTTGTCCCACGTATTAAAATTAATTATTCAGTTACATTTTGTTTAAAAATCTAAGGTCCTTGTGACTAATGCTTGATTTAAAATCAATATCAGAGACTTGAATTTTAAAATTTCACACTGAAATCAACATTTTGGAATAAATTCCTTTTGGCCGGCCAATTGAATAGTGAACATACATAACTGGAGAATCCATACCTTCATAATTCTACCTTCACGTCATATAACCATAGCTGTTTTTTGTACAATAAAATATTTACTTCTAAATTAATGCTTCGGTAAAACCCTTAAGTACTTGATATTATCTATTTATAAACAAAACGTAGAAAGGTGAATGTAGCTTAAATATGTATAAGAAACAAAAGTGACAGTTATACACTCTCTTGTCGACTTTCCAAGAGTTCCTTCAACACTATCGTCAACAACACTGTTTAGTAACCATCGTTGGTTTTATCCCTTATTTTATTTATTTTATTTACTTGTGCAGATTGTTAATGTTATATTATAATTACATATATGGATTTAACTGCTCTAAATCAACAAGTTTTAAACCCTTCAAAAGTGTTAAAGACTTAGAGGCAGGGATAGAATACGAGATATCCAATTTGAACATCATATCAACAAAGTACGGCAAGAGCTTGGTAGTGGAGCTGCAGGATTTTAAATGTGTATTTCCTGTTAAGAACCAGTAATTTATCCATTGAAATGGAAGGGCACCACTTTGACATCTTATTATAAAATTTCAATTTAACAACAAAAGTAAATTTCCGAAACAACTCGTGAAGGTTTATCCATGGCACGCTTTCTTAAATGCTTGGCACACTTTGTGAATGTAATAATCAATTTGTTGCACCTTTCTTGATGGAATCTTTAAATTCATCATGCAAACAAAGGAACCTTTTAAAAGATTTGTTTCTCTTTAAATAAATGCAGAGACAATTAAAAAAATTTAAATAAAAAGATATAGATGATAATACATATGTTAGGTGCAAAATAGGCCCTTAGAATTGAAATATATGCATCAACTTTGGTACAGTAACGTAATAAAATATTAAAACGTGTATTCAACTTTTCAGAGAATCGATCCAGTAACAAAATAATTATTAAGAAAATAAAATTTAAAAGGTCAAATTTTGAAGCCGTTATTTTTGAGTTTTTAAGAAAAACGTTATAGGAACGTTAAGTATTGAAACACCAGACACAAGTAAATCACAAACAACAACAGAAAAATTAAAAGAAACAAATATAATTGCTGCGTTTGGGAATAAAATGAAAATCACATCAAAATGGCAAAATTGCAAACGTTGGCTCCAAAGTCTGCAATTTAAGAAGACCCAATGAGGAATGAAAAGTTAAGTTTAAAATTTGTGACTTTATGAATTTATGTCGGTTAAGGTTACTAAATCATTTTATACGATATTAGTGGCCAAGTCCGCTTCCAGCTGATTGGTCCTGCGCTCGTATACTGCCCCACGCTGCGTTCTAATTGGAGGACCTAAGGGAATAACACGCCCCTGGTTTCTGGTTGGTCCTTAGAGTCCGCCCAGCCTCCAGGTTCAGTGCTCTGATTGAGGCCTAAGGCTCTGTATTCTGATTGGTTGGTTTTGTCTGTTTGTGGCGCCATCTAGTAGTGTATTTTTAAAACTAATGAATGTTTTCTGTAATAGATGTTGATTCAAATGGGGCTGATCCTCCAACAAGTGGTATAATTATTTAGGGTAACATATAGGCCCCTCTAATTGTTATGGGGCAAAACTGTGAATATTTGAATAATTCTAATAATGGGGCCTGAATTCTATCTCGCAAGACAACGATAGGTATTTCAAGAACTATGTTTCAGGGATCTAAACCATCTATACAGGGCCCCCTGATTGTTTGTAAGGTCCATCTAGTGGTGTAATTTTAAAACTTACCCATGAATATTTTCTGTAATAGTTGATCGTGGCACCAACCAGTAGTATATTTTTAAAAGCAGATTTAATCTGTTATTGGCGGGGAATTTGAAAATATTGATTCTAATAATGGGGCCCGATACTACCTCATAAGCGTTACTTCATTAGGGCTCTTAAACTTGTCACATATTGTTGCTTAGCCTCCACTAGCTTTGATCTGTGTTGTTCAAGAATTACAGATTTCTGTAAACTTTAGCCGTTAAAATTGAAACATTATTTAGTCTTTGTTCATATATGGAAGTTACTTACTCCAAGAAATTTCATTAAGCTTTCAGTTTCTTTCATTGAGTCAATCTTTGTCCTAATACTTTAAGTTGGCGATTTGCTCTTAGTACAGGACTTTGAGGATACAACTGAGAGTCTGTATCCAGGATTAGCATTGCACTCTTTATAATCACCTTTAGCATGGTTAAAATAGAAATCATTATTAGTAACATTGAGATCTATATTAGTGGAAGTGACACTCGCATTAAAAGAGTTAGTACAATTTGAATCTTTTTCAGTAGCAGTTTCATTAGAAGTAGTAGTACCATGTATGTCGTTATAAGTACCTCTTACAAAATCATCTTCCGGTTTGTAATCCAGATCTATATCGGAATCATCAAAAGTTGACGAGGTGCTGCTACATGAGTCACTATTCTGAACACTACGGTGCACGCGTAAATCTACCGTAATGTTTTCATGTTAGAAACTAACAACAGAGAAGTATATGATTGAACTCCATTTACTTTACTTACCAACACACAATTGTTTTCCTCTCAATATGACATCCATCTATTTCTTTAAAACGGATTTAGAATCTACATAGAACAAATCAAGGATTCATGAATTAAAATGGGATTAAAATGTTATTAAAACTATTTCATTTCTTTTAATTTCCATTTTGCAGGTTGGAAGGTCGTGTGGTGTTCCACATTGACCTTAAAATAATTGAATGTCTAACATTCAATTATTTTAATTGAATGCCTTACTAAGTATCTGGTGTGGAACACCACACGACCTTCCAACCTGCAAAATGGAAATTAAAAGAAATGAAATAGCTTTAATAGCCTTTTTTAAGGATAATTATGCAACCTACTTTATAAGAAGTTCGTTGCGAAAATAGGCAACATTGTAAACGCAAAAACAATAATCTATGTCAAACAGACGTTTAAAACATACAGACGTTAATAGACATCTAGATACTAACATAAATTAAGAGCAATGAAATAATTTTAATTTCAATTCTTTTAAGATAACTATGCATTATTGTCAAAACAAAAACAATAATCTATGTCAGAATGATACAAGTTAACGTAAAAAAAATTCCAAAGCCGCCCGATTCTATAAAAATATCGATAATACCTCTTCAGCATTTTCAACCATATTTATTTAATTTTTACATTTATTTCGCTTTACTTTAAAAAACTTTATAAAGAAAGCTTAATGTAACAACGTTTACACTTTTTCTTATAAAATTAATCGTTATTCAGGCAATGAAAAAATTTGAACACTTAAATTCTACCTTAGGAATTTTTTCCGCGTCATATCAAAAATTTGCATAGAACATAACTAATCGATATGTTTAATTTCTATATCTAGGTATTTTTATATATGTGAAATATGCAGCTGTTTTTGATAAAATCCAAAAACTGACCCTAATAAACCCCCTCTCCGCCACTGGATTTCTCCCAAAATCTAATCAGCTCTAAGCCAAATGAAAACAAGCTTAAATACAAAATTTTAAGTACGTAGGTATTCTTATTTAGGTGTCTACCACATATGTCCAATTGAGAACGCTACACTCTAAAATTAACAATTACCACCTACCAGTACCTTGACCTACTTTCACGAACTGATTCTATTTTTTTATTTCTGAGAATTGTAAAACGATACCAACAAAAGTTGAGCTTGAATAGTTTGACTCAATTTAGCCAATACGAGAACCACTAACCTTGACCTACTTTTTAGCATAAACAACCTTAATATTTCCACGAACTCATTCTGTTTGGATATCTAAGAATGTAATATGACACCCTTCGGATCAATAAACTTTAACCTTGAACATGCACACGCACAAGGACACGCACACACACACAAACATACACACGCACACGCACACACACACACACACACACACACACACACACACACACACACACACACACACACACACGCACACACACACACACACACACACACACACACCACACACACGACACACACACACGCGCGCTTAATTATACCATCTCTGAGCTCATATTTGGATCTGTGTTTGTAAGAGGATTTTCACAAGTGTGAGACATTTTATTTAGATTGAACTTTGAATACCAACAACAGTTTATAGTAATTGTGGTGATACTGAGTGATGTCGTACACTAAGCCTTATTGTTTAAATGTTATCTTGTATATATATATATATATATATATATATATATATATATATATATATATATATTATATATATTATATAATTATTTAATTAAATATTAAGAATATACGTATATTTATAATTTGCACCGGACTAGCTCAAATCTCAATGTGGGATAAAGTTCAGTATTTAGTGGGAAATTATATTTGATTTGAATATAATTATGTAATTGTCCTTTATGAAAAATATCATATATGTAAAGAAAATATATCTGAACACAATTTATACTTTTAACGCATGCGTTGTAACGTTACTGAATAAAAATTATTAAATGTCAGAACTCTCAAACAATGACTTGTTGATTTTATGTTTATGCTTTTAATTGAATTTAAAATTTGGAAATAATTTAAAATTTTGTTTCTTTGCAGGTGTTTACACAAGTATTATTTAAAATACACACCTATACATATAACCAATAATAATAATTTCAGGAAATCAAACACAACAATGAACACAATAGATAGGGTTATATTCAAAAGTAACTCACATATAAATGTTCCAAATTCAAAGTGATGTCTAGATACAGGTTGTTCCAATTAGATGCAGGCACTTTCCAATAATTTCGAAGATCTTTATATGTGAATTCTTACTGCTACCATATACCCATTAGCTGCTAACTGGTGCTCGGGTTGTTGATCACGTTGGCTTCCGTAACAGGTAATATTCCTCCTGCAATACGTCTTCACTCCAACCACAAATTTTATCTTGATAATATTTTATTTAAATATATTAATGCTTTCTGAATGTATCGTTTATAAAATATTTAAAGGTTGTCCAAGGTTTAAATTAATGTCACTTTATTTTAGGTTCCGCTCAAATATTAATCATTAAAAGAAATTCGCAGCAAGAAATAAAACAAAATGACAAAAAATGATTACGAATTTAATTTGGTAAAACGTAACCAATTCAAATTCAACAAAACGAAAAATTTAAACGTTCAACATAAATCGTCACACAAATTATTAATTCGTAATGAATTTTACGAAAACGTACAGGTATCGGTAACCGAACTTAAATATTTAAATTATTGTCGGTATAAAAACAATTGCACCTGAATACTCGTCTCTCCGTTTTTTATTAACTTTTTCCCGATGATTATATAGGTTAGAAAAACTTACTTGTAACACAAAAACACAACACTACTTTAACCTTTTCAAAAAAAAAACTGACAAATTATAGAGAGAGATCCACTTCCTCGGCAATTCCTTTTATACCCTTTTGGTTGTTACTAAATCTTCAATTTTTTTCTAGCAAATCTACATATGTAACCATGTTTCTGATTGGTTGAAAAATTTTACAAATTTAACTAAAATAGAAATTTAGCCATATCTTTCTTATACAATTACGGATTCAAAATCTAATGACAGAAATGATATCTGTGTAAAATTGCGAATAGATAGACATCCAACAAGATATGGTTCCTTTAAATATTATGCGAAATGACCTAATCTAATTTAAATTTGCTTATAACTACCTAAGCTTACAAACTAGACTTAAATTACTTACATATATGTAATCCTGATAAAATTTAGCATAAGAAAACACACATTTAAAGTTCGAAATCTTAAATTTAAAGGAATTTTATGTTTATCTAGAAAAATTATAAATTCAACCCCTATTTCATGAAATTTTGCGCTGAAATGCATTGTATACTTTATATTGCTATGAAATAATGAGGAAGACCTCCTATTAATCACTTTAATAATATAATTTAAGCCTAATATTATCAAAAAAACTATAAATTTGTGAAAAAACATAAAATTTAAAACATAACCAAACTTAATTCTAAAATTACAAATAACTTACACTTAAAAACGTTTATGTAACTCAAAATGTTATCCTAATGACTTGTAATAATTGTCTTTATTGTATTTAATATTCATTTCACTTGTATTGTATAATTTTGTGTTGCATTAAAAAGTCATATCGTTTAACACACTTTCTTGAAATTTCACTATAAAATCTATCTACATGTAAATGTCTTTGTGTGAATATGTTCTATGCACTGGTCTTACTATTTAAATTGTATCACTAAGTTTGTCACACAATCGCTTCCAAAAATATGTGAGAAATAATCATATTAAGTCCATATTATAACCCTTTCTTAAATTTTATCAAAATTCCTGCATTCTAAACTATTTATACACTATCCCTAATATAAATCTATCTTTATACTTTGTGTTAAACACCTGTAAAATATTCACATGCCAAAATATTTTCGAAAAATTGAAATTTATTGAAACAAACTAAAATACTAAATTGAATTTACGGAAATAAGTTTATTTAACATTCCTGACATTTTGTTGGTAGCACAATGCTTTTATGATTAAATCAAATTGTATAAATGTTATTCAGATTATTTTGCCCAAAACAAATTCACTTTCAACCCATCGTGAACCAAATTATATCAAATAAATGTCTCGCACATGTATCATGTTGAAATCACCCTTTTTAAAGAAATTACTAGTTAGACTGTCCGATCTTTGTCTTACTCCTTTCTAAACATCTCAATATATATATATATATATATATATATATATATATATATATATATATATATATATATAATTTATATACGATCTACAGGTTTACACTATAAACGGACAGGTGGCATAGTGGTTAAGGTACTTATTACGGTGGGCTACGGTTCGAATCTCACAGTCTTACTTTTTATAACATGAGTTTCTCACTATACATTTTCCTTGCCATAATACAACTCCCGCATGGGAGTATTTGTTTAGACGGTTGCCCACGCAACCGTCTGGATGCCTACTAACAAAACCCAGTGTTGTCTTATGTCCGCCGAAAAGATCGATTATTTCCTATTGTAAGCATTAGTGGCTCTGATCTTAAGTTTTTAGATTCTATTACTATGTTGAGAATAACTGTTTCTTTACATCTATCATGCGTTGATCGTCTTCTGTCAGCTATTAAAGCCCCTGCACGTAAAATAAGTTTTTGTATAGATCTAAGCAGTACCTTACCTCCCGACAAGACTAGAATATAATTCCCACCTTTGCGTTGGTACTCCCAATACCCTCTTGTTATCGCATGTCATTTATTAGCATCAACTACCTTCCAAATTTCATCCTTCTAAATTCTTCCATAGTGGTGATATTAAATAAAAAAATTTTCCCTAGCTTTAAAGGGCTGTAACTTGGAAGAAAAGTGGTTTTGAACAAAATTTATATGAAAGAAAGTAAGACCCTTGCTGAAAAATCACCCTGCCAAATATAATAATATAATCGCATTAATTTAGAAACACCATATATATATATATATATATATATATATATATATATATATATATATATATATATATATATATATATATATATATATATATTGAGAAGATACGTTTATGTGATAGAAATAATTGTGGGATAGTTTCGGTAGGATTTAATTAAGCATAGGTGTGATATTGCTACATTTATGATATTAAAATAATGAATAGATAAGCACATATGTAAACATGCATCAGATTCTACGTTAAATACACTCTAGTTAACAGTAATATCAGATAAGTAAAGGTTGTACAGAATAATATTAATATTGCACATGTTCGACATGCTTCGGAAGGCATAATTTATGCATTTTCGTTGATAATATTCATAGAATTCAATTATGTATGGAAAATCCTTACTTAGTAGTATGCTTTGCTACAATCCTAAAAAGGAAAAATAATTTGTATTAGATAAGAAGTGTATTAGAGAGTGTCATAAGGAAAAGCAGTGATTTCAATAACGTTACAAAGTATGATACAAACACAAGTGTGTGCATTGAACAATTATTATGAGAAATACTTACTTTGGGTGGTCTAGATGAAGTTATGTGCTGTGGAGTGACAATCATATGTGAAATAAATGGTTGTGAGTGCAAAATAGTGCAGGTCTCTTTGGAGAACATACATTTGGAAAGTGCAACATAAAATTTAGCGCAGCCAGACTACAATGTATGTGGACTCATGTTTTTCGGGGCGTAGAAGCCGAATTTGAACTTATTTTGTTCCTGAAAAATAGATTTAATTAATTATAAGTAAAATTTCATTATTGGCACAAAGTTTTTTTGTATAAAATATTGAATGTCATGAAAAATATAACATGTGGGGTATTAAAATAAAGAGAATTGCGCATAGATTTTAAGGATAATTTTAGTTTTAAGGCAGTAATAGATATAAGAAAGTTATTTGTAAAATTAAAAATTATTAACATTTAGAAACTGGAGTATCCAATCAGAGCATTTGTTTGTATGGTCATATCATTATAGGAAAGCTAAAATTTAAGAAAAAAATGAGTAAAGATTGTAAATTTTTCTAATCACTTCTTGTTAGAATTTTGAACGTGAACATGTATCACTCAGAGCTGGCATAAACAATCGAGAATATTTTCATAACCTAAATTTGAACTGCGGTGAATACATATTCGACTGAAATTTTCTAACCTAATAAATCGTTTCATTTGTTAAAATCGAAAAGTGTACTTAGTGTATAAAATTATTGTAAAGTTGGTCGCGATTTCAACATCATAAAGAAACTTTGGTGTATCATAAATATTAATGGTATACATCAAGGAGGATTCACAGCAAGCACATATGGTAAACCAGTGCATCCAATTAAGAAAATTCTAGACCATACCATTGTATGAATACTTCAGGCTGCAAAAAGATAAGTAACAATTCTAATATTAGAGTTTTGGTTATGATACATGTGTTTATTTATATGTAAAGAATTAATAGCGGAATATTTGCTAAGTATTGATAAAGTAGTACATCAATTAAAAACAAATACATTATTACATCAATTTTAATTTATGCTTACCTATTTAAATGATGAATCTTTTCTTGGTGCAATTATAAAACAGATGTGTAAAGAGGGTGCTGAATACGTTGCATAATTATGTGTACAGGGTGCGTACTGAAATTCGTATAATTCAATGATCAAATTTTAAAAGGCAGAGTTAACATTTAAAGTAAATCACTATGTATATTGCAGAAATAATTCCATTAACATATATATATATATATATATATATATATATATATATATTCCATTTATTCCAGGTCCATGATTTCGTGTATTGATTCGATTTCTACAGCTCTTCTTATTATTCTCTTGGTTAGATGTTCTACTGATGCTATCGTTCTGATCTTATCGAAGTTGAAATTGTGTGATGTCGATTGGACGTTGTGCTAAATATGAGGTTGCGGTGTTTTTGCTCACTGTTAGTCAATGTTCTTCCAGCCTAGCACTGATTCGTACGTTTGCTTGACCTATGTACGTTCGGTAACAGTTTCCACATAGAATCTCATATATTCCTTGATCTTCCAGATTCATTTTAGTTTTTGGGTTAAGCAATATGGTTCCGATCTTTTCATGCGTCCTAAATATCGCTAATCCGGTCTGTTGTTCCCTTTATGTACGATATGTGTACCTTGTTTGTTCCTCCTCTTTTTCGTCTTGCTTTTTCATCTTCGGATACATTGAGTACTTTAGTACTTTTGTTTCTACCTGCATGTTTTGCAGGTCTGCCAGTCGCTTGGATATCATAATTAGTGTTTTGACCACGGCCATGTGCTGGGTGATGATGAAATTGAGCATTCTGGTGGTTTTTCTATAAACTGCGTGTCCTGGATGTTCTATGTCTCAAACACGTGTTAGAACTTTCTCTAGTTCGCCCTAGTCGACCACTGATGATGATAGCTTAGTTATTGAATCGCGTTCGGTATATTTTAACTTTGTGTGGTACGTGGGTGTATTGTGTTCGTTACAGGTCCTGCCACGTATCAAACACAATCTTAAGAATTAGGTACCTTATAAATAAATATTTGTGTGGCATTTTAGAGTTTAAACCGACATATGACGATTATTACTGAGTTTAACATTTGACTTTTAAATTGTTTTAACTGTCTATGTTCTTGTGAACCCTATGACAATAAGATTATTATTATGATCATTATGTGAAACTTTTCTTTGTTGAACATCAATTGTACGTGTAGCACGATTCTAGATAAAAATGATGCTAACTCATTAATCAAATAAGCTTATAAAGTGTAGAACTTGCTTAATTCAAATATACTAAGGACCTTAATTAAAAAAATATTTTATTCCTCGACAAACCCGCTTTTTCTCGTCATTTTGTATCCAGCATAAACATTTCTACAGAATCTTTGATTTTTGATAGTCAATATTTTTAGATATCCGAACCACTGCGAACCATTTTCTTTAAATGCAGAAAGTGAAATTCTTTAAGTGAATATTAAATAAATAGTCTGAAGTTATCCAAATTTATTGCTAAATTAGAGAGGCACATAGCAAAATGAATGTTGAATCAAAGTTGGTGGTCACTTGCAGTATAATTGGAAACATTGAACTCTATAGCAACTGGAATGGATGCACCGTAAAGCGCTGTGGATACAAATAGATACTATAGGCAACCCGCCGACTAGAGGGATTGCTATCTCACTCACAGCGATATATAGGATCACCAAGCTGATAACACGTTATGTGGTTTATATTTGAACTTAACATTGCCGAAGCGCTTTTTCCGCATATACTGGTACGAGTACTTACTACCTAGAAATACTATAACAGATATTTATGTTTTAAGAATCATAATAACAATCATTATGGTACTAGCCGTGAATATTACAGACGAGGCGTCAGCCGAGTCTGATAACACGGCGTGTGCCATAATAGTTGTTTATGATCCGTATTTCATACAAAATTTTATATTCCGGAGATTTTTGTTTAATAAAATTTCTTGTTGCATTTGAGTTTACATACTGACAAGTTTTAGTGACCGCAAGTAGATTTCCGCCAAGTGTAAACGTAGCTTAATTTAAATATTTCTGCCTACTATACCTATAAATTTTTTTCATTATAGTCCTTAGTACTGTAATGAATTCATTATAGTTAGTTACTCAGTCCAATAAAGTTTGTCATTTTGACATTAAAAATTAAATCTTTAATAATGTCATTATGACACGCCGGAATATAACAGTATATTATGAAATTAGTTTATAATGCAAGGGACTATGGCAGGAGGAGGAGGAAACGAATGCCCTAACCCGCATTATAAACGAATTTCATATGCTATTTTGTCGTCGAAGTAGCCACTGCAACGGACGTAATACCTTTGGATATTACTTTTGTTGGTATAACCGGCACCAAAGAATAAGGTTTGACTTCTTTTAAATTTTTGTTATAATTTCAACATTATTGAATAGAATTTCATATTGTTATTGTGAAACTGAAATGATTATTTTTTATTATAACTGAATGGGTTCAGTTTATAAAGGTATCATTTACTAGTTAAATTTTCCTTCGCTTGCGTAAATGAATTTTAAGATTTACGTTTGAGAATTCCTTTCTTAATTGGTTGCGATGCCTAGCTCAAAGTTAAAATAACGAAATGATTAACTTCTTCTTACATTTATATATTCAATATTTGTATAAGATTTTAATATTAATAATCTTTAGCAATAAAAGTAAATCAAACGTTATACTCATTTAATTAAATTCCAAATCTGAACGAAAATGCATCAATGCGTTGTTTACAAACATATATAAAATCAAACCTATAATGTAAAATAATATTCTTAAAACTAAATATAGCAAATCAAATCTTTATCAGAATTAAACTATTGTTTCTTTGTTTAATTGTGATAGTCAAATGTAAAGTTTCGATAATATCAAACACAAAAACGTTTTATTTATTAACAAAAACAGAAAGGGCTCTTACTTATTTTTGTTAAAAAATAATGATATAATGCTTGCGTTCCTTTCACCGGTGAAGAGGCCTCCAATAGGATATAGACTGCTCTTCCGATGATGTCACTTTGCCGGCTCTCTGGAACCGTTCTCCTTTGTTGCCCTTATCTTTTGTTATACCTTTGTTATAGCTGAATACGCTTTTAATTTTCTTCTCTACAATTTACTGATTTTTGTAAATTATTGCTCGATATATTTACACTATCCGGTTTTTACTTAATTGTTAAGTTTTAATAAAAATAGCTTGCGTAACAAAATGCACGTGAGCTACGGAAGACCATGCTTTCATTATCAATGTTTTTTAGTTATTATACTTTATATATCGATCTATTAACTGGGTCGATTGTCTTATTGTACATTTATCACTCGCTATGAAAACATCAACTTGGAACACTTTCAATACGCACTTAAAACGCTATTTAAATTATTACGCAATCTTTTTATTACCACCAATTTGATAGAATTTACAATTTAATTCGTTTTAGCTTTTCTTTCTCACTGATAAGGAAAATATCACTTATATTCTCAATACTAACTGACTTTTCGTTATAAATTCACAATTTTAATTGCAGCATAAATCAAGCTGCAGCAATCGATTTTCAACCAACTCCGATTGCTTACTTATCGCGACTATTTTAAAAACTGCACATCATCATTATGATAGCGTCTCATCCCTTCCAACACATCAATGTACCATTGGTACGACTATATTAATAATTTCATTAGATTGAACCATGTTTTCAGTAGGATGTCATTTTAATATTGATAATTGTCATTTTGACAAGTTAAATCAACAGGTGTAATACAGAACAGACTTCTTCAAGTTCTTCACTTAAAGGTAAACGTCATGTTGTCTAACCTAATTTTTTGCAAAATGGAAGTGTCTAAATCATCTCGCCGTAGTCGTTTTTTATAACCGATGGTACTTGCAAATGCCGCGTATTTAAATATTTTCAAATTGAATGTATAGATAACTTATTGAAATAAACTCAAGCTTTTCATCTTAATATTAATTACATTCAAATACAAATAAACAATAACCATTTCTTTATCCAGAAAAATAATATATAAATATGTCTTCTTCTTCTTCTTCTTCTTAGCCTTCTTTCACCCAGTATTGAGTATAAGCCTCCCTCAATTGTCGCCATCTTTCTCTGTCTTGTGCGACTCTTAACCACGGTAGTCCTGCAATTTTCTTGATGTCGTCGTACCATCTTATTTGTGGTCTGCCCCTACTTCTTTTTCCTGACCACGGCCTCCATTGTAATACTCTTGCGTTCCATCTGTTATCTTTAGTTCTGGCTATGTGTCCTGCATAGTCCCACTTCAATTGTACCGCTCTCTCAATTACATTCGTTGTTCTCGTTCTCTGTCGTATCCACTCGTTTCTTTTCCTGTCTCTTAGGGTTATACCCAACATGGACCTCTCCATGGCCCTTTGTGTAACCTGTAATTTTGATCTTATCTGTTTAGTGAGGGTCCATGTTTGTGCTCCGTATGTTATTGCTGGGATGACACATTGATCAAAAACCTTGGCCCGCAGGTGTAAAGGAATTTTCTTGTTTTTTAATATGTGAGATAGTTTTCTAAATGCTGCCCATCCCAATCGTCTTCTGCGTTCTATTTCCATTTCTCTATTTTCTTTACTTAGTGTTATTTTTTGTCCAAGATATATATATATATATATATATATATGTGTGTGTGTGCTGACGTTCTCTATAGTTGTTTCTCTAATAGCTATTTCTGGATTTTCGGAGCACATTGGCTTTGTACCTACCCGGTAGCGGGTAGGTACTTTCCTATGGACCTGATAGGAAATAGACCTGCTTCAGGATTTTGGCGATCCTGCCTTACGCGAGCCCATGATCTCTCACACACCCTATAAATCCGTGAGAAATCATGTCCCCCACCCTAATCCCATCCACCCTAAAATATCCTCCCACACTCCCCACCACTCGCCAACCCGCCTGACAAGCGTGGCGTTTTAATGTCAAAAAACCCTTCAATGTAAATGTCAATGTCAGAATCTAAAACAAATATGGTACCCCAGGTGGGTAGAGTTCACTCAAAATCCCACACTAAAATATCAGTCCGCCTCGTGGATTCTGGGGGAGGCAAGAAACTGACAAAGCCAAAAGCAAAAAGAGGAAAAAAAATCACGGTAGCTACATACAACTGCAGATCACTATTACACGATGAACAAATGTATGACTTAGAGAATGAAGTGCAGGGAATAAAGTGGGACATAATAGGTCTATCAGAAGTTAGAAGAAAAGGCGAAGGTTTCACAATCCAACAATCAGGAAATGCCCTGATGTATAAAGGACACACGACCGAAAGTCAATGGGGCGTAGGATAAATATGTAACCTCGTATAATTTAGCGCGAACTTTTGATTTTTTTAAAGCACCCGTTACACCACTTTGAGACAATTTAAATGAAATATTTTCAGATCGTTACAAAAAATATCATTTCACAGTTCATGAACGATCTTATTACAGTTGCCATAGTTTTACATTATAAGTGTCATTTATGTTTTGTAAATAAACAAATTTTGCAAAAATGGATTCAAACGTGGATGAAGAAATCCTTAAAAAAGCAGAAGCTGAATTGAGTTTTATACCTAAAAAGTCCGAAATCATTTATAAGAAAGAGGTCGACAGGTTTATTGAGTGGATGCGCAAGAATAATACGGAAACTGTTACAGAGAAGATTTTGGAGAAGACTATGGTGCATGTACTCCAAATTAAAAGGATGTGGACATCAGCAAGTTTTCAAAACTTTTGGCATTCTTGAAACACTGTTCTGTTTAGATACATACCAGAGAAGTCATTAGTGTTGTCAAAAGAGTACTTACTTAATTTTTTTCTTGAAGCACCCAATGACAAATACTCATGAAGGTAATTTTTTTACTTTTAAGATTATTCTTAATAAGGATGATTCCATTTTAGGTAGTTGCAATATTTGGTGTGTTTGGCGGTTGCAGACACATTGTACAATCTGTGTTGGGGATATTAAAGAAGAAGGTTCTGTCTTTGTGGTTTATATTAGAGATACCAAAACACATAGACCCAGGGTTTTACCATATTAAACGATGACAGTGGATCAACATCTTCAAGCAGTTCAAGCGAATGCCTTCTTGAAACATCTGGGGAATTTCAATTACTGAAAGTTCCAATTGCACCATTAATATTAACATCAGGAAACAATAATTTCTTTAATATTACATTAATTACAAATCATATTCTAACTGTAGTATTAATATAAATAAATAATTTGTTCAATTTCTTTGGTTCTATTTGTTGTCAAGGTTACTTTATGGCACAACAGTACAGCATGCATGCCATAAAGTGACAAATTATTAACGATTTTGACATTAATAAAGGGCATTCTAACGTTCGTCGACGACCAAAATTTTTGTACATTTAACAGGCTGAATTGATTCAAAATTTTTGTTGGTACAAGAGGAGTGTAAAATAAGTAGGCTAGAATTTTAAAAATATTCAAACCCAAATTTTACCAATATTTTTCAGTTATTAATGTTTCATGAGGCAGTCTACACTTTGGATAAATACTAACAATACTTTTCACTAATTGTAATTCATACAAATCTGATAAAAATTCAAAAAAACCAGATGTGTTGATTAAAATTGATTTAAACAAGCAGAAAATTTGTGTCTTGCTGCATTTTGTAATAATTGTGTAAAATTTGAGTGTTTTATAGTTAATTTAATTGAGATGCTGGTAGCATGTTTCAACAAAACCTATTCAAATGCATATCATATGCAAATGTTAAACCCCATTAGTTATTAAACTTTGGAACCTTTTATGCATTTCATGAATGAATGCAAATGTTTTAAATTGTTATCAGAACTCAATATACCTACATTTTTAATGGTCTATTTACCAAGGCTATAATGTAACCAAAGTTCTGTGATAAAATGACAACCTTGTTTACTTAATAAAATTTGAAAGAATTTAATTGCTTTAATCACATATTCTGATGATGAGAAATGATTATAAAATAGGTATTAATAAACTATTTATTCTATATAAAACAATTACGCTAAATTAAAAAACAAAAAACCACACTAAATAGAAACAAACTTTTAAGTAAATATGAAATTTAATTTTGTTACTCTATTTTACAAAAATTGTTATGAATACAAAAAAAAAAATGTTACCCATTTTACAACTTTATATTATAATTCTAGTCCATAAATGATACACTAGAGCTTCCTCTGTTATGGTTTCCACTAGTGTGGGAACGATTGTTATTTACTGCCCACAACAATGATAAATTGTAACTGTACCACAATTTTATACTATATACCACTATGAATTACCGAGCAGCACAATACATGTGTGCTCATACATGGTTTTTCAATTTTACAAAATTACATATTAATTCACTCTTTCATTTTGCAGAATATAGTTCACACTTGTAATGTTTTAAAGAGTGAACATTAACAACTATATAAAATAAGCTTTAGGTTGTGTCACATTGATCATATTCATAATTAATATTTGAAGTATTGTGACAAGTTAACATATTAAAATGGACTTTAATTTTGAAATACTTTCACATTAGTCACACTGTAAGCAGTATACAAAATATGCCAAAGATGACATATTAACATTTTGTAGAATATTCACACTGATTAGATTTGTAATTAAAGTTGTAGTGTGTATTAATGGAGGTTTAAATTGCCCCCTTTTATGAATTACATTAATCACATTTGTAATTAGAACTTGGGAATGTGTATTAAACTAAAGTTTTAAACATTGATTCCATTTTGATGAATAATCACAATGAAACATTTTAATTTACTAGAAGTTGTAAAATTTTTCATTTTGATGAATAATCACATTGGTCATATTTCTAATTAGTAGTTGAAGTACTAGTTGAAATATGTCTTAATTGATTTTTAAATTGCGCTTTAATGTTGATGAATAATCACATTTGTAATTAGTAGTTGAACTGTGTACTAATTGATGTTTGTTTAAATTGCGCCTCAATTTTGATGAATAATCACAATGATTACATTTGTAATTAGTACATGAAGTGTGAACTAATTGATGTTGTATTAAATAGCGTTTCGATTTTGATGAATAATCACATTAATCACATTTGTAATTACAATTAGTGCTTGAAGTGTGTTTTAATTGATGTTGCGTTAAACTGCGCTTCCATTTTGAGGAATAATCACATTGATTACATTTATAATTAGCACTTAACATGTGCGTTAATTGATGATATTTTAAATTGCGTTTCGATTTTGATGAATAATCACATTGATCACATTTGTAAATAGTGGTTGAAGTGTGATTTGTGTTTTTTAAGGATTGCTTCCATTTTGATGAAAAATCACATTGGTCACATTTGTAATTGATAATTGAAGGGTGTTAGTTGATGTTGTTTTAAACTTTGCTTCCATGTTGATGAATAATCACATTGATTACATTTGTAATTAGTAGTTGAAATGTGTAAATTGATGGTTTTTAAATTGCGCTTCCATTTTGATGAATAATCACATTGATTACATTTGTAATTAGCACTTAACATGTGCGTTAATTGATGATATTTTAAATTGCGTTTCAATTTTGATGAATAATCACATTGATCACATTTGTAAATATTTGTGTATTGGTTGATGTTGTTTTAAATACCACAGTGTTATTAAAATTCCTTCCTTTGCTGTAACTTTCACGTCCTGATTTGTCTGTCGACATAATATGTGATTTATCGATACATTCTGCAACAACAAAATTTCTTTTCAATATTTCTTATAAATTAATTCCTACCAGTTAAATAATTTACATTTGCTCTGGTTAATCTTTTCGTTATATTCGTGAACAACATTTATATAGTTCTCTATTCGTGTCCCATCTTCACGGTCACTAAAACAATCTGAGGCAACTGGATTTGGAGCTGTCATCTAATATTGAATTATAAAATTGATCGTCTTCACCAAATAGATCATCAAACATGTCTTCCTGTTAAATTCGTTTTTTAATTAAAAATTTATATTACGATCTAAAAATATTTACTTACAATAATTTTTTCCGCCATTTCTATGCAATAGGGGAACAAACTGATAAGTTTTTAAATCCCAAAAAATAAATAAAAAATGACAGGAAAGAGGTTATGATAGCTCGAACGATAATTATAAACTGCTGTTCTTTTAATAACGGCCAGTTCATTTACGGATCAGATCAGTTTAAGTGTAGTTAAGTTTTGGATCAGATAAGATAAAGTTGAAAAGAACACGACTAATATTAACATAAAGGCCCGTTTTCACGGTACACTTTGGATGATCATACCGGATGAATCATCCAAAGTGATTACGAGGATGAAAGCGATTATTGTTTACATGGGTCATCAAGATTGAATTAGTCAGTTCACTTTAAAATGGCGCCAAATGAAGTTGTTCGAGCAGGAATTGCCATAAGTGAATATCTTGTAAATTGGCTTAGACATGTATACTTGACAAGAAGATTAGGAAAAAAAAGCGTTGGTGGGTGAGACCGTGGATAGCACGACGTGATAAAATGGGGGTGTTAATGCGTTTGTTAAGAGAATGGTCTGCTGAAGATCGAACTATGTTTCACAATCACCTCAGAATGTCCGAAACACAATTTGAAGAACTTCTTGCCAAAGTAACGCCGCTAATTGAAAAGCAAAACACAACCATGAGAGAAGCTCTGTCTGCCAGACTAAAACTGCAAATTGTATTGAGATATCTCGCAGCTGGAGATTGTTTTGGAACACTCGAAGCTTTATATCGTGTATCTAGATGCTCCATATCACATTTTTTACCAGAGGTATTAGCCGCTATTTATGAAGTTCTGGAATACTGTATCAAGGTTAGTATCTAATTAAATTATTTTCCACATAAACTATTGAAAAATAAAATAATGCATTAATACTTTTAACAAAATAATTTTATTGAAAAAAAAGTATAACGTAAGTTTAATCGTAATTATTATGTATGGTCGAAAGAGCTTGAGATAAGACATCATATGCTGATCCTTCTGAATATCCTTCTTGGTCCTGCATGATAGGAGTTGCGGCAGAGGTTGTTATGTCACTATTGCTTGAGTACACGGTATACGGTGATGGAACAGCTGTAGATGTATTTGACAAAGCATGTTCCATCCTGAAGAGGTACATGCGTTCTTCGGTCATAACATTTTGTAGTTTCGTTTGGCATATCAAGGCACGATCTAGAGGCATTTTCTTAAGCTGAACTGCCAGACTTCTGCAGAAGTGATCAAATTCATTATCAGTCTCTATGTTTTGTGAAGCTATGGTACCTAACTTATCTATTGCTCTTTCCACAGCGGAAATTCCAGGCAAATTAAGCCTTCGCGAAGAAGATGGAGTGTTTAAGTTTGCCTCAGGAATAGTTTTTCTGCTGCGTTTGCTTTGTTGTGATAGTTGCGTTTCATTATTAGAAACTATGCCATCATTTGTTACAGCAGGTAGAGAATCACCTGTTGCTCAGGTGTATCCTCGATATCCGGGTCATTCCCTTCTTCTGAATCACCCTCGGCATGATTTTGTGGCGATAGGGCCCTTTTGCGTTGAGGAACCTGAAACAGAGACCTATACTAGCATACTATAATATTATATATAAGGCGAAGAAGGTGGAATTCCTAGACATTCTTGTATATGTATATATTAATTATAATATTTTGTATATGGTTTTGTTTTTACAGGTGCCTACAACCATTAATGAATGGGAAAAGTAATTAAGGAATATTACATTCGTTGGAACTTCCCTAATTGCTGTGGAGCTTTGGATGGCAAACATGTTGCCATTCGCTGTCCTGAAAAGTCGGGTTCATATTTCTTCAACTATAAAAATACCTTGAGCGTGATTCTTTTTGCAGTTGTAGATGCTGACTATAACTTTCTATATATTGACGTCGGCACAAATGGCAAAGCAAATGATGCATTAGTGTTTTCCAAATGTACATTCAACGAAGCTCTGGAGAACAATTCGCTCAATATACCCGAGAATGGTGTTTTTGTGGGCGACGACGCTTTTCCTCTAAGGACATACCTTTTAAAACCCTATAGCAAGAGATCATTAACTAGAAAGGAAAGAATATTTAATTATCGGCTATCTCGAGCTCGTCGTCTATCAGAAAATGCATTTGGCATACTTGTGTCTCGTTTTAGAATATTCGAAAAGCCTATCCCTCTCAAAGTAGAAACAACTGAAATATTGGTGAAAAGTGCTTGTGTTCTTCACAACTGGCTCAGAAAAACCTCTACAAATAACGCCCCATATGTAACTGAAGGATTGGTTGATGTTGAATTATGGGAATTGTTCCTGGAGTTTGGCGGCAAGGTGCACATGAAGGTCTCAGAGAAATAACACTTGCTACAAGTAACAACCACACGAAACTTGCTGCCACTATACGTGATGCTTATGTGAATCTGTTCTGTTCAACTGAAATTGTAGAATGGCAGTGGAGAATGATTTAAAAGTTTTGTTGTCGTTTTATAATTTGTTGTCTTGCACAATAAAGCAATTAATTTTTAAACTGCTTTGTTATTTATTTATAGGTACAGTGTGGGGAAACCAAGACGAAGTGGAGCATTCTAAATCTAAATTATAAAATAATAATAAGAAAATGATATACTTACTGCAGTTCCTGTGTGCTCATGGTATACAAACTGCATGCAGGAATGTATCAGCTTGTTTGTACCAAAATAGTTTTGGGACATAAACGTCATCTGGCCCTGTACCACTTTTTACGGATTTATTTACTTTAGCCAGTTCCGATGAATATCGCGTACGGATTGTTTTTATTTTTAATTTAATATCCTCCTGAATACTCAGCTCTTTTACGATTTCCTTTAATGCGTTTTCTCTATGGACTTTATTTTATACGTCTCTGCTTTAGTATTCCAAAGACACTGCCGGTCTTTCATTAAACTCAAAATTAGTGGGTGTGATCGTCTTTCCACTTAAACACCATTATAAAACCACCACTGTAGCACACTGTTTACTTTAAATTTAATTATTTAGGTACGCAGAAAAAAGCACGTGTTCTTCTTGTTGCAATTTAGCAGTCACTGTGGATGAATCACTGCATAAACTGCATGTTTTCACGGTCCTCCAAAGTGAACAAAAGTAGAACACGTTCAACTTTGTTCACTGTTCATCTTGGATGATCACTTTTGATGATTTTTTGTTTACACGGTTCATTTTTTATTCACTTTGGATGATTCATCCGGGATGATCATCCAAAGTGTACCGTGAAAACGGTCCTTAAGGAAACAATAATTTCTTTAATATTACATTAATTACAAATCATATTCTAACTGTAGTATTAATATAAATAAATAATTTGTTCAAATTCTTTGGTTCTATTTCGTTGTCAAGGTTACTTTATGGCACAACAGTACAGCACGCATGCCATAAAGTGACAAATTATTAACGATTTTGACATTAATAACCGAGGCATTCTAACGTTCGTCGACGACAAAAATTTTTTGTACATTTAACAGGCTGAATTGATTCAAAATTTTTGTTAGGTACACAGAGGAGTGTAAAATAAGTAGGCTAGAATTTTAAAAATATTCAAACCCAAATTTTTACCAATGTTTTTTCAGTTATTAATGTGCTTCATGAGGCAGTCTACACTTTGGATAAATACTAACAATACTTTTCACTAATTGTAATCCATGCAAATCTGATAAAAATTCTTCACAACCAACCAGATGTGTTGATTAAAATTGATTTAAACAAGCAGAAAGTTTGTGTTATGCTGCATTTTGTAATAATTGTGTAAAATTTGAGTGTTTTATAGTTAACGTTTAATTGAGATGCTGGTAGCATGTTTCGACAAAACACTATTCAAATGTATATCATATGCAAATGTTAAACCCCCATTAGTTATTAAACTTGTGAACCTTTTATGCATTTCATGAATGAATGCAAATGTTTTAAATTGTTATCAGAACTCAATATACCTACATTTTTAATGGTCCATTTACATAAGGCTATAATGTAACCAAAGTTCTGTGATAAAAATGACATCCTTGTTTACTTAACAAAATTTGAAAGAATTTAATTGCTTTAATCACATATTCTGATGATGAGAAATGATTATAGAAATAGGTATTAATAAACTATTTATTCTATATAAAACAATTACACTAAATTAAAATACAAAATAACCACACTAATATAGAAACAAACTGCTTGTAAGTACCTAATATGAAATTTAATTTTGTTACTCTGTTTCACAAAAATTATGAATACAAAAAAAGGCAAAAATGTTACCCATTTTACAACTTTATATTATAATTCTAATCCATAAATGATACACTAGAGCTTTCTCTGTTATGGTTTCCACTGCAGACATGTGTGGAACGATTGTTATTACTACTGCCCATATTACAATTATAACTTGTAACTGTACCACAATTTTATACTATATAACACTATGAATTACCGCAGCAGCACAATACATGTGTGCTCATACAACATGGTTTTTTAATTTTTACAAAATTACATATTAATTCACTCTTTCATTTTGCAGAATATAGTCCACACTTGTAAGGTTTTAAAAGTGTGAACATTAACAACCATATAAATTTGGCTTTAGGTTGTGTCACATTGATCATATTCATAATTAATATTTGATGTATGTGTGACAAGTTAACATATTAAAATGGACTTTAATTTTGAAATACTTTCACATTAGTCACACTGTAAGCAGTATACAAAATATGCATCGCAAGATGACATATTAACATTTTGTAGAATATTCACACTGATTAGATTTGTAATTAAAGTTGTAGTGTGTATTAATGGAGGTTTAAATTGCCCTTTCCTTTTTATGAATTACATTAATCACATTTGTAATTAGAACTTGGGAATGTGTATTAAACTAAAGTTTTAAACATTGATTCCATTTTGATGAATAATCACAATGAACACATTTTAATTACTACTAGAAGTTGTAAAATTGCGCTTTCATTTTGATGAATAATCACATTGGTCATATTTCTAATTAGTAGTTGAAGTACTAGTTGAAATATGTCTTAATTGATGCTTTTTTAAATTGCGCTTTAATGTTGATGAATAATCACATTTGTAATTAGTAGTTGAACTGTGTACTAATTGATGTTTGTTTAAATTGCGCCTCAATTTTGATGAATAATCACAATGATTACATTTGTAATTAGTACATGAAGTGTGAACTAATTGATGTTGTATTAAATAGCGTTTCGATTTTGATGAATAATCACATTAATCACATTTGTAATTACAATTAGTGCTTGAAGTGTGTTTTAATTGATGTTGCGTTAAACTGCGCTTCCATTTTGAGGAATAATCACATTGATTACATTTATAATTAGCACTTAACATGTGCGTTAATTGATGATATTTTAAATTGCGTTTCGATTTTGATGAATAATCACATTGATCACATTTGTAAATAGTGGTTGAAGTGTGTATTGGTTGATGTTGTTTTAAGGATTGCTTCCATTTTGATGAAAAATCACATTGGTCACATTTGTAATTGATAATTGAAGTGTGTGTTAGTTGATGTTGTTTTAAACTTTGCTTCCATGTTGATGAATAATCACATTGATTACATTTGTAATTAGTAGTTGAAATGTGTACTAATTGATGGTTTTTTAAATTGCGCTTCCATTTTGATGAATAATCACATTGATTACATTTGTAATTAGCACTTAACATGTGCGTTAATTGATGATATTTTAAATTGCGTTTCAATTTTGATGAATAATCACATTGATCACATTTGTAAATAGTGGTCGAAGTGTGTATTGGTTGATGTTGTTTTAAGGATTGCCTCCATTTTGATGAAAAATCACATTGATCACATTTGTAATTGATAATTGAAGTGTGTATTAGTTGATGTTGTTTTAAACTTTGCTTCCATTTTGATGAATAATCACATTGATTGCATTTGTAATTAGTAGTTGAAGTGTGTATTAGTTGATGTTGTTTTAAACTTTGCTTCAATTTTGATGAATAAACACACTGATCACATTTATAATTAGTACTTGAAGCATGTACCAATAGATGTCTTCTTAGGTACTTTTTGAAATATGTAGAGTAGTCACATTTTTGACATTTAAATTTACCATGTGAAGTATAAGTAGTAAAATGTTTGCACTTCAATTTTGTAGAGTAATCATCTTCATTACACCCATGTAATATAAGTGAAGCATCATTTAATGTCGAATGAATTTGAGTATTAATACTATTTATTGAATATGAAACATCATTTTCAAATGCACATTTTATATTATTAGAAACCAAATTAATTTCCTGTTTTATATCATTATTTATAATGACTTCTTGCTGGATAAGGAACAAATCGATTGACCTTTCTTCTTTAGGTTCCAATTTAATTATATTTTTATCAACGGTAGCTGACATCTTGAACTGTTCGCAAGGTTAATTAAAACGTTCCTATTTTAATTAGATGGAAAACGTGTATAAAACGTTGAGGTTCAGAGCAGTCAGTGTGTAGAAAGCTATTCACTAATTAGCCCTTACTTCTTTATATACACTATCAGCACAGCTTATTTGTACACTGACATATGGGCCCAGTGGGTTTCACAAACCAAAATAATTGTTTACAAACTATTATTGTTTACTTTACGAGAAAAGTCATTTAACGGGTGTGGAGGGAGTAAAAGATGGCAGAAAGCGGAAGTGTTATATGTCAGTTTATTATAGGCGTATCATACGCTAATTTACTGACCTTAAACTGTAAAGTATTTAAACACATCCATTATTACATTTATCACTGCTAATGTACAAAATAATATGATTTATGAGTGGAAAATGTAAAGCTGTTGGAGAAACAAAAAGCGTAAATATCTTTGAAAATTAAAATATACGGTAACCTAGAATCCTCTCAATGGATTGTAGGTTACAGTAGCTTGGATGCTAGGTTACCGTAGATTTTAATTTTCCTCTTTGTTTCCATTTTGTTTGACAGATTGAGGTTATAATTCGCCAAATTTCGCGTGGTAGAAGACACGGCGCATTTGAAAACAGCTGATTATGCAGTGGCGGAGCTTACTAATATGTCTGGAGGGGCTTGTAATTCATGGAGGGTATGAAAGATGAATTTAAGGATACACACAAATTAATGCACGTATTCTGCAGTTAAAGGCCTATTAAATAAATATTTTATCAAATATTCAAATCACTATTCTTTTTGTTAATGACGGTGTAGTATGCTGAAACAAAAAAAAATTAAGCATCCGTAGTATTCACAACATATAAAATAAGTCAGTATTTTATTACTGTAAATACTATTTTTTATACACAAGTCAATCTTCTTTTATAAAATTACGAAAGCATATTTTTTGTGCGATCGTTCATTTTTGTCAATTTACTGTCACTGTTTTGACAACAGTAGGTGGTATTTACTGTTTAATGAGTCTAACTGAACGGTAAGTAATTTACTTACCGTTCAGCGAACAGTAAGTGAAATTCATAGTTTACTGAAACTCCTGCCAGAGTTTTGGGTATAGTATTATTTATTAATATTAAAATTAAATGTACAATTGTTACAATTGGAAATGATAATAACGCCCGTTTCAAGAAGATTTGTATTCACAGAATGTATTGCTTGTTGAGACGTAGAAGCCACTGGTTCTAACACTTCATCATCATGCAGAATTTTGTCGCCTTGATTAGCAGAATTTCTGACACAATTATTTTACGACTGTCACGTTAACATTCAGGTTACTAAGGAAACATTACATACGCTTGAGACGGCTTGTGGTAATCTTTTAAGCAATTTTGTGATAAAATAAAATGTGTTTTGCCTACATTTTGCCATCAAACGTATTGTTGATCGCACAAAAAATAGCATAAGCATTTCGAACAGTAAGGAGTTTACCGATCTCCTCCAATATTGGCGACTGAGCGAAGCGAAGTCGCCAAACATTATCGTCGATCGGTAAACTGTCACTGCTCTTAATACTTAATATACTATAAACTACCCACGATGTTTTATAATCTCTAATAAGCTACTGGCAATTCTGTTTTTAGTTTATTTTGTGGTAAATATGACATTAAAAACATTTACAGTCAACAAAAAGTTTAATCAATTAACTTTTGACAATTTGAGTGTTATTTAAGAGTATTCGTTGCCGAGATTTTAAATATGTATTTATAATGTCAACACATTTATTTAAATATTATTCGCCACTTTTCAAAAAAATCATTTTCTAACAAAACAAACAAAGTAATATATCGCTCAGCCGCATACCTCAAAGCAAATTGAGTACTGGAGGTTCAATCGTCTAAACCCTAACATTACTCATGCTCGCGATTTGATTTTAAATTTTAACTGTTATAATTAAAACTCTTTGGAACAACGGTAGAAGTAAGGAAACTTATCTATATTTACATATAAAACACAAATCTTTCTTATCTAAATTTATAGATCATTTTTTGTAACATATAATTCGATAACTGGCTATAGTTTCTAACACGGTTGCATGGTACTTTTCTACTTTTAATGATTTATGCACAAATACTTCAATATTTATTATAAATAGTTATATAATAAGCATGGTCATAAACTTTTTTATAACTCATCATCGCAACGTGAAGGTTAATTTTTATCCGGCATTTGGAAGTATGCAACACTTTCTAATGAGTCATTACCGTATCATTACATCAAGATCCAATCTTTCACTATATGTCCATATTTAAGATTGTGTAATACCGTTGGAGAAACCCAAGGTTAAACCTTTCACTTGTAACTGTTGACTATATTTTTTATACATTGTATCTAGTATAAGTAAAACCATAATAAGTTGATGGATTTTGGTCACTGTACTCTATTTAATAGTGCCAAGAAGTTCGCCAGAACAGGTTGCAGCGCAGATTTAATCTAGCGCCAATTTTAGGTGCCACCTGTAGTAAATTGCCATCCTAACACGGATAGAATTGTGATCGATAGATGCAAAAAAAATGGTTTTACCTTTCTAGTTTTTTCAAAGTAACTGAATTATTCTAATGTTGTTTTACACATATAAGTAGAAGGGGCACTGCAACCCCCACCACTTTTTTATGAAGATATACTCCCACCCGTGATGTCGAGGTCACACCCCGTGGCCAAGTCCGCTTTCACCACGTGATCCTCCCCCACGCGAGCATGACCATTTCCAGCTGATTAGCCCTGTACGCATACTGCCCCAAGCTGCACGTTCTGATTGGAGGACCTAAGGGCCGTCGACGCCCCTTGTTTCTGGTTGGCCTAGCTCTACTCTCTCTGCTTTAATTGGAGGCCTATTCTGATTGGTGGGTTTGTGGCACTATCTAGTGGTATATTTTTAAAAGTGGATGTAGGTCCCTGTAATTGTTATGGCGGGAACAATTGAAATTTAAAATAATATTCTAATAATGGGGGTCCGATTCCATCTTGCAAGACAGCTATAGAGCTCCGGAACTTGTTCGCGGGTCTTCGCCCATTGCGGGCCCCCTTGTTTCTTATGGAGGGAAAACTTGAAATTTGAAATAGTATTCTAATAATAGGGACCCGGTTGCATCTCGCAAGACAGCGATAGGGCTCCGGAAATTGTTTCAGGGTCTAACCTCTTACAGCACCTCCTTGATTGTTTGTGAGTCCATCTAGTGGTGTATTTTTAAAACTAATGAATATTTTCTGTAACAGAGGTTGATCGTGGTTCCACCTAATAGTATATTTTAAAAGTAGATTTAACTGTTATGGCGAGGAATTTGATATAGTATTCTAATAATGGGGTCGCATACTACCTCATAAGACACCGTCAAGACTCTTAAACTTTTCAGAGTCTTAACCCCACTGCAGTGGCCCTCTTGTTTGGCTGTTTGTGGAGCCATCTAGTTGTGTATTTTCTAAAAAGCTAATTGCAGATTTCTGTAATGGGGTCTGATCGTGGTTCTATCTATCAGTATATTTTAAAGGTAGTTTGAAATAGCATTCCGAAACTAAGATCTCATAGGAAGTAAGAGTTTCCTGTAACATAATAATAATTTATTATAAGTAAAGATTGGATTATGTGCTAAATGTGTATCCTTATTTATTGGTATATTTGCCTTACACTTGAGATATACGCGTTTCATGCCTTTTAATAGCAATTCAAGGTAATTTATTTAGCGCATATTTGCATATATCGCCCAAAAAGCATTTTAATGCATATATACACGTTTAATGTGCATGTTGAGGTATATTTTATTATTTGTGGAAGACACAATTAAAAATTCCAAGATATTTTTTAGTTTCAAAATTCTTAGAATTTTCTAACCTAAGCTTAAAAGAATATTGCAGAGCGGTAATTTTTATTGAAAAATTTTTTTAGGGTTATAAATTTTATGCATAATAAAACACTTACATGTCACTTTTACTATTTAAAAAGAGGGTTATACAGGTGATTTTAACTAAAAAAAGATTAAATATTTGATATTTTACATAAATTACTTTGCGATAACTAACACGTTTTTAAAGTATCTTGCCTGGTTAAGGTTAGTTGATTATTGCACCTACTTCTGTAAACAACGGTTATTCTTATTTTATCGAAATGCCTAAGGAAGCCACTAGCAAAAGCGTGTTAATAAAGAAACGGATCGAAAACAAAAAAGATTTAAAAACTATTGACAACATCAATAATTGTTGGCATAATTAAAATTCTTGAAAATAAACTTAAAAGTGAAATTGGGGCGGTAAATAAAACGATAATCGAAAAGATTGATAACGTTATACAAAATAATTGTCGGTTTAAAAAATTAAAAAGGATTAGGAACGTTCTTTTCGGTCAGGCTGGGGATAATTCTGATTCTAAGACAATATGTAATTTTAAATACGCTCCACTTACGTCTTGTGAAGTTGTACGTACCGGGTGGCCAACTAAGAACGGCCGTCGGCCATATCTCAGGAATGGATTATAGCACCGGTTCGGAAAAAAAAAATTTATTAGAAAAGTGGCCTCGAGAAACGCCTGGAAATTATTTTCAGAATTGTAGGTCCACTGCTAGAGGGCGTATTTGACAGTTAAAATTTTAAAAAGCAAAATTTTTCAAAATTTGCTCAATTAAGGGGCATATTAAATATTATAATCAGATTCCTCGACAAATTCTGCATATTTTTTATTTTAGTCTATCTCTTCACATAAGGGGCGGGTGAGAGTGGAAACCTTGTTACGAAAAAACGCCTTTAATTCAGGTTTTGCTTGACCGATTTTAATAAACTTGATGTTGTTTGAAAGAGCTTTTGTTAAACAAAATTTGTAAATTTGAAGCAATCTGATTAATAACATAAATGCTAGAGGGAGCTGTTTAATATTTTTTTAATATTGTGTTTTCTCTTTACAATTTTAAATGGAAGCATAAAGATTTAAGTAGGTCTTTAAAAAGTAGACTAAATTAGTAATAAAATAGTGAAAACTGCAAGTCGATATCTTTTTCCTATCCTGAGATATCGTAAGAAACAGGTAAATGGCGGGAATTGTTCTTCCAACGTCTAGTAGGCTAGTTCGCGTTAACGGAAATTATTAAATTTAGCCTGGACTCCGACTCGCACACCGTGTGCGTACTACTGAAATGTGAATCTTCCTGTGTACCGAAGACAACGCAGAGGTAGAACAAAGGAAAATGTTATTGATGTTTTAGGTTATGTAAATGTTAACCCTCATTCAGGCTCCAGAGCTATAGCTAGAGACTTCGGTATATGTCGAACCACCGTCCAAAATATTTTAAGAGAACACAGGTGACTACTTATTTATTAATGCATGTTTTATTCGGTATTATAATGATAAAAATGTTTTAATTTTTTTCGTTTGTCGTTATATGTTTATGTCCAGTTTCAATAAAACAACAAATTATTTAATGAAATTATCTTATGCTATGTGAAGAGACTTTAACTAACAACATGATAATTAAGTGAGGTAAAGTAAAGTAAAAAGGTACCAATAATAAAAAATAATGAGAGTTAATGCATTTAAAGTCCTTTTTCGTTTACTAACAACGAAGGACTTCAATGTGTCTTATTGATCTGATTACTTTATAATATATACTATTTTAGATTGCACCCATATCACATGGTCCTACACCATAGTTTGAATGCTCAAGATTTCGATACCAGGTTGGATTTTTGCAACTGGCTCTCAAATATGATACACGACGATCCTGAAATACTTTCACGAATTATGTGGACAGATGAGGCTACTTTTCATAGTGATGGTAGTGTAAATCGACATAATATGCACTACTGGTCTGAAACGAATCCCTACTGGATGCAGGAGGTCCAACATCAGGATCGTTAGTCTGTAAATGTGTGGTGCGGGATTCTAGGTGGAGAAATAATTGGGCCTTTTTTTTAATGAGACTGTTAATGGAGAGAGATATTTAGATTTTTTAAGCAACGAATTACCACTTCTTTTTGGCCATTCGTCGTGACATGTTCTTGCAACATGATGGGTGCCCTGCACATTATTGTAGAGATGTTCGGAATTTCTTAGATCAATCATACCCTGAAAGGTGGATAGGGCGTGGAAGTTTATTTATTTGGCCACCAAGGTCTCCAGAGCTAACTTGTTTAGATATTTATTTGTGGGGCGAATAAAAGATCTCGTTTATGCCGATAGACCCACAACAAGAGCTGACATGATTGAAAGAATACGACAGACAATACGAAGTATTTCAAGGGCAGAAATTGAAACTCTAGTTCTCTCCACTAGCCAGCGATTGATTTCATGCATTGAAAATGATGGACGACATTTCGAACATCTAGGGCGACACTAATTACATAGTTATTTATTTAAGGTTTTAATTGTTTGATTTATCACATTATTATTTTATAATTTGTTCTCATTGTTAGTAGCGACAGCATTACATTTAGGTAATCTAACATTAGTATGATAACAGTTTATATTACTGCAGAACAATGTAAGATCTTTTCATCCTAGCCTACTAGACGTTGGAAGAACAATTCCCGCCATTTACCTGTTTCTTACGATATCTCAGGATAGGAAAAAGATATCGACTTGCAGTTTTCACTGTTTTATTACTAATTTAGTCTACTTTTTAAAGACCTACTTAAATTTTTATGCTTCTATTTAAAATTGTAAAGAGAAAACACAATATTAAACAGCGCCCTCTAGCATTTATGTTATTAATCAGATTGCTTCAAATTTACAAATTTTCTATTGTTTAACAAAAGCTCTTTCAAACAACATCAAGTTTATTAAAATCTCTCAAGCAGAACCTGAATTAAAGGCGTTTTTTCGTAACAAGGTTACCACTCTCCGCCACCCCTTATTTGAAGAGATAGACTAAAACTTGTCAAATAAAAAATATGCAGAATTTATCGAGGAATCTAATTATAATATTTAATATGCCCCTTAATTGAGTAAATTTTGAAAAATTTTGGTTTTTAAAATTTTAACTGTCAAATACGCCCTCTAGCGGTGGACCTACAATTCTGAAAATAATTTCCGGGCGTTTCTCGAGGCCACTTTCCTTATAAAATTTTTCCCGAACCTGTGCTATAATCCATTCGTGAGATATGGCCGACGGCCGTTCTTAGTTGGCCACCCGGTACATTTTCCATTTATAAACAACATATTTTATATGATCGCCGGAATAATTTAACAATAGAAAATGTAGAAAAATATTGTATCTATTGTCTACAAATTTCAAGAAGATGAGATATAGTAGATAGATTATACTTTTTTAGACATAGTGTTACAGTTTGAACCTATATTTGTATAATGTAAATTTATACAAAATTTATTATTATCTTTTAAATAAAATTTTGTTTTACATTTATTCACTTACAAAATCTATGATTGGGTAGGTCTTGTAAATATATTTTTTTTTTGTTTAATAATTTTATGTTCTACCATCATTCACCCACAAAACCAAAAACTGTACTGCTGCATATATGCGTATAAAGTGCACATTGTGACATTTTATATAGCATATTTGAATGCATACTTTAAAGTTCATTTGTGCACATATTCCAGTCACTAATTATAAGTAAATCAACAGCTATAAAACTTGATTTTATAAAACGAATTAATTAATTAAATTAATAATCAATAATAATAATAATATTAATACCCACCCCAAGGGATACACCTCGACGTGGTAGGAGGGGGGCAGTAGCCACTGTTGCCAGCAGTGGTGAAGCTAAGTACCCCAGATGGTTTGTCCTCGTTATTTTTCTACTCTTGAACATCTTGCGTCCTACGACATTTCTTGTCCTGTCTTTTGTTATATGTGCTGAGAACGTAAATCGTGCCGAGAAATAAATGATTGTGCGAAAGTCAATCTCATATAATCGGATAACTGCCGACCTCCGATTGTATCTAGGCTTTCTGGGGTAAGGGAGCACTGCCTCAGCTGACCGATGTATTTGCCTTATTCGTGGGGCAACATGAGCAACAAAAACAAAAACTCCCACAGTGCCATCTCTATAAATATGGAGATGTTGGAAAGTCCACCTACAAAACCAGCCAGTAAGATCTCGTTGACCGAGGCAAGGAAGCAAGGAAAATGCCGTAGATCTACCTCGGTTCATTCTTGTGAAAAGAACGGCAGGTGATTTCTTCAAAGTATCACCTTTCCTAAAAGCTAAAGTTGTATTTGGAATTGCGGGAAAAACAAAAAAACATTAAAAAAGTGAAAGAAGGTTTGCTAATCGAGTCTGTCTCTAACCAACAATCTAAAAGGCTGTTTTTAGTAAAAAAAAATTAGCTGATATGGATGTAAACGTCACGGCACATCAAAGTTTAAATTATTGGGAGTGGTTTATTGTCCGGATTTTTTGAATAGTAGTCTAGGAGAAATTCTGGATGGACTTAAAAGCGAAAAAGTTAGTGCAGTTAAACGAATACAAACAAGGCGTAATAGAGATTGGTGGACACACCAAACCACATTTTGACGTTTGAGAAACCATCGCTTTCCAAAGTATAATAGGAGCTATTTACTCCCTACGAGTACGTCCTTATATACCACCGCCTATGAGATGCTTCCGTTGACAGAAGTTTGGACACAGGGCTATGGCGTGTGTACACGAGCAGATATGGATGTGTGGAAAAAAACCCATGAGAAAAACCGTTGCAATGTGTAAACTGCGGAGGACGTCACTCGGCACGAGATTGAAACTGTCCAAAATACATACAAGAGATGAAAATTCAAGAAATCAAGGTTACAAAAAAATGTCTTTTTTTGAAGCGAAAGACGAACTGGAACTTCAAACAATTCCTATGCCTCGGTAACAGCTAACACGGACAACCAAACCAAGAAAATTCTGAAAGAAATTATTCCAGAAATAAAAAGTATGATAGCAGATACAGCAAAAGAAATAATAAAGTCTTACACTCCGGCAAGCACAGACGTGCTGGAAAGCGCAACTAATGCACCTGCCGAGCACGAGCCTTGCAGAACATAAAAAAAGAGAGATCTTTCTACGTCACCAAGCATACAGGACGACGGATAATAACCAAATTTTATTCACCCCTCTCAACGAAAAGTACAGAAAAAGGGCTGACCGTTGGGAAAACCGCGTAAGAATCGTGAGAATAGTCAATCCTCTAACGGGGATATGACTTCCTGAGTTTCTAGTCCAATAGATATGTGACAGCTTTAATAGATCTGTGATATTTTATCTGTTTGTCTTACTTGTTTATTAATCTGTCCATTGTCTTATCTTATCCGTATATCTATTTATTCTTATTTATTTTACTACTTTAAACATGGAGAAAATAATTCAATGGAATTGTAACGGTTACAAGAAACCCACTTTAAAAGACAGGAGGAATACGAGATACGCAGGTATAACGTGCTACGTCACGATGTACCACACCAGAAAAGAACTAAAGGGGTAGTAAGTATTCTGCTAGACGAGGAATGTGTGTTCAACAAACTAGTATTAAACACTCAATTACAAGCGATGGCGACGACGGTGATACATCCTATGACTAACGACTATGGTAACGTATACCTAGACGATGCCAATTGTATCTACAAGACTTGGAAGAATTAATTAGACAACTTCAAAACCATATTTACTGTTGGGCGACTTAATTCCACAGTCCTTTTAGGATCCCTAAAACAAGACAATAGAGAAATCAGTAGAAGAATTAGTCGATAACAATGAAATAATGTTATAAACGATGGCAAACAAATTTTAACTCAAAGTCAAATTCTTTTACGCAATTGATCTGACGGTTTACCTAATACCAACTTTACTTGGAAGTAACTAGACCTGCACGGAAGTGATCACTTTAATACTGATTATGTTACCAGACCAAACATCCGGTCTCAGGTCTGGAAAGGTGGTGCTTTAAAAATGCTAAGTGGGCAGAATTTAGGAAGAAATTGACACCGATAAACGGCAACCAAGATATTGACTCACTAGTGCAAAATTTAAATCTGTCAATTAGTCAGGCAGCACAGAGCACCGTTCCTAAATCAAAACGAATGAATAATGCCATTGCCCATTACCATCTTGGAAGCCGCTACGAAAATGAGCCACAACAATGAATGTGTCGTGTTCGATTGAAAACGGCATGACGATTAAATTCGATATCACAATTTGAAATTCAGAATATATAATTTGTCTTGATATAGACAGTTTGTAAATAACTCGAGAAAATACAAAAGTGAAAAACGAAGGTATAATATGACATAATCTGACATAAACTAAAACGACTAAAACCACACTAAAAATCCAAAGCAGCCAACTGCAAAACACAACAATATTAACAACTAGGGATTTTTGTCATACCACTACAGTACACTTGAGATTGATCACACTGTACTATAAACATTTTTTATACATTTAACAGGCCGAATTGATTCAAAATTTTGATATTTGCTAGATACACACAGGAAGCCTAAGGTGAAATCATTTGGCAAGTATTTTAAAAATGTTTATTGCTAACTACATGAAGTAAATATCTATTTATAGCATATAAAAACGCTAATTTAATCAAAAAATTGAAAATTATGGATTGTGAAATAATAGTAACATAATACATTGTTACCAGTATGTTTTTCAGTTATTAATTTTGCTTCATGAGGCATTCTACACTTTAAATAAGCACTTACGATACTTTTCACTAATTGTAGTTCATGCAAATCTGATGAAAACTCTTCACAACTAATCGGATGTGTTCGTTGAAATTGATTACAGAAAATTTGTGTCTTGCTGCATTTTGTAATAATTGTTTAAAATTTGAGTGTTTTATAGTTAACGTTTGATTGAGATGCTGGTAGCATGTTCCAACAAAACACACTGTTCGATATACAATATCAAATGCAAATGTTAAACCCCCATTAATTATTAAACTTCTGAACCTTTTATGCATTTCATGAATGAATGAAATGAATTCACTATAATACCGAACATCTCAGGTATCTATATGTATGAAACTGTATATTTGGGTTCTTTGAATAAATGTTTGTACACTTACTAAAAAACACTATACAGGAAGACTTACAAGCGCACACGTCAAGCTCGCCAAGTAGAGGGTGATTATATTACCGTTAGAACAAGATTCAGTAACAGCGATGTGTCACAAAGAGAGGCACATCTCTCTCGCTCTTTCTACTGTGCCTGACACAAATAATAGCATTGACTAACATAGTCAATGATAATAGTCACAGGGAAGCACGCCAGAAACAACAGTTGCATTATTTTAGATCCGATTATCTCCGATCCCAACCCAATCATTCAGTTCAGAATGTTATCAGAACTCAATATACATTTTTAATGGTCCATTTACGTGAAGGCTGTAATGTAACCAATGTTCTGTGACAAAAATGGTATCCTTGATGACTTAATAAATTTCAAACAATTTCATTGTTTTAATCCACACATATTCTGATGTGGAGAAATTATTATAGAAATAGCTATTAATAGGTAAACTATTTATTCTATATGAAACAATTACACTAATAAAAATATAAAATATACTAATAATATACAAGCAAACTGCTTGTAAATAAGATGAAATTTCATTTTGTTACTCTTACAAAAAATTTTATGAATACAAAAAAAGCAAAATCTGAAAATTTTAAATTCACAGATAAAATCTTACAATGCAAATACCTTACAGCTTTTTTATCAGTATTATGGTTTATGAAATACCAAAAAACTAACAATAGTTTTAATTTTAATTATCCATAAATGAGACTTGCATTAGAGCTTTCTCTGTTTTGATTTCCACTGTAGACACATGTGGAATGATTGTTATTACTACTGCTCATATTGCAATTATAAATTGTAATTGTACCACAATTTTATACTATATATAATGTGACACACACATAGTGTTATAACTCACTACACACAGTGTGAAATTTATTTTGAAATACTTTCACATTAGTCACACTGTAAGCAATATATGAACTATGTATCACAAGATGACATATTAACACAGTTTTCCATTTAGTAGAATATTCACACTGATCACATTTATAATTAATAGTTGAAGGGTGTATTAATGTAGGTTCTAACTTGCCCTTTCATTTTTATGCATTATCACTTAATCACATTTGCAATTAAAACTTGCAAGTGTGTATTAACAGATGTTGTATGGAGAGATTTTGTTGAATAGACACAATGATCACATTTACAACTAATACTTGAAGTGTGTATTAATTGATGTTGTTTTAAATTGCACTTCCATTTTGATGAATAGTCACAATGATCTGTAATTTGTAATTAGTACTGAGTGTTTAATTGATGATGTTTTAAATAGCGCTTCAATTTTTATGAATAATTGACATTGATCAGATTTGTAATTAATAGTTGAAGTTTTTAAATTGCCCTTCCATTTTTATGCATAATCACTTAATCAAATTTGCAATTAAAACTTGAAGTGTATTAACAAATGTTGTTTTAAACATTTCTTCCATTTTGATGAATAATCACATTGTTCACATTTGTAATTAATAATAGAAGTGTGTACTAATTGATGTTGTTTAAAATTGCGCTTTAATTTTGATGAATAATCACACTGATCACATTTATAATTAGAACTTGAAGTGTGTATTAACTGATGTTGTTTTAAGCATTGCTTCCATTTTGATGAAAACTCACATTGATCACATTTGTAATTGTTAGTTGAAGTGTGTTTTAATAGATGTTGTATTAAATTACGCTTCCATTTTGATGAATAATCACATTGCTCACATTTGTAATTAGTACTTGAAGTGTGCACTAATTGATGTTGTTTAAAATTGCGCTTCATTTTTGATGAATAATCACATTGGTCACATTTGTAAGTAGTAGTTGAAGTACTAGTTGAAATATGCCTTAATTGATGCTTTCTTAAATTGCGTTTTAATTTTGATGTATAATTACATTGATCGCAATTATAATTCGTAGTTGAAGTGTGTACTAATTGATGTTTTTTTAAATTACGCTTCAATTTTGATGAATAATCACAATGATTACATTTGTAATTAGTACATGAAGTGTGAACTAAGTGATGTTGTACTAAATTGCGTTTTAATTTTGATGAATAATCACATTGATCACATTTGTAATTAGTGCTTGAAGTGTGTATTAATTGATGTTGCGTTAAATTGCGCTTCCATTTTGATGAATAATCACATTGATCACATTTGTAATTACAAGTTAACATGTGCGTTAATTGATGATGTTTTAAATTGCGCTTCAACTTGATGAATAATCACATTGATCACATTTGTAAATAGTGGTTGAAGTGTGTATTAGTTGATGTTGTTTTAAGCATTGTTTCCATTTTGATGAATAATCACATTGATCACATTTGTAATTTATAATTGAAGTGTGTATTAGTTGATGTTGTTTTAAACTTTGCTTCCATTTTGATGAATAATCACATTGATCACATTTGTAATTAGTGGTGGAAGTGTGTGTTAATTGATGTTTTTTTAAATATCGCTCAATTCTGAAGAATAATCACAGTGATCACATTTATAATTAGTACTTGAAGTGTGTATTAATTTATGTTGTTTTAAATTGCGCTTTAATTTTGATGAATAATCACACTGATCACATTTGTAATTGGTATGTGATGTATGTATTAATCGATGTTGTTTTAAATTGCGCTTCAATTTTGATGAATAAACGCACTGATCACATTTGAAATTAGTACTTGAAGCATGTACCAATACATGTCGTCTTATGTACTTTTTGAAATATGTAGAGTAGTCACATTGATGACATTTAAATTTAGCACCTGAAATATAAGTAGTGAAATGATTGCACTTCAATTTTGTCGAATGGTCACCTTCATTACACCCGTATAATATAAGTTGATTTAAAGTCGAATGAACTTCAGTTGCATTAATACTATTTATTGAATACGAATCATTGTCTTCTTTAATATTAACAGTATTTTCAAATGCACATTTTATATTATTAGTAACCAAACTAATTTCCTGTTTTATATCATTATTTATAATGACCTCTTGCTTGATAAGGAACAAATCGATTAGCCCTTCTTCTTTAGGTTCCAATTTAATTATATTTTTATTAATGCTAGCTGACATCTTGAACTGTTCACAAGGTTAATTAAAACGTTCATATATATTCATTACATGGAAATTGGATTGGATTGTCTTTATGACTATGACTTAAGACATTTACTAAACAAAGATATATAAATAAATACTTCTATTTCAGGAAGTGGATCAGCACAGCTTATTTGTACACTGACATATGGTCCCAGGGGGTTTACAGACCAAAAATAAAAATTGACCCTGCATAGGCTAGGTTTCTATTGTTTACACACCATTAGTGTTTACACGAAAAGTAATTTAAAGAGTTTGGAGAGAGTAAGGGATGGAAGATGGTGGAAGTGCTAATGTACATGGTTGTATGTGAGTCTAACATAGGCGTATCATACACTAATTTTGTGACGGGCCTTAAACTGTAAAGTATTTAAAAACATCCATTATTACATTTATCACACCTAATGTAGAAAATTATATGATTTATGAGTGCAACATGTAAAGCTGTTGGAGAAACAAAAAGCGAAAATATCTTTGAAAATTAAAATCTACGGTAACATAGGATCCTCTCAATGGATTGTAGATTACGGTAGCTTGGATCCTAAGTTACCGTAGATTTTAATTTTCCTTTTTATTTTTTTACAAAACTTTCTAAAAAACAATTTATTGAAGGTATATATTTTTGTTTAAATACCATAAGTTTCACTTCAAATTTTAAAATGATTTTTACAAACAAAATTTTGGTGCGCGATGGGATCGCCTATTTCAGCGGCAATCACTAATTTAACAATGGAATATATGGAAGCTATTTGCATTCAAAATTTAAGTTTTCCTCCTACATTTTATTTTAGATATGTTGATGACATTTGACTAACTGCAAAACCTAACAAAATTAATGAAGTTTTAGAAGTTTTCAATAACTTCGATATTGAATTAAACTTTACAGTAGAATTTGAAAACGTTAATAAAATATCGTTTTTAGACATATTTATTATAAGGAATGGATCTAATTGGTATCAAAAATCTACCCACGGTAGAAGATACCTCAATTTTCATTAATAATTAATATAATTCATAATATTATAGATAAATGTGATCCCATATTTAGGCCAAAACAAATTACAAACATTCTAATAAACCGCAAAAAGATTTTAAACGCATATCAATTCCTTTTTCTAATTTAATGGGTTTTCGGTGGTGGCAAGTGAAGCTTGCCCTCAACGAAGTCCAACACAAAAATTAAGACACGTTTGGAAACATGTTTATTAATTTTACTTATAAGTTACGGTATTTTATTTTATGTCGGCGTCAACTCTTGGGCGGTATACGGAGGACGGGTTCTTCGTTCCAGGGGTTAAAAAACGGATTCGGGCGCTACCCAAAGATAAACTACTGACCAGGCAGTCTTTGGGTCCAGTCCTGAACGTGTACGGTTTCCAAACGCCTGCGTCGGGTTTCCCAATGGAGGATAAAATTCCGGGCCTAATCTTTATGATAGAAGATGTACCTAAAACTCAATTAATACGGGCGGACGGCGGATACGGTAGACAAAGGTCACAGGTCCTTCACCAATGATGGACGAAAATGAATGATTCTTAATAAATATCAACTCTGTGAATTATTCAAATTTCACTGATTACGGTTTAATCAATCAAGTAATTTCCTTGCTACTTATCGGAACAAATTAACTAAGTTTCGAACTTAATTACAGGGCGAGTCTTTATTAAGTTTAATTATATTAATCAATTGTTAAACTACTTTTTACCTCATACTGATCAGTACGCTTTAGCTTCGTCTACACTTGCTACAGTGCGAACGAAAAGAAAAGAAAATTATTTTTGTGAAAGCAGTAAGCTATACAGAGTACGACATTTAAAAGTAGGGAGCGGCTGGAAATTCCATAATTTTAACGATGAGGCGACAGCGTAACAATTTGTTGTAATTGATATTAAATCAATCATTGAATTAATATTTCTTCCGTCGTGCTAAAATGATTCTTTATGAAGTAACAGAACGATTGATATAAAATTCGGCCAGTTTCCATTAACATAAAAAACACACACACACACACGCACGTACTCACTCATTTACTCACGCACGCACGCGCGCACGCACACGTTCGCACACACACACACACACACACACACACACAACACACACACACGTACACGCGCACACACACACACACACAAACACACACATCCAGACATGATGGCCGATCTTGTCGAAACTTCTAAAATGAGCTAATAAGTCGATTTAGCGATAGTGAAACAAAATCGATTGCATAACCTTCTATACCTACATATGTGTATGTAGGTTGGAAGGTAGATAAAAAGGGTACATGGATTAGAAAGAGACGCATCTGTCATCCCATTTCGGCTGGTTTAATTTAGATTATCATATAAGTATGTATGTATGTTGTCAAACATGCAACTCATAGACATACGCCTTATTTTTTTAATTTTTATTTTGGTTATATCACCAATTACTAAATTTTATTTGTAATCGTCTTATATTATAATTGTTCTTGTTATTTTCTATTAAACTATTGAATGTAAATAACTGAATAAATACTTTCGTTTATCTGACACTAAACGCCAGTGATTTTCATTTTTGACAATCATTTGATAACCTTCAGCTCCAATGATTACAGCCGGTTTCACACAAATAGGATGACCTTGACGTCTCTTTCTAATACTTGTACCTTTTTTTTAATAAAGGGTTTTCCAATAAGAGGTGTTATTTTGATATTCAAAGAAAAATGGAATTTTTTGAGATTATTGATCGAATGTTTATTTCATTATCAAGAGGAAGGTATGCCGTTAATAATGGAAAACAATATCAGCCAAATGGCTACCACGACCACGCTTACAGGACCATATCCTTTTCATGAAATTTTCCATAACCAAATCGCAAAGTGGCTGCCCTATGTCATCGATAGCCTCACGAATTCCATCTTTGAGGTCTTAAATCGACGCTGGGCTGTTGGCGTAGACCTTATCTTTCACGTGGCCCCAAAGGAAGAAGTCGCAAGGTGTTAAATCACAAGATCTCGGTGGTCAACTGTGATCACATCTTCGAGAGATAACACGGTCCGGAAACTTTTCCCGTAAAAGATCAATGGTTTCGTTGCTTGTGTGGCACGTAGCGCCGTCTTGTTGAAAGTAAACGTTGTCCAGATCAATACCATCCAATTCCGGCCATAAAAAATCATTAATCATCTCTCGATAGCGCAATCCATTCACCATAACTGTTGCTCCAGCCTCATTTTCGAAAAAGTAAGGTCCAATGACCCCGCCAGACCATAAACCGCACCAAACAGTCACACGTTGAGGGTGGAGAGGCTTTTCAACAATAACTCTTGGGTTTTCCGAGCCCCAGATGCGACAATTTTGCCTGTTGACGTGCCCACCGAGGTGGAAATGGGCCTCATCATTTTCATGCATTTCAACGACCCAATCAGCAAAGACACGACGTTTTTGATGATGGGCCGGCTTGAGTTCTTGTGTTAACTGAACTTTATAAGCCTTAAGACCCAAGTCTTTATGTAAAATACGGTGTAATGACGTTTGTGGAATGCCCAATTCCAAAGAACGACGAGGAATGAACAAACCTGGGTTTTCTTCAACACTTTGGGCTACAGCAGCAATATTCTCAGTTGTTCTTGAGCGACGTGCACGGGTTATATTCTTCACATCATTAACTTGTCCCAACAGCTCGAATTTGTTCACCAATTTCTGTATTGCTTCACGACGACCCAAAAATGTTTTAGTTTTACGAACCGTCTCTGCCAAATTTTCACCATTTTTATAGTGAATTTTAATAATTTCCATGCGTTGTTGAAGCGTGTATCGTTCTATTTTTATTAATCGCGTAGTTTTTACTTGTTAAATGTCAATAAATGACAGCTTCAAAAGTGACATCTACCGAAATCGCGGGCTATTCAAAATAACACCTCTTATTGGAAAACCCTTTACAACTGTACAGCACAAAGTAAATATATTAAATGTTGTTAAGCAGGGAAATAATAAAAACACGTGTCAAAAATATAGGTATACATTTTTTTTATTTACATAATCTAAACAGAAAAAATTAGTAGGAGTAAAAATAATACTTTAGGTACTTAACCATATCACACATCACATCGTTTATAAGAAATTTTTTAACCATCACTAGTTTCCACGAAAATTAAAAAAAATCACGTTTTGATAACATTTTTAAAATCGTCGCTAAGTATTAAAGTGCGTATAACTTTTTTAATTATCAATCGAATTTAATGAAATTTTCACACAGATGATCTACCTTATTACACCACATCATTTATAAGAAATTCTTTAACCACCACAATTTCCACGAATATTAAAAAATATATATCGTTTTGATAACACAAAATCATTGCTAACTGTTTCAATACGCATTGCCGCGCCATGGCTCCAAACGCCCGTGGCAAGAACATTTTAGGTGCCCCTCTCCCTCTATGAGTTTTTTTTGTAAGTTTAATGAATTGGTATACGGTATACAAAACTATTTCTTATGGGTTAAAATAACAATTATTTAAAAAAAAACACTATGTTTTGAGATTAAACTTGTATTCAGAGACAGTAGAAACATAAACATTAAAATAATAATAATACACGTTTTTTAAAATAGTTGATAATGATCAAATATATTTAAAACTGCAAATATATCTAACGGTTTAACATATGTTTTTATATTTATTGTTATCCAATGAAATTTACAAAATAATAGCTTTGGGCGATGTTTTTGGCAAATTGCTTTATCACCTCTTGTATGTCTAGTAAGTTATTTATTATATCTGATTCGATTGAAATAATAGCCAAATTTTCCAGCCGCTTTTGTGATATTGTTGACCTAAAATAATTTTTTAACTATCTTTAATTTTGAAAAAGATCTTTCAAGCTGTAGCCACTGAAACATGCATTGTTAATAATATTCGCAATGCTATGGTATAGTGTTAGGAAATAATACAAGTAGAAAGCCGACACTATTCCCTCCACTTTTTTTACGTCACAAGCCCCACCCCCTGGGCCACCTTACCCTCCACTTTTTTATACGCCCACGTGGGAGGCGTATATTTGAAGGGTGGGGCCGGCGTCTTTTCGGGGACCATTTTCAACCCTTGGGCGGAGTTAAGCCCCTAATTTGGTTGTATTAAGAGCCTTTTTGGCTGTATACCCCTTGGAGGTTAGGCAATTGCGCGCACATGCAGTGTTCTATTGGAAGGTGTGAGCCCACGTGTGAGCTCGTATTTTGTAACCCTATGGTTTCTTTTCGGGGACTCAACCTTTGATGGAATTTCAATGTTGTATTAAGAGCCTTTTTGACAGCAGTTTTGTACTTGCTCACGTGAGGGGCAGATGTAGGGGTTGGCCTTGGGGTTGGTCTTGGACCTGGGTTTGGTCTTGGGCTAGGGCTGGACCTGGAGCTGGTCTTGGGGGTTTGGTCTTGGACTTGGGGCTGGGGCTAGGTCTTGGACCTGGAGTTGGTCTTAGGATGATTTTTGATGGTCAGCTTTAACCCTAATTGAGGTCCTTTTGGCTATATTAAGAGCAGTACTCCTGGAGGTTAGACAAACGCACACGCATACAATGTTGGAAATTGTATAATTACCCTAATAAGATATTATTATTGGATGATCTTTTACCTATACGAGAAATTTATTTATACATTATATTTCTAATAAGGAGGTTCTTGTAAGACAGTACTTGTGTTAGGGATTGATCATGCGTGGGGGAATTTGAATGACAGTAAAATTTAATTATAGAACACTTATTTTTATTGTAAATATCATAATTAAAAAAGCCTCAGTGAGTTATAAAAAAAAATTACTGTCATTCAGGTTATTCTCTTATGAAACAAAAATTTTTATTAAGTTAATTAATTACATAACAGTTATTACAATATTGTTTTCTGAAACAAATATTAAAACCTAGTTTTACCTGCATTGATTTCATTGAAATATTGTACGCCTTAATATTTTTTTAAATAAACTTGTTACGTATAAATTAGATGTGTTTTATAACTGTAATTAAAAATCTGTACAAGTAAATAAGTAATGGGTTAAAAGCACACTTACCAGCTCTGTACTTAGAGAACGTTTTGGAGAACTCGTTTACGAGTGATAGTCACTGCTGTGTGTTACTCGTCTAATAAACTAAATCACTTTCTAGGTTTTTTACTTATGCATAGTTGATATATAACTGGTTCTCTATCAGTAAAAGTAATTTTTTCAAAGCGATTTGAAAAATATTCATATTGTACATACGGACACACAAATTGTTTATTGAAACGCATCCATTAACAGTTATAGAAAAACCTCATTAAAAGTTCGAATGTAATAATTACGTGTGCAACATACGGTTTAAACTGACCGTGTATTTTCCCATATTATTTTTATTAGAGTTTTTACATTTTTATTAACATGATTGTTATTAAAATTATCACATTTCTATTAATGATCATTTTGATATAAAAAGGGGAGCCTAAAATTTACCATTGCATTTTCAATTTTGGTAAAACATAATTTCGTTTTGAGGAAACGACCTTCAAACAATCAATCAATCAAACCAGATACATAAGAATGTTTTAATTATATCCATTTAAATAGCGAAAAAAATAAATTCAAGATGTATCTGAAAATGACTTCTATCAAAAAAGGTTGTGTTTTTTTAAAAAAACCTTAGATTTTTATAAAACAAGACCGAACGTCCTAGTCACTATTGAAAATGCTCAACCACCTATGTACAGTATACAGTGCAATAACAAATATAATTCAACTCATTACTTTAAAAATAAATGTGTAATTAAGAGCTGGTTGGTATACATCAGAATGTTATTTGTTAACATGCAATTTAAACACGCGTTGAATAAGCGGTCTTGCTTGCTTATATGTTTTATTTACACAGACCTTTTGAGAATTTTGTCAAGGGTCCACGACAAGGCGCGAAGACCCGAGCTGTATGTAGTTTTGAAAATGTACAGCTACGTGGAGCCATGATCAATCTCTATTACAGAAAAATGTTTGTTAGCTCATACACCACTAGATGGCGCCACAAACAAGCTCAAACTTCCAGCCAAGCGGGCACGACAGACGTGAGAGACGAAAGGGACAAGAGAAACGCGGGGTTGGGAGAGACGAAAGCCACGTTTAATTTCCAACGCTTTTGTTTTTGTATTAAATCCAATAAACTGGCTTCTTAAATATACAAATTATAAACAAACCCGAAAGTCCATTTCGAAAACAAAATTATTAATAAAAAATTGAAAGAAAACTTAGCGTTTGAAAAATATATTTAAAACAATACATCATTTATTTATTTTATTTAATTACATTGTTATCAGTCTTCTTCTTTTTTCGACTGTAATTCGTCACTATCATCATGATCTTGAGATTCGCCCTTTCCCTCTAACTCATCGATCTTCTTCTGTGAGATACATTCATCTCATCCACTTCATCGTTTTCATCATCAGCTTGAACAGTTATATTGTAGTAGTTTACTAACAAATCCCTAAAATCTCTGTGGTCCTCTGATGTTGGTTCATAAACAGGAGAATACATTATAATAATAATGCTTACTCGCTGGAGACTGTATACACAGGTAAAATTTTGCGATGCGATGTTTTCATATAGGTACGAATCGCATTAACCGTGCTATAGTTAGTGCGACCCCACTCCTCGACACCCGAAGATCCTATCCGAACATTGTTGAGTACTTACACCCATTCCTCCAATATAATTTAAATAAAATCAAATAAACAAGTTTTACAACACTTTTTTACACAAAAAATAGGTAACATTTTTACACACAAATTACAATTCTCTCTTTATACCCAATAGGCGTATGCTTTAGTACATCCAATTTCATTTTAATTTTATAATTTAAATCTATACTTTGTTCTTCCAATTCTCTTTCTAATCAATAATTATATGTACATAACGTACACAGATCGTCGAAATGTAATACGTTATGTAATTTATTTCTTGTGGTTATCGGTTTAATACCTATTATAACTAATTCTGTTCCCTCGGATAATCGCTCCAATTTCCGACAGTGTCTAGACTTTATAATACCTTTAATTTTTACATAGAAGCTTCGTTAAGTTTATCCATGTCTTGTTGAAGGAAATTTACATTTATCGTATTTTCTAAAGCTTTCACATGCCCCACAACATCTATGTTAGCAAAAGAATTCCATTAAATGTGGTAATTCCATTAGTTTAAACGCCCCGTCTTTTCTCTCTCGTGTTCTTCTAGTTTCTCTCGTCTCTCTCTCGCGCCTTTCTCGTCTGTCTTGCTTCTCCCGTGTCTCCTTCTCTCTCTCGTTTCTTTCTCTCCTCTCTTCTCTCTCGTTTCTATCTCTCACTTCTCGCGTTTCTATTGCCCTCTCCACTCTCGCTTCTCTCGATCCCGTCGCCTCTCTCTCTCTCTCTCTCTCTCTCTCTCTCTCTCTGCGCGCGCACACCTTTCTCGTCTCTCTTGCTTCGCTCGCTTCTCCCGTGCCTCCCTCTCTCTCTCGTTCTCTCTCTCCTTTCTCGTTTCTATAGCCCTCTCTCCTCTCGCTTCTCTCGTCCCCGTCGCCTCTCTCTCTCGCCTTTCTCGTTTCTCTCACTTCTTCTGTCTCTCGTTTTTTCTCTCTCCCTCTCTCGTCTCGCTTCTCTCTCGTTTCCCTATCGTTTCTCTCTCGCTTCTCTCGTTCCGTCGCTTTTCTCTCTCACTCTCTCGCCTTTCTCGTTTTCACACTTCTGTCTCTCTCGTTTTCTCTCCTCTCTCTCGTCTCGTTTCTCACTCGTTTCCCTCTAGTTTCCCTCTCGTTCCGTCGCTTCTCTCTCTCTCGTCTTTCTCGTTTCTCTCACTTCTCCTGTCGCGCTACGTACAGCTCGGGTCTTCGCCCCTTGTCGTGGACCCTTGACATAAAATTCTCAAAAGGTCTGTGTAAATAAAACTTATAAGCAAGCAAGACTGCTTATTCAACGCGTGTTTAAATTGCATGTTAACAAATAACATTCTGATGTATACCAACCAGCTCTTAATTACACATTTATTTTTAAAGTAATGAGTTGAATTATATTTGTTATTGCACTGTATACTGTACATAGGTGGTTGAGCATTTTCAATAACGACTAGGACGTTCGGTCTTGTTTTATAAAAATCTAAGGTTTTTTAAAAAGACACAACCTTTTTTGATAGAAGTCATTTTCAGATACATCTTGAATTTATTTTTTTCGCTATTTAAATGGATATAATTAAAACATTCTTATGTATCTGGTTTGATTGATCGATTGTTTGAAGGTCGTTTCCTCAAAACGAAATTATGTTTTACCAAAATTGAAAATGCAATGGTAAGTTTTAGGCTCCCCTTTTTATATGAAAATGATCATTAATAGAAATGTGATAATTTTAATAACAATCATGGTAATAAAAATTTAAAAACTCTAATAAAAATAATATGGGAAAATACACGGTCAGTTTAAACCGTATGTTGCACACGTAATTATTACATTCGAACTTTTAATGAGTTTTTTTTTATAACTGTTAATGGGTGCGTTTCATTAAACAATTTGTGTGTCCGTATGTACAATATGAATATTTTTCAAATCGCTTTGAAAAAATTACTTTTACTGATAGAGAACCAGTTATACATCAACCATGCATAAGTAAAAAACCTAGAAAGTGATTTAGTTTATTAGACGAGTAACACACAGCAGTGACTATCACTCGTAAACCAATTCTCCAAAACGTTCTCTAAGTACAGAGCTGGTAAGTGTGCTTTTAACCCATTATTTATTTACTTGTACAGATTTTTAATTACAGTTATAAAACACATCTAATTATTATGCAATTTCCAACATTGTATGCGTGTGCGTTTGTCTAACCTCTAGGAGTACTGCTCTTAATATAGCCAAAAGGACCTTAATTAGTGTTAAAGCTGACCATCAAAAATCATCCTAAGACCAACTCCAGGTCCAAGACCTAGCCCCAGGCCCAAGTCCAAGACCAAACCCCCAAGACCAGCTCCAGGTCAGCCCTAGCCCAAGACCAAACCCAGGTCCAAGACCAACTCCAAGACCAAGGCCAACCCCTACATCTGCCCCTCACGTGAGCAAGTACAAAACTGCTGTCAAAAAGGCTCTTAATACAACATTGAAATTCCATCAAAGGTTGAGCCCCCGAAAAGAAACCATAGGGTTACAAAATACGAGCTCACACGTGGGCGGCCATAATATAAGGGGGTGAAAAATGGCAGGAATCTACATTTGTCTTATAAGATTAAGTTGCGACAATTGCATCTGGGATCACGATAGGGTCAAAGGTCTACATGATAGTTTCTACACCTATCTTACAAGAACCTCTTTATTACTAAAAAACGTTTTCAAATTTCCCGCCTTAACCAATCAGAATGCAGATAGTTAGTCCTCCAATCAGAGCACAGCGGCTGAGTAGTGGGGCTAAGGACCAATCAGAAGCCAGGGGAGCGGGTGTACGTACGACCAATTAGCTAAAAGTGGGGCGTGGCCTAACCTTTCACCTGCCAATAGAACACTGTATGTGTGCGCAATTGCCTAACCTCCAAGGGGTATACAGCCAAAAAGGCTCTTAATACAACCAAATTAGGGGTTTAACTCCGCCCAAGGGTTGAAAATGGTCCCCGAAAAGAAGCCGACCCCACCCTTTAAATATACGCCTCCCACGTGAGCGTATAAAAAAGTGGAGGGGAAGGTGGCCCAGGGGGCGGAGCTTGCAAAAAAAGTGGAGGGGATAGTGTCGGCCTTCTACTAATACATCTTCTAATTTATTTTTAAAAATATTATTTAATGTCTCAAATCTGATTTTAACTCGAAATTTTGCAAAACTGTAATTCATGTAATAATTCTTTATCGTTAATATCACGTCCGTTTTTATTCTTGTCCGTTAGAACACTTTCAAAATTTGTGCAAAAGTGTAACTGCCCTTCTTCTGAATGTTGCGAAACCTTAGACAGGTTACTTAAAAAATTAAAATTTTGTGAAAACGGCATTGACAATGTAAATGGCTCTTATATACATTGAATGCTCAAATCTAACAGACCAAAAAAGCAATCAACTTTGAATCGTAATTCTTTATTTTATATTACTCCATTATCCTGCTCGTAAGTGAACTGCTTTTTTATTTTTCTTGTTCTTGGCATTCACACTTCTTTAGTCTACAAAATTTAAATTCACGAATCGAATGAAAACTGAAATTTGCTCTTGATAGCCAACATCGGGTGTACAGTCAAGGATAATAGAAAAATATTTACACCTTTTAACCCTATTTAATATTTCCACCATTAAGTTGGTGCGTATTAAATTTATTATTTGGTTTTGAACTTTATCTCCTAAATGATAAGGTATGTTTTATGGTCATTCGAATTCTTTTCCACTTTTGTAGTATGTTTAGCCATTTACCGGTTCAAATTTGGATATCATTTCAATAGAAAAAAAAAATTACCATTATTTTTTCAATTATTTAATTTATTATTTGTATCACGAAAAGCTAGATTTTGCTCAGACACAAAATGTGTTGTATAACATATTGTTTCAATAATAGCAGACCAATATGTTGTTTCTAAATTCAACAAACTTCGGCTTGCAGAGTCAATGGTTGTATTAGATTTTAAACGCCGGTCTAAATCCGACTATTTTTTTAAGTTCTCGAAATATTATTTGCTGTTTTCATGAACATTTAAACCAGTCGCATCACCAAATCTTGTAATTTTTAAAGAACTAGAAAATAATCTACAGCAGAAACAAAATACCGAATTTTTTGATTTAGAATATAAAGGCATTGACGTTTATTTTTTTCTAAATTTTATACAATTCGAGTAAAATAGATCGAGGAAAACTTTCGACCTGATGTATCCCTAGGACAATCAACACATTCGTTTTCATATCGAGAAGGTCTAATTCAATTTTCAATTTAAAATGGAGTTAACACAAACCAGGGTCTTCAGGAATAACAAAGCTTTGACCTTGGACATTATCTACTTTTATGCCTCCTGCTAAATCCGAGGCTGGCTCTAAGTTTGAAGTATTTACTATGGTATTTGATGTAGATGGCTTCGACTGCGATGTATCCATCTGTGCATCAGTAGTTGCCATGTACGTCGAGAAGGGGGGCGTCGATGGTTCATCTTGATGTTTTTCCCAAAAATTATGTTGTTTTCCCATAATTTTTCCCCAAAAAATTCTCTTCGCGTCTTCTTTTATTAATGGATTTTAATGTCCCAAAAGTTTCATTAGGTGGTAGGCATGTATACTCCATGCCAGCCGGGGAGGTACCACTAACCTTACCATGGGCTCCTTAATATTGGGTCTCCGATTTTCTGAGCTCGGTAAGGGCTGCCGGTTACCTTTTCCATCATCCTTAATCTATTCTCATCCTTATTCTTCCTTCTCGCCCTCACTGTCTTCCTATCGGATTAAAAGTCCCAAATTAAAAAATAAGATGGCTGTGGTTTCTAGGGTAATAAATTCCGAACGTAAAATCCTACCCCATTCAGATGTCCGGGAGGGCAGGGCCCAAGCGACCACGGTCATCGAACGTATCAACTTTCTGATTCACTACTGCAACATCCGCGGTATCAGGTCTAATCTTAATGCTATTCACCAACATCTTGAACAGTTACAACCTTGATATTTTGTTTCTATCTGAAACCCGCCTCCTCTGTTGCATTTATAGGTCTCCTAATGACAGTAACTTTCAAGACTTCTTCGATTACCTTAGTATGAAAGTTGACTATCTCCTGTCTCAGTTTCCATCTTGCGATATCTCAATTGTAGGCGATTTCAATGTTCATAACTCTAATTGGCTTCAGTTTTCATCTACTACAAATCAAGCTAGTCATAGTGCAGAAACATTTGCTATTTCATGTGATCTCACACAAACGATTTCTGAACCCACAAGAATCTCTGATATCTCTAACAATACTCCACATCTTCTAGATCTCTTTATTACATCAAAAACCCTCTTATTTATAAAACTTCCGTTCTTTCGCCTTTAGGTCTTTCCGACCATTGTCTAATAGAAATCATTTCTACTGTACCTAATACCACTGTTGTTCGCAAAACCGATAGAACCTTGTAGTGTTTTAAGTCAGCTCGATAGAGTGATTTACGGGATTTATTTGCAACCTTTCCATGGCGTGATTATTGTTTTAAGTCGTCCTCTTCTTCAGACATCGCTCTTTCAGTATCTGAAGACATCCTCATGAGAATGGAGTTATACATTCCCAAAAAACAGTACCGTATAGGTCATTCACGTTCCCAACCCTGGTTCAATAACGCTTGTGCTGATGCAATATCTATAAAAAATAAATATTACATTAAATGGAAATCTAATAAATCGGTCGACAGCCATGCAGAATACGTTGGTGCTAGAAATATCTACAAAAGTGTCATCACTAAAACTAAAAAGTTGTTCGAATAACGAAAATGCAATGAACTAGCTACATATCCTTTAGGCAGTTGTAAATTTTGGTCTTTAGCTAAAGCCATTAGTAAAAACTTTGGAACATCTTCATTTCCCCCCCTGACATCTATTGACGGATCGGTAGTTGCTGATTCTGTAGACAAAGCCAATGTTTTTGTGGATTTGTTTGCATCAAACTCGTGTCTCAATGATTCTGAAAAAGATGTGCCCCTAGTCAACTCTTCTTCATACGCTATGAAACCGATTCATTTTCGGTACAAGCTCTTGGAATCGATCATCAGTAGGCTTGATCTCAATAAGGCGACTGGCCCAGGCGGTATCCCAGCTATTATCTTAAAGAAATGTTCCCTCGAACTAGTACCAGTCCTATCTAAGCTCTAACGATCTCTATGTCTTCTGGGGAATTCCCTTCATCATGGAAGTTAGCAAATGTTCCACCTATTCCCAAAAAAGGCGATAAGACCGATCCCTCAAACTACCGACCAATTGCCATCACTTCCATTTTGTCTAAAATCATGGAAAAAGTCATCAATCAGCAACTGCTCACGTTCCTTCAAAACTAACAACGTCCTTAGTGACCACCAATATGGGTTTAGGCAAAGTCGTTCAACAGGTGATCTTCCATATGTGACCCAAGTTTGGAACAATACAGTAGAGCAGTCCGGTGAAACAGTTGTAGTCGCTTTAGATATCTCAAAGGCATTTGACCAAGTTTGGCATAAGTGTTTATTTGCCAAACTCACCTCGTTTGGGTTAAATGATACGCTCATTAACTGGGTTTCTAGTTTCCTTGATAAAAGATGAATACGTGTCGTAGTTGATGGATTTTTTTCAAAAGAAGTTAGCAATAACGCGGGCGTACCACAGGGATCCGTTATAGTGCCTACACTTTTTCTGCTGTACATAAATGACTGTATTTCTTCAACAACTAACCCCATCCATTGCTTTGCTGACGATAGCACTCTTCACTGTAGTTCATCTCAGTCTACTCATAGTGATAATCCACCTATGTCAAATCAAGAAATTAAAGCTGAAATGGCAAATTCAACCAACAAAGACATTCAACGTATTCTCGAATGGGGAAGCAATAATCTAGTTAAATTTAATGCTAACAAAATTCAGTTTTGCCTTGTGTGCGCCAAAAAAGATCGATCATTTCCTGCTGTAAGTATGAATGGCCCAGTTCTTAAGTTTTCAGACTCTATTACTCTGTTGGGTATGACTGTATCTTCAAATCTCTCATGGGTTGACCATCTTCTGTCAGCTACCAAAACAGCTGCTCGTAAAATAGGTTTTTTTTGTACAGATATAAGCAGTACTTTACCTCTCGACAACTCCTTCTGCTGTATAAGGCCCAAATTCGACCTCATCTGGAATATAGCTCTCCAATACGCTCTCTATATCGTTGATCGTATTCAAAAGAGAGTGATTAGGCTTATAAATGACTCGTCCTTAACTTCTCACATACAGTCCCTTGAGCATAGAAGGATGGTTTCAGTTCTTTATTTGTATTATCGTTATTACAACGGTTATTATGCTGCTGAATTATATTCTTTGATACCATCTCGGGCTATCTTTGCGAGAAACACTCGGTTCGCATAAAATGCTGCTTGATTCCAATTTGCTTAATTATTTTCCCTTTACCTAATTAGTAAAAAAATGCAATGGAAAAAAAATGAAATGAAAAAACTCGAGCGCCAAACTATCTTTGTTATAGGAACTGTTAAACCTAGTTAATGAACAATAATAGTGTTTATGACAATAAAAGAAATATTAACGTGCAATTAAGTTTATTTATCATATTGATGGATGATTAAAAAAATAAGAAGTCTTAAAGTATAAAAAAATCATTAAATAATTACCTTCGTAATTTTTGTACTTAACATTTTATAACTTTAGGATTCACATGAGTCGGAATTGTCAACTAGGTGAGGTCAGGATTGCATAATTGTTGGGCAATCTTTACCAGCCACACCGCCAAACTGGAACTATTCTTAAATTTATTCATGAAAATTTTCTATCCAATAATTTTATGGCATTCGTTGAAGTTCTTGTATCAAAAATTCCAATTTAAAAGGTAATCAAATTGATACAATAAGAATGAAGAGAAAACGTGCGTAAGTAAGTAAAGCAAATTAAGTTCCATTAAAATTAAAAAAAATAATAGTTATAATAGTAGTGATAATAGTAAAATAGTGCCTGCAAAAGAGCAAATGTTTTAATTTTAAATATTACGAATTAAAAGGTAACTTATCACCAAAACTGATGGCACTATTACAAAAATTTTAGGGATAACCCAAAACAATGCTTCCCGCTACAACATTCTGCAGGAAGTGGCCAAAAAATAGAGGTCCCCAGAACAAATCATGCATGGGTGCGCCCAAGCATTTGCGCAAAAGAATTAAGTTATTACGCGTTGCGCGGCTTTAAATGATCAGAATACCATTTTTAAGGAAAGGGAAATGTAAATCTTGAAATATATTCACTTAAAAGATATGTACTATTAAGATATGCAAATTAAGTTGCCTACCTCAATCCTATAATGCAAAACTTAAAAACTAGTACAACACGAAAAGGGGTTGTTACAGTATTTTTTTTGAATTGTATTTTACTACCACTTATTTACTAAAACTTATTTTCAAAAATTCGAAAAAAATATAATCTTTTTTGTCTTACCTTATTTAACGAGTATGTTACAAGTCGCACTTTTGTCGACTGCTATATTTGCTATTAGCTGATACCTATTTGTATTTAATTTTAATTTAATTTACTAAGTTTATTACACAAACACACTGATGAGACGAATAGGACACACTGAATATTGGTTGTAACTTAGAGCTTGTGAGAACTTAATGCTAACGCGCTTTTATGTAACGTTTTAACATGACGAGAATTTGCAGGAATAAACTCGTAATTTCAAGTCGGGGCAAAAACGTCGGGTACGCTGTTTGATCGCACGTTGTGATAGGGATGAAAGATATACATGCATGCATGTATAAACATGGATAGTTGATTAACAATTCTTCAGTTCACCTGCAATTTTATAACGGTGCCTTTTGGTACGGGGCTCTCCTGGTGCCTTTTTGGTTACGCCTTATAGGACGGCGCGGGCCTGAAAATGCGTATAACTTTCTTAATTATCAATCAAACAGTAATGAAATTCTACATACAGATGCTCTACCTTATCACACATCACATCGGTGACAAGAACTAGTTTTTCTGTAAATTATATATGTTTGGATGAAATATTCGTCGATGGCTTTAAAAGTATTGGAATAGCTTTAAATATGTAAGTAAAAAAGGCACACATCATCACTGTCATCATTATTAATAAAAATAATCTGAAATATGGATAGTTTATTAATTGGTGATATAAAAGTGTTGCTGTCACTATAATTTTCACGAGTCAGAGCAATTGCGTTGCTAATATTAATACTGTCAGAGGACGCCAATGTTGTCAGATTGTCAAAGATAACACTTTGACACCTGTCACATCACAGCTTCAAGAGTTTAATGTCAAAAATGCTTGATACCAGACAGAACTGCCAACCTTAATCAGTTCTATCTGCATCCTCTCGTGCACAATAGGCGTGTTCTGAAGGCGGTAACGAAACAAAGTTAGTTGCGACGCAACTGCTTTGACTCGTGAAAGTTGGTATAATATGAAAGTTTTGAATATACGCATACTGGTTTAGTGTGACGTCACCGTCGTTAAAAATTTGTCGCTATTTCCACATACACCAGTCACAAAACTTCTGTGTTCACATACGTTACTAACTAGCTTTGTCTAGGAATATCTTGTCATAGCTTTAAAAAACCTTTCTTGTGATGGTCTAGATAAAGAAATAAGGCCTAATTAGTGAATCGCTTGCTACACACTTGGTGCTCACATTTTCGAAAACTTTTAACATACATGTTTTATGCACGTTTACCATCTACTTAATATGATACGAAAACGTTTTAATAAACCTTGTGAATAGTTCAAGATGGTTGAAATTAATAAAAACATAATTAAATTGGAACCCAAAGAAGAAGGTCCTATTGATTTATTCCTTGTCCAGCAACAAGTCATTATAAACCATGATTATATAAAACAAGAATTTAGTTTAGGTTCTAATAATATAAACTGTGCATTTGCAAATACTGTAAATATTAAAGACGACAACGAATCATGTCCGATAAATAATGTTAATGCAAATGAAGTCAATTCCAATGTAAAAGACTCTTCACTTATATTATATGGGTGTAATGAACGTGACCCTTCCACAAAATTGAAGTGCAACTTAAAACATTCTCTTACCTTGCATACTTCACATGGTAAATTGAAATGTCATCAGTGTGACTACTCTACATATTTCAAAAAGAACCTGAGAAGGCATGTAATGGTACATGCTTCAAATACTAATTACAAGTGTGCTCAATGTGAATATTCATCAAAATTGAAGTGCTATTTAAAACAACATCAATTAATACACACTTCAAGTAGTAATTACAAATGTTATCAATGTGACTATTCTACATGTTTCAAAAAGTACCTAAGAAGACATGTAATGATACATGCTTTAAATACTAGTTACAAATGTGCCCAATGTGATTATTCATCAAAATTGAAGTGCTATTTAAAACAACATAACTTAATACACACTTCAAATACTAACTACAAATGTGATCAATGTGAGTTTTCATCAAAATGGAAGCAATGTTTACAGCAACATCAATTAATGCATACTTCATCTACTAATTACAAATGTGATCAATGTGATTATTCATCAAAAAGGAACCAATGTTTAAAACAACATCAATTTATACACACTCCAATTAGTTACAAATGTGATCAATGTGATTATTCATCAAAATTGAAACGTAATTTAATACAACATCAGTTAATACACAGTTCAGTTACTAATTACAAATGTGATCACTGTGATTATTCATCAAAATTGAAGCGCTATTTAAAACAACATCAATTAATCCACACTTCAAATATTTATTACAAATGTGATCAATGTGATTATTCTTCAAAATTGAAGCGATATTTGAAAAAACATCAATTTATACACACTCCATCTACTAGCTACAAATGTGATCAATGTGATTATTCATCAAAATTTAAAGATAATTTAAAACAACATCAATTGATACACACTTCAAATAGTAATTACAAATGTGATCATTGTGATTATTCCTCAAAATTGAAGCGATATTTAAAAAAACATCAATTAAAACACACTCCATCTACTAACTACAAATGTGATCAATGTGATTATTCATCAAAATTGAAAAATAATTTAAAACAACATCAATTAATACACACTTCAAATACTAATTATAAATGTGATCAATGTGATTATTCATCAAAATTGAAGCACAATTTAAAAAAACATCAATTAATACACACTTCAAATATTAAATACAAATGTGATCAATGCGATTATTCTTCAAAATTGAAGGGCAGTGTAAAACGGCATCTAGTAATACACACTCACTTCAAATACTAATTATAAATGCGATCAATGTGATTATTCATCAAAAAGGAAGCAATGTTTATAACGACATCAATTAATACACACTCCAAGTAATTACAAATGTGATTAAAGTGATCATTCTTCAAAATTGAAACATAATTTAATACATCAGTTAATACACAGTTCAATTACTCATTATAAATGTGATCAATCAAAATTGAAGCACTATTTAAAACGACATCAATTAGTACACACTTCAAATACTAATTACAAATTTGATCAATGTGATTATTCAAAATTGAAGTTTAAAACGAGATCTATTAATACGTACATATGTACTTCAACATATAATTTAGAAATGTAAGCAATGTGATTATTCACCAAAATGGAAGTAATGCTTAAAACAACATCAATTAATAGACTTCAACTACTAATTATAAATGTGATCAGTATGATTCTTATACTAAATGGAAAACGACTGTTTAACAAGACTGAAAGTCAATTTTATATGGTTTTTAATGTTCATGTTTTGGTAACGTTGCACATGTGGCTAACATGACTATATTGTACAAATTGGAAGACTGGAAGAATGAATTAATATGTAGTTTTGCAAACACTAGGAAATAGTGCTGTATGCACACACATTATATAGTGTTGTATAGTATAAAAATTATAATTGCAATATGGGTAGTAGTAATAACAATCATTCCGCATGTTGCTATAGTGAAAACTGAAACGTTAAAAGTTCATTTATGGATAGAATTATTATACAAAGTACTTGAAGATAAGTTGTGAAATTGGTAACAAAATTATTTAAGACAAGTTAAACATGAAGTGCAGTATTTTAAACTAAACTATCTATAGTTGTTTGGTCTTTCAGAATTCTGGAATGAGTATTATTTTTCCCTTTGATATAGACTGTTATTATTACTTAAAATTTGAAATTGAATCTCAGACAGATAATGGTTAAATTATTTAGATGAATTACTTAATTGGAGGTAGCTCTAAGGCAATGCTGATTAATAAAGCTGTTAACAAATTATGTTTCTTTGACATCTGTTTACATTGTAAGATTTTATTTAATGGGAAAGTATTGTTCATAAAAATCATTGCAGAATATAACTGATACATAAGTTACATTGCAAGATTCTGATAAACAGAAAATATATTGATGCAGCATTGACAGGGAGATTCTGCTTTTTATTATTTCATAAACGTTTTTGTAAAACAGTACCAAAATCAAATTTCGTCTTATTTACGAGTAGTTTGTTTTTATATTAGTGTATTTTATATTTTAATCAGTGTAATTATTTTATAAGGAATATTTTATTAATACCTATTTCCATAGTCATTTCTAGTATCTTGGTAGGCCTGAAAAATTATTAGTGGTTATTCATTTCATACAAGTTTTTATTTATAAGGTAGGGGAGGGTCATGTACCTTGAGCCATCTTGTACCTCGAGCCACGCTAATAACTTAATATTTCTTACGAAAAACGCGACAACACTGTAAACAGGTGCCGCTGGTTTGTTTACAAGTGATATTCGTTAGAAGGTTGTGTTGAAATAGACGTGATACATGATTTTTGTCAGATTTGCGATTTTGAGAGTTCAAAGTAAGTAAATTTATTTGTAATAATTGACTTTTTTTCCAGTTTTTCCAATTGTTATTTATAATATTTATATGACACAATAGTGGATCTATACTTAACGTACTGAGTTATTTTTCGTAAATATTAATGATGTTTTGTAGGTAGGTGAATTTGTGAAAGTTTTAACGTACTGTGGCGTACCTTGGGTCAGTGCCTTGAGCCATGGCCCAAAGTACAAACCTAGACAGGTAATAATAAAGATTAATTTTTTATTTACAGATGCCTAGAAGTAAAAGTGGGGTAAAGAGACAGGGGCCTGCTAAAGAGCAAGTTTCAAGTGCTTTTTCTGCCGTTAAAGGTGGAATGAGCCAACCGAACGCCTGTAAGGAGTTCAATGTTTCCAGGGCAACTCTTCAGCGACTTTTAAAACGTGATGAGAACGTAGTTAATAATTATAAGCCGTATGAAAACTGTGCTGTAAAAAAAGTGTTTTCTACCGCAGAAGAGACAGTTCTGGTAAAATATCTTATTACATCATCAAAAATGCACTACGGTCTCCACAGAAATCAGCTCAGAACTTTGGGTTATTCGTTTGCAAAAGCAAATAATAAGAATATATCACAATCTTGTATAACCAATGAAAAAGCTGGAAAACAGTGGTTTCGAGAATTCATGAGTAGACAGTAAACTACCAAGTCTTAGAAATCCGGAAGCTACTAGTCTGTCAAGGGCCACGAGCTTTAACAAACATAATGTCGGCATTTTTTTACTAAGTTAAAGGAAGTTATTTCTAAATATGGGTTTACTGCGGCGGATATATATATATATATATATATATATATATATATATATATATATATATTTATTGAGATGATTCAAATTACATTCGAATAGCTATGTAAGTCACATAGTGAATTATTTCTCTAGTTTGTACAATTTGGTACATATCATTATATAATTCTAGACAAGAATGGTTAATAAACATTGAGATGTTTGTAAATTTAAATATTTCTTAATATAATATTAATATAAGTATATTCGACAGCACATTACATTTAAGTATAGGGTATGTTAGTTATCGTTATGATTTAATTCAAGTTTTTATTTAGTTAATAAGTTTATTTAAACATAATGTTCCCTGACGACATGAGTTACATGTTGTAGTTTACAAAAATAATGTTAAAAACTAGATATAGGCTGGTATCAATGTCACAATTTAAATGTACGCAGCCAAGAATCATGAAAACATTTGTGTTAGTGCGATAAACGTATATCAGTGCTATAATTACGAAAAAACACAACAAGTACATTAGTGATTAACTATAAAACATAAATTAAGCAGCAGCTTTGGAATTATTGTGTTTAATCAACATTTACAGACCTTAAACTAGTGATTTACAACAATTCGACACTAGTCGTAGAAGAACTTATGAACCTACGAAAGTGTTAAAATAAATTAATTTGAGACATGAACATTAAGTTTAAACACTTTCACAAACAGTTATAGTGGTTAAAAGTGTGAAATTTTACATTGAAAATTGTGTTAACAATATGAGGTTATGTTATTTCCTCACATAAAATTTATATAAAAACTATTTTAGATTGAGACGATTTGTGTAAAATAAATTAGTAGAGGCAAAAATAGTAAAGTAGCCTCAATTTCAAGTTACAATTCACTATCTTTGTGACCATTTTGTCAAATTTAGTTTCTAAGAGTGTTGGAAAAATTAAAATAATTTTTCTTTCAAATTGGCCGTAGGCATGTAAAAGATGAATATTTATGTGTAGTAGCATCCCATATTCATGTGGAAATCATTTCCAGCCCTGTAAAGTACATAAAATTAGCGTAAAATCAATAATTCAGTGTGAAAATTAAATTAGTTATTAAGTGTAGGAATTAGTTCGTGTTTGGTTTCAAATTATAGAGAAAATTATGTAGATTATGAATATGTTATTAGTTTTAAGATAGGTTTAAGGGGGCAAAAGTTATGGGGTTTTGAAGTTATATCGTAATGTAAAAATTGCTGTAGCCAATCAGAATTTAGGAAACATTCTTGGTAACTAATGATAACAATCGAATATTTTGGTCGTTAACCATATCCATATAAATAGAAGTGCTGAAGGTTTACAATCTCTTAATTTTCCTCTGTTTCAACAGCTTGCTAAAGTAAGATGTTGCCAAATTTTTTTTGTGAAATTATTTTTAAACAAAATAACGTCACTTCGTTAAAAACAAAGTGCGATTTTAGTATCGGAAGTGTTAAAGAAACAAGTGATAGTCTTTTGTCGGGAAATAATTAAATTAAGGTTAGTTTACCTTTTTAAAAATCGAAATCGGACGTTATCGATAGTTAACGAAAATATTTCCGCAGTTTCGACATTGTTTGTTTTTAAGTTTATTTTGTTTACGTTGTTATGGATATTTAATTGTGTTCTCTTCGTGTTATCATCATTATACACCTTATTTACTGGAAGTGTGTTTAATTTATATAACCTTCAAACTATCCATGCTTTTCAAAAGTTATTTTGAAATAAATAATAAGAAGTGTGATGATCCTAAAAATAAAGATTCATCAAAATTATAATAACATTAGTGAAACTTACGTAAACGTATAAGCTGTTAACATTGAAGAAAATTTGGATGTTCGAGAAGAAGAGTTGGACTTCGAAGGAGCTGTTTTCTACAATCAACTTCATCAGCAGTAACCAGAAAAGGACGACATTTTATGTGAGTTATGATTTTGTACTTTATTGTTGACATTGATATTTCATTGTTATGTTCATAATTTCCATCCTTTGTAACAATCATGATGTGCGACAACGTGTATGCATGTCCAAAGAGAACATTATTTGGTCTAAAATTTTAAATGGTTCATATAATATTGAATAAATTCAAACGTATTTATACTTACATGTATGGCGAATTTCATTTTTATTGTAATCATAAATCACATGTTTGCGTATTCACAGCGCATGCCCAAGTATGCATTTTGAAGAATTTTTGTTATGTACAAGGTGTGACACAAATATTAATGCAAATTAAAATTTATAATTCAAGTTCTTTGAGCAAGTTAGATACGATAAAATATAATTGGGCAATAACTCAATGTGCATCAATCAAATTAACTATAATTATTATATTCAAAATCTTAATATAATTCAAATTAATAATCATTTACTTTGTCATTTAAATATAAAGTTTCTTCTAAATTTTGAACCCTATCCCCTTTGATGAGTCTTTTCATGCGACTGTTTTTAAAAGTTAGTCTGGGCAATTTAAATAATTATAATAAGGGTATCATCAAAAAAAATTATAGTACACGTTAATATACGATTGTGAAATATTAGTTTAAGCAAATATAAATTATATAATTATAAATATAGCGAATTAATATCATCATTATATATATATATATATATATATATATATATATATATATATATATATATATATATATATAAATATGGACGAAACCGGTAACAGCGCTGTGCAAAATACGATTAAGATAATTGCGCCCAAGGGACAAAAACAGGTAGGAGTTGCGACATCTGAAGAAAGGGGATCCAACGTAACTATGATAGCCTGAATCAATGCTCTAGGAAATAGCGTATCGCCTATGTTTATATTCCCCATGGTTAATTTTAAGCAATTCATGCCCAGTGGTGCGCCAGCAGACTCAATTGGATCTGCACATGTATCTGGGTGGTTAAATTCTGTAGCAAGTTTGTTGTATGGTTGCGACATTTCATTAAAAAACAACAGCCAAGTCTTGACTATAAAAAAATATTAATACTGGATAATCATGAAAGTCATTGCAGTTTTGAAGCTGTAACAATGGCAAAAAAATGGAATAATATTATTGACGTTGCCATCCCATACAAGTCACAAGCTCTAGACCCTCGACCCCGCAGTTTTTGGTCCATATAAACAATATTACAATAATGCTTGTGACGAATGGCTTTTGAACCACCCAGGAATACCAATAACAATATATAATATCGCAGAATTATCCGGAAAGGCATATCCATTGGGGTTCGCTCCAAAAAATATTCTGTCTGGGTTTAGAATCTCAGGAATTTGGCCTGTCGATCAAAACATTTTTGGTGATGAAGAATTCATTTGTTCATCAGTCACAGATCGAGAAAATCCTACGGGTTCTACAGTTGATCCAATGCCGCCTACAAGTCAAGTTACTATTGATTCTACAGATAATCCAGTGCCGTCTACAAGTAAAGTTCCTACTGGTTCTACAGATAATCCAATGCCATCTACAAGTCTAGTTCCTACTGGTTCTAGAGATACTCAAATTCCGTCTACAAGTAATAAAAGTTCTGTTCCTTCTGGTCAAAATAATAAAGTACTTACAATGGAACCGAATATATCAGAATTCACAACTCCGGAACAATTACGGCCCTATCCAAAAGCAAAGAGTCGTACTAAGAACGTCACTAATCGTAAAAAAACAACAAGTAGGGTTCTGACTGACAAACCGGAGAAAGACGAAATAGAACGACTTTTTAATGAAAACAAAGAAAAGAAGAGATAGCAAAACGCAAGCAAGCAGTTCGGAACACTACAGCCAAAAAATGGAAAGCAAAAAAAGTGGAATCATCTGAAGAAGAAGATATCTATGAGACCGATTCAGGCAGTTCAGAAATATCGGATGAGATTTTTGAGTCTGAGGAGCAAGCATTTGATGGCAGTTCTTTAAAACAGGGCGATTATGTGCTAACGAAAATTGTGGGAAAAAATCAACGTATTTCTACGTGGCCGAGATAATAAATAATGGCATTGACGAATTTCAAGTAAAATGCTCAAAAAGAATCCTTTCTACAAACAAATTTGTAAAAGATAGTGAAGAAATATTTGCTGTTGGCACAGAAAGCATCGTTTTATCTCTGACACAACCTACAGTCGCAGGCTTATCAGAAAGGCAAAGAAATATGTTTACGTTTGGCATTGATTTTTCATCGTACAAAGTAGAGTAGATTTTAGTATTTAAAATTCCATGTATTTTCATGTTATTTTGTATAATAAATGCTGAATTCTATTTTAGCTATTTTTCTTTTTGTCCTTGGCTCAAGGTACATTGCACCTTTTCTGTCCATGGCTCAAGGTACAATAGCATGTTGTCCTTGGGCCACTTTTTTAAAAAAAATTTTTTATAAATTTGTTATGAATTTACCTTAATTACTGCTATCATATAATGAAATATATCTAAAAGTGTGTGTGGATACTTTGCTTTTTTGCAAGCAAAATTCGCTTGGAAGGGATAAATACAAATCAGAAACTTTAACCGCGTGGGTTGGATTAGTAAGTACCTGTTTGTCTTGTTCCTTTTCTCTATATTTTTTGCTGGTCTTTGCTTTTTTTTGCGATTTTGGACCATTCTTTCCTATTATCTATCTAAACTTCGGTCTGTCTCGTTTTCTATTTTCTGTTGGTGTCCAATCAGTTACTAATCTTATTTTGGTATCCTTTTCTCATTATGTGACCTAACCTTTTTATTGGTTGGGATTTTGTATAGTTGATAATGTGTTCTCCTTGCATTTGTTCTCTTATCTCGAAATTTATCCTTGGTCTAAATTCATTCTCTCCTATTCAAAATGGCCCTAATATTCGTCTCATTAGTTTTCTTTCAAAAACTCTTAGTTCTTCTTTTCTTGTCATTGTCCACGTCTCCGATGTATATACCACTATTGATCTTATTACTGTCTTTATCTTATATATCTACTTGCGTTTATACTTAAGTGTTTACTGTTGATATATTTTTTATTTGTATAGTAGCTTCTGTAACCATCTTGTATTCTTTGTTTTGTTTGTTCGTTTTCCTTATTTTTCTATTATATACCATTGTGCCTAAATGTTTAAAATTCTGTACACTTTCTATCTCATGATTTCCCACTCTTATAATTTGTTTACTGCTGCGGTTACAGTATTTTAAGTATTTTGTTTACTCACGTAGTGTCTAAACCCACCTTTTTTGTTTCCTCTTCTAATCTTATTGCGGCGTTTACCATTCCTTATTTTGTCTCACTCATAATTGCCACATCATCTGCATAAGCAATGATTTGTGCATTTTTGACATTTATTGTAACTTCTACTTTTGTTCTTAATTGCATTATCTAGTGTTATATTGAAGAGTAGGGCTGATGAAGTGTCTTCTTGCTTAACTCCTTCCTTTATTTCACAGCTTTCTGTTATTATATTTCCTACTTTCACTACTGCAGTCGTGTCGTCTAATGCCATTTTAACTAGGTTTATTATGTTTGTGGTGTTCCCATGTATGTCATTTCCTTTACTATATTATCTCGTTTCACTTTATCAAATGCTTGTTTGAAGCCTATGAGAAATATATGTAGTATTATGTCGTATTCATTGGTTTTTTATAACATTTGTTGACCTTTTTGGTCTAAAACCTTGTTGATAATCTGTCTTGTCATCCACAAATCCTTGTAATTTATTTTTTATTAACCTTAGTATTGAAAGCTTAAACTTTCTATAAAATGAAATTTAAGTTTTAAATTATAATGAAAGAAAGTGATTAACTAACAAACTCCTTAGTGACCACCAATATGGGTTTAAGCAAAGTCGTTCAATAGGCGATCTTCTTTCATATGTGACCCAAGTTTGGAACAGTACAGTAGAGCAGTCCGGTGAAACAGTTGTAGTCGCTTTAGATATCTCAAAGGCATTTGACCAAGTTTGGCACAAGTGTTTACTTGCCAAACTCACCTCGTTTGGGTTAAATGATACGCTCATCAACTGGGTTTCTAGTTTCCTTGATAAAAGACGAATACGTGTCGTAGTTGATGGCTTTTTTTCAAAAGAAGTTAGCATTAACGCGGGCGTACCACAGGGATCCGTTATAGCGCCTACACTTTTTCTACTGTACATAAATGACCTTATTTCTTCAATAAGTAACTCCATCCATTGCTTTGCTGACGATAACACTCTTCACTGTAATTCATCTCAGTCTACTCATAGTGATAATCCACTTTCTATGTCAAATCAAGAAATTAAAGCTGAAATGGCAAATTCAATCAACAAAGACATTCAACGTATTCTCGAATAGGGAAGCAATAATCCAGTTAAATTTAATGCTAACAAAACTCAGTGTTGCCTTATGTCCGCCAAAAAAGATCGATCATTTTCTGTTGTAAGTATGAATGGCTCAGTTCTTCAGTTTTCAGACTCTATTACTCTGTTGGGTATGACTGTATCTTCAAATCTCTCATGGGTTGACCATCTTCTGTCAGCTACCACAACAGCTGCTCGTAAAATAGGCTTTTTGTACAGATCTAAGCAGTACTTTACCTCTCGACAACTCCTTCTGCTGTATTCGGCCTCATCTGGAATATAATTCTCACATTTGGGTTAGTGCTCCCCAATACTCTCTCGATATCGTTGATCGTATTCAAAAGAGAGCGATTAGGCTTATAAATGACCCGTCCTTAACTTCTCACATACAGTCCCTTGAGCATAGAAGGATGGTTTCAGTTCTTTCTTTGTATTATCGCTATTACAACGGCTATTGTGCTGGTGAATTACATTCTTTGATACCATCTCCGGCTATCTTTGCAAGAAACACTCGGTTCACTCATTCACATCATCAGTATGCAGTACAAATCTCCACTTGTCGTACCAAACGGGCGCAATCCACATTTTCTACACGGCTTCTAAACTCTGGAATGATCTCCCTAGTTCCTGTTTTCCTCTCACTTATGATATGAGAAAATTTAAGGTAGCTGTTCATAGGCATCTATTGGCAATTCATTATCCCTCTATCCATCCTCCTAAGTGTTCCTGAGTGCTTTAGCACGATATGCCTAATTTAGCCTGTTCAGGTCCACAATCATAAAAAAAAAAATGAAATAAGTTTGTCGATTAGCTAAATGCATAAACAAAGTTACAATAATTGAACGATAAGTACCCTTGCCTTTTCTTTTTGTTTCGCCAATTAAATGCACATCAGCATCGGGTTCGCACTACAAAAAAACACAAACCCAAATTTCTATCATAAACGCACTCGAAGATGCCGTTATTCTCCAATAAACTGAATTAATGAACGAGCCCGGTTGAAATGTCACTTCACAAAAATATCCCAAACTTGGTTTTATTCGACTAATCCTGCAAGTCTTCAACGCTACTTAAATAAATTTCACTAGGGGCTCTCACAATGATGAAACCCCAAATTCCGCTAGTTGGAACGACTTTCCACACACACGACTCCACGCGTCAAAAGCTTAGGGCAGAGTCCTCTCCCTTTCAAACTCACTTTTTCGCCATCTTAAAAAAACGTTCCCCTGCATACAAATTCAATTAAACAAACCAATCAACCATTTGAACTTTAAAATTTCCACCCCCCTAAATATACGATGGTAGCTCGACTGAAGGCGAAGAAACTGCTACATTTGCATTTCCCTTCGACACGACGCAGATATGTTATTGCAAAGGTACAACCAATCACCCACCCATAGTACTTATATGGATGAAAACCATCATTCCGACTCTCAAATTGGTCCTCTGCACGGATGCGACCGTACGGCACCAACGCGATAACAACACTTCTTTGTAGTGAAACTATGTAACAAAATCAAACGAATTTATCTTAATAAAATCCCAAAAACTTCACTGACTTTTCTTAATGAAATTATGTAACTACACCAAAAAAAATACGTAACTCCTATCTGCAATGAGTAAAGATAATGCACAATTGCACATTCCTAAGATTCCTTTACATACAGCGTGACCTATTCAAGCAAAATATTCATTACCTACTCTTAAACTAAAATTGAAAGAAAAGAAAAGATTCGGAATCTAACTAAATAAATAAAAATAAATTACCCAATACGTATACAGGGTGTTCAAAATACCCTGACAATATTAGATGAAATATATTTATTTGTTAGGCACTGTACCAATTTATATATGAGTTTATACTTTTCAGAAGCTACATAGAGCATTAATATTGCAATAATATATGTGTATCCTTAAATTCATCTTTCATATTCTCTCCATTAATTGGACCCTAACCCCTAACGTTAGTTAACTGGAGCCGCCACTGCAACAAACATAATCAGCTGATTTCAAAAGCATCCATGTAGAACCTTTCTTTCAAACATTTTTGATTTTGATGTCGAGAGTGCGGATTCATTCCTTGGAATAGAAATGTATCTTTACTTTGGTAGGCGGAGAAAGTAAAACCATTGAATTTTCGTTGGTAGAACCGTTTGATATCTTTGTGTACTTCTAACAAAATATGTTACACTATTCTCTTCTGCTTCGATAAAGTGGCATTGTCCAGAAATGTTGTCATATTCTTAAAAAAACTTTCTCGTAATCTAGATAAAGATATAAAGACTAATTAGTGAATAGCTTGCTATACACTGCGTACTCACGCTTTGGAAAACAACAATGGTTTATGCACATTTTCCATCTAAGTCATATTATACGAAAACGTTGTAATAAACCTTGTGAATAGTCCAAGATGGCTGAAATTAATAAAAATATAATTAAATTGGAACCTAAAGAAGAAGGACCAATCGATTTATTTCTTGTCGAGCAACAAGTCATTATAAATGATGATATAAAACATGAACTTAGTTTGGGTTCTAATATTATAAAATGTGCATTTGTAAATACTGTTAATACTAAAGAAGACAATGAATCTTATTCAATAAATAGTAATAATACAACTGAAGTTGATTCTAATGTAAATGACTCTTCACTTGTAGTATTACCTGGATGTAATAAATGTAACTATCCAACAAAATTGAAGTGCAATTTAAAACATCTTACCATGCATACTACACATGGTAAATTGAAATGTCATCAATGTTACTACTCTACATACTCCAAAAAGTGCCTAAGAAAACATGTAATCATACATGCTTCAAATACTATTTACAAATGTGATCAATGTGAATATTCATCAAAATTGAAGAAATGTTTAAAGCAACATTTATTAATACACTCTTCGAATACTAACTATACATGTGACCAATGTGATTATACATCAAAATTGAAGCGCAATTTAAAACAACATCTATTAAGACACGCTTCAAATACTAATTACAAATGTGATCAATGTGATTACTCATCAAAGTTGAAGAAATGTTTAAAACAACATTTATTAATACACACTTCAAATACTAATTACAAATGTGATCATTGTGATTATTCCTCAAAATTGAAGCGTAATTTAAAACAACATCAATTAAGACACACTTCAAGTACTGATTACAAATGTGATCAATGTGGTTATTCATCAAAATTAAAGAAATGTTTAAAACAACATCTATTAATACACACTTTAAGTGCTAATTACAAATGTGATCAATGTGATTATTCATCAAAATTGAAAGGTAATTTAAAACAACATCAATTAATACACACTTCAAGCAGTAATTACAAATGCGATCAATGTGATTATTCATCAAAATTAAAGCAATGTTTAAGACAACATATATCAATGCACACTACAAATAGTAATTACAAATGTGATCAATGTGATCATTCGTCAAAATGGAAGGGCAACTTAAGACAACATCAATTAGTACACATGGCAAGTAGTAATTATGAATGTGATCAATGTGATTATTCATCAAAATTGAAGGGTAATTTAAAACGACATCAATTAATACACTCTTCAACTACTAGTTTCAAATGCGATCATTGTGATTATTCATCAAAATTGGAGCGCAATTTAAAACAACATCAATTAATACACACTTCAAGTAGTAATTACAAATGTGATCTTTGTGATTATTCATCAAAAATAAAGCAATGTTTAAAACAACATCAATTAATACACACAAGTAGTAACTACAAATGTGATCAATGTGATCATTCATCAAAATGGAGAGGCAATTTAAAACGACATCAATTAATTCACACTTCAACTACTAATTATAAATGTGACCAATGTGAATATTCTACAAAATGGAAAAATATGTTAATACGTCATCTTGCCATACATACCTAACACACTTCTTACAATGTGACTATTCTTCAAAAGTCAAGTCCGATTTAATATGGAATCTTGTCGCACATACTTAAAATGTTTATTACGAATGTGAGCAATGTGACTTTCAGCAAAACTTACCGGAATTTCCTACTACATTTCGTACTATTTACTCTTTCAAAGTATTAGAAATATGGCTGATGTGACTATATTCTACAAAATGGAAGAGTGAATTAATTAATCTTATAAAAACTGCATTGTATAATGAGTTATAAAGGAATACACATTTATTTTATTAATGTGGTAATTAGTAGTGTATACAGTATAAAATTATAGTATAGTTACAGTATAGAATTGCAATATGAGTAGCAGTATAATGATTGTTTCATGCTTGTCTAGAATGGAAACGGAAAATTTATGGATAGAATTATAACTAAAGCACTTGAAGATAAATTTGTGTAATTGGTAACAAAAATTTAACACAATGTTGATATGTTAGAACATTAAAACTCAGTATTATAAAGTAAACTATGTTCATTCAAAATTATTATTAATTTTATTAAATACATAATTAAATAGTTTACCTTGAGTAGGATTTGAACCTACGATCTGTGCTAGAGTACCACAGTTTTTTGGTTTATAGAATTCTAGCATGAGAATACTGACGTTGAATTAGGTATGTACAAAAAATCAGAACATGTATTTTTTTGCCTCTGATATAGACTCTAGCAATTTGAGTTTCATACTTTTTTTTGTAGATTCTTAGATTTAAAATGTGCACACTTAAATATAAGATCTTTACTTGCAAAAATTGATAAAGTTACGTGTTATATGAATACAGAAAAAATTGATATACTAGCTTTAACTGAAAAATCGCTGAACTCATACCAGCAATGATGTGATACATATCGATGTAAGGAATGATATCAAGTTTTCTCTCTCACATAATATCCCTACTAATATTGAGCAGCTTTGAATATCGATAAAATTTCATCAGAGGAAATATGCATTTAGTTCGGTATACAAAGCACCTAATTATGATTTTAAAAATTTTATTAGTATTTTCGATTCAACTATAATTTTATGGTGATATTGTTTGCCTTTGGCTGTTAGTGAGTCCAGTAGAGTAACAACGACTTTAATAGACTTACTAATAGTTTCTAACGAAGAAATTGTATGTAACGTCACTGGCATTCCTGTGGATGATATATCTGATTATAACAGTATATTGTACATTTCACTTATGAGTCAATAATTAAATATAAAACTTACTGTGATTTTAGTAAATTCTGTTATAATAAATTTTATGATCATTTAATTCCATCGACGATAAAATTAAGTTTATAAATGAAAACCTGTATACTTCATTGGATATACATGCACTGTACCGGCTGTCCCAAATTCGAGGGCAAGCATGGGGATCTCACTTATTATAAGAGATAGGATATAGGTTTAAATTCGGCACTTTTGCTAAATTCGATGCCGAGTAATAATCTGAAAAGAAATTTGAGCTAACTCGAATGGATTTGGTTTTATGCTCAAAAACTAAAAATTTGGATTTTCGTTTTTCGCGTTTGGCCACCTTATTATTAGGAATTTTTAAAATTCGATTAAACATTATTAAGGCACCTTTTTACGCACAATACTAATACGGTATTAAAAATATTATGTGACGTTTCGTTTATTCTGAACCATCATCAGGTTTATTTTGTCTTATGGGGGTTAAGATATATTTTTATGTCGTTGGATGGAGAATGTTATGCTGATTTTAGCAATATATAACACTTTATGGTTTGATCGACTGCGAACTAAAATAATGAGAAAAATTTGAAGAACAAGATTCCGCCTTCTTGGATCCAGCAAGGAATAATTACAGTAGTTCTACTTATTCAATTTGTTAAACTCGTTAGAACATCCAAAAAAATATAAAAACAGTTAAACAATTTAAAAAAAAACATTAACAAACAACTCAAACAAGTAGGTCTATGTAACACGGTCATAATAGCGACAACGCAAATTTATCGATAGGTAACAACAAAATAATTACACAGGCAAACAAACAAAAATTATTATAATACATGTTCGAACAAGTTTCCTCCTTCTTGAATACAGTAACGAATTCTTCTTCTACAATTGTTTACGCTTCTTTGAATGGTTCGCCTGGGAATTTGACGAAGTTCATTAACAACCCTATTCTGGAGTTCTTCTATATTTTGCGGTGGCGTCTTATAAATCATATTTTTTAAATAGCCTCAGAAGAAGTAATCTAAAGGGGTTAAATCTGGACTTCTTGCTGGTCACCTAAGTGGTCCCCTATTTCCCATCCATTTATCAGGAAATTCGCCGTTAAGATATTCACTTATTGTCGCAGCATTATGAGGAGCACCTCCGTCCATTTGCCACCAGAGAGTCCATCTTTCGTTTAGCGGAACATCATCCAAAAGGTCTGGCATTTCGTTTGTTAGAAATGCGAGGTAGCGTTGAGACGTTAGGATACCTTCGTAAATAATTGGCCCAAGGAGCCTATCCTTCCAGATTCCAACCCACACATTAAAGGACCGGTGGCCTTGTCCTCGCATTTGCGCGTTAATTCGTGGATTTTCAATGGACCAGTAGTGCTCGTTATTACGATTAAACATCCATTAGTGGAAAAATTGCACTCATCCGTCCAAATTATTTGATTGAGAAAGTTGCGATTTTCCAGCATTTTGGTATTAAGTTGGTTATACAAAATTCCAACCGTCTCATATCGTCCCCAGGCCGAAGAGTTTGACTAACGTGTAACTTAAATGGTTTATAACGGTGTTGCTTTAACACTCGCCAAACTGTCGTTTTTGGCACTTCAATAGTTTGCTCTATTTCTCTGGTAGATGTTGAATGATTTTCTTGAACCTAAGATGGATAACATAAAGTCATAACTCTCCAAAAAAAATGTCTGCTGAAATTAGCAGTGAAGTGAGTGGAAATTCTTATAATTAGTATAATACTAACAAATAGTACCTGATGTAATATTTCTTCTTCTGCATCTCTGTCTAGTCTGCTACCACATGCATTTCGAGGTTTCTGAAAACTTCCAAATTCTCGCAAATTTTGGTCTAATTTTAAAAAATATCTCTGGTTTGGTTGCTGCCTTTTCGGATATTCCTCTAAATATCTTTGTTCTGCTCTGACATTATTTCTATTGCAGCTATAAAATATCCTTATCATGTCTCGTTTTTCTGAATTTGAAAACATTCTAAAGAAACTTGCAAATTTTAAAGCACTAACACGAAGGATCTTGCAGTTATTACCCTTTTTACAATTAGAAAATGACATGACAAAAGCCAACTCTTGAGTTTTGTTTGATTCATGGGTATCGTGATAATGTAATATTTAGTTTTTAATTTAAGAGTATTTTAGTTCGCAGTCGATCAAACCATGAAGCATTATATATTGCTAAAATCAGCATAACATTCTCCATCCAACGACATAAAAATATATCTTAACCCCCATAAGACAAAATAAACCTGATGATGGTTCAGAATAAACGAAACGTCACATAATATTTTTAATACCGTATTAGTATTGTGCGTAAAAAGGTGCCTTAATAATGTTTAATCGAATTTTAAAAATTCCTAATAATAAGGTGGCCAAACGCGAAAAACGAAAATCCAAATTTTTAGTTTTTTGAGCATAAAACCAAATCCATTCGAGTTAGCTCAAATTTCTTTTCAGATTATTACTCAGCATCGAATTTAGCAAAAGTGCCGAATTTAAACCTATATCCTATCTCTTATAATAAGCGAGATCCCCATGCTTGCCCTCGAATTTGGGACAGCCTGTACAGAACAGCCCGTATTTCCAAACCTCCAGCCCCTTGGCTCACTAACAATCTTAAATTGATAAGAGTGAGGGATAAAGTGCTTCAATCCAAAGATCAGGCAGGCACATTGGGTTTATTATAAAACGTTAAGAAACATAGTCATATCAGCATGTAAGAAAGAAGAAAATCACACTACACATTTGTATGTTACAATAATAACAGTCAAGTAATGTGGAGAGACTGACAATCTTTGTGTTTGTTTAATCGCAAGACACTCCTGATCTTCTTGCTAATGCAAACGATATTAATGATTTTTTTGTCAATATTATTCCTCAAACTTTAATTAGCACAAACGAAATTATAGCTATTATAGTAGATTTGGTGAAAGTGTAATGTCTAAATTAACTTTTAGTGCTGCTGATGAAAAATGCAAACAAAAACTGCAGGTCATGATAGTATCAATATTACTATAATTAATCTCTGTTTACTTTTCTTATTACTTTATATAACGCCCGTTTTATCAAAGGTTTTTAAAAAAGTTATTGAATTGCAACTACGGAATTATGTAAAGACAAAGAACTTTATACCAGATCTTCTATCATGGTTTAGAAGAGGTTATAGTTACACAACAGCACTTCTTAACATAAATGATGACATCTTGAAACACAATGATGCTGGAAAATTAAGTACTTTAATTCAACTTGATTATACAGAGGCCTTTGATACAATTAATCATAAATTGTTGTCTGTACTTAAATGTATTGGTCTGCAACAACCTGCTCTTTTGTTCTTTGAGCGTTATTTGGCCGATAGGTCTCAAACCGTACATGTTTCCAGAAAAATTTCTAAAAAATAAATATCCAATCTGGTGTACCTAAAGGTTCAATTGTACATAGGTCCTCTTTTATGTACAATATACACCCTTCAATTTTGTTTAAAATCTAAAGTTGAATCTCACAGATCTGTAATTGTTACATTTACTAGACAAATTACCTAATTCGAGATATGTACATGTACAACTCAGATTAACGATACTTGTATTGTTATTAAAGAAAATCTGTCTGTAAACCCATAATACTCATTGATAAACAAGCTATAAACAAATTTTGTTTTTTCTGACGTTTTACAATGAATTACAAGATTTTATATACATAAGGGCAAGTATATTGCAAGATTTTGATAAACAGTATTAAACAGTTGGTTACATTATGGCATTCACATAAACTGACCATTAAAAGTATATAAGAAGTTCTGACAATATTTTGAAACTAAACATTTGAGATGAGATGTAATCGGAACTGAAATAATGAAGCCTCTGTCATTTCCAATTATAGCAGAATATCATTACTGCATACTGCATTTTTTAAAGTATTTTTTATATTATGCATATAGTTATAAGTAGAAAGTTATAAGGGTAAGACATCTCCAAATTCAACTGTTTTATTCTTTATAACTGGAATTGGGCTTACCTGGTTTTTATATTGAATCATACTACACAAGTGATATTCAATACTGGAAATTCTTTCAATAAGGTCTGGCTGACACTCACTGTAGACCCAAATAACTCTTGTCACAAGCTGTATTGTAGAAAGTTTTGATTTGCGATAGTCTAACGGACCTGCAACTTTTACTTGAACTGACCTTCCATCTATCAAGTCTCAAAACCGTATCACTACGTAGCTAACAAAATCAACACCTGAAATATTCTGGGTGTTTTTCGGCTTCCAAACTGTGTTTGGCTGGTTTTATTTGATTCCTAGTTTGTACATTTGCCTGTCTACATGTGTTAATATATTTTGATGCTATTAAACTTGTTGCATGTTTTATTTGTTTTGGTGATTATAAGCAGACTCAGACCCTTACTTTTACATGATCAAACCACGCTAAAGTCGTGTAGTGATTACAGAGATAAGCAGGATAAAATGATTGAAATTTTACCTTAAACTTACCCTAAACAAAACTCAAAATCGGGGATTAATGCCGCATGAGCACCATCACTGTCTACCGCACTCCCACTGAATAATAGATGCGAAATCAATGTTCTCTATTCTAAAATAAAACAGACGTAACGATCTGTGTATAATTCAAAAATTATATTCAGTCAAATTCTGTGAGAAATTTAATAATTATATATTAAAACGTTTGTAAGCGTAATTCACCTTGGTTCAAGTCGAAACTTATTTTCATAAAAAAATGAATAAACAATAATTAATAACTGAAAATATGATGTATTTTTGATTCAATCCACGAAATAAAAACAATTAGCTTTATTATACTGAACCTTTGTGATCTTTCGTGTAACGTTACACATAAAAAACAAACCAAAGAAATCTTATGAAGCACTATTAATTTATAACACTTAAATTGACTTTTTGCCTCACAAGAAATTTGTTGGGCAAAGTTCACTACAATTTAAATAAAAAATGAGTTGAACCATTAAGTGTAGACAAATACGTTTCCAATATCAATATAAATGTACATCGACTTCCGCAATGAAGCAACACAAAACAAAAAAAATATGTGTTATTAACTTTTTCTCCACTAGATCTTAAGCTAGTTTCTATCTACTAACGATAAAAAAGGTAGTGATTAGAATTGATTGTCCTTGTAGGTTTATTAAAATTACAATACTAACAATAGCCCTTTTTTCAGGATAATCAAACTTTCACTGCAGAATATACAAATTGGTCTTATTAAATAACCTTCAACACCTTTAAAAAGGGGCTGAGCTCCTTTATTGAATCCTTGTAGTTGTACATACTCGCATACACTAACGAGCCTCTTAATGTTTGAACTAGGCCCAAGTTTTGCCGGCGTAAACTTTAAATTTCCATGAACTTACGTTCATCAACGCTTGAACCAATTAGGCTTGTAAGCTTTTTTTGTCCCCAAAAATGGGTTCTGGCATCAAACAACAATATTTGACATGCACTACTAAGTTTCACAACATATACTGGTATAGAGCATTATGTACTTTTTGAAATCTACTCAAAGACTGGCTGAAAAATCTGTGTAATGCCGTCTAACCTTGCTCTTTTATAGATATTCACGTCCATCTTGAAAACACCATTAAATATCTGCATAAATTAAAACCGTTCTTAAGGGGTTTAAATGTTATGTGTCTTTTCCGAGCAGAAAATCTGAAACGCAGAAGACAGGTCTTCCATCTACGTCATCTTGAAGTTTTTAAGATAAACGTAATACCTTTTTCCGCAGTATTCAGTAGATTTCCATGCTATTTGTCCTTGAATCATAAGTAAAATTTTCCATTATTAAATCCTGACTCATACGAATACAATTCATTCTACACGTTATTTATTATAATTCTAAAATACGATTAATTCCCTCACGCTATCCGTTCAATTAACGTAACAATTTTGAACCTGCGTTCCTGAGAATAAGTAACTACACAGTAGGTTGCATTATCGTCCCGATCCAGTTGTGTATTTTGATGCGGTGACTCTTGCAAAGGTGCCTACACAAGATTGTCTCCAGGCGTTTGTTTATTTTTAATAAACAAACAAATGTATGCCGCGGTTTTACGCTAATTCAAATCAGTATCTTAGACTTGAATTTTAAATCTTGCTTCTATATCTAGGATGTTGGCAGAAGCTGATAATTCGAATAAGGTGATCGGGTTGAAATGGATTCTTGAAACTTATTTATAAATCCAAGTCTCCTTTGAAAGAGCTAGTTTGAAATCAACATGTTAGACTTGAATTTTAAATTTTGTTTCTATATCTAAGATGCTTTCATAGAAACTGATTTCAGATCAACATTTTAAATTCCTTTCTAATATTACTTAGCGCTTCAATAATTTTGAAGTAATTAAAACCTCTTTATGGATTTGCTTGAAATCAACATAATTTTTTTGTATCTAGGATGTATTGAACAATATAAATATTACGAGTTAAGCATATACAAGACTACGACTACAAGAATACAGATTCATTCATACTCAGATGCATATATTGTAGATTTCTGGGTAGGTACTTGCTTATTGTTTATATATTAAATCTATTCTTCTGTCTTTTAGAGTTGCAAACTTATCAGTCATGTCCTCATAAAACGGTTGATCCTTCATAATATCCACTAACAGTTCTTTTTGGACTGAAATATTTTAGTGCTCTTCAGCACTCTTGGCTTGTGGTATTTTTTTAACATGTCTTTATTCTTTTAAGACATGAACAGCTTCTTTCAACGGAAACACTTGTAGATGGAATCGTTAAAACAAGCGAAAATAATTTGATGGCTTCAGTAAAAATGTCTTTGTTTCCATGAAATTCTTTAAAAACTTCTAGCGTTGTTTTAGTTCTATAATTTTCTTCGGTATAAATCAGGCTTAATTCGTTACGAAGGCGCTGTATTTTTGTAAACATGCCCGCATAAAATGATTGTAAATTTTGCAAAGCCTCGGAGGGAAAACTTAATTTTTTCACAGTCGTGAAATCTAACATCTATTTCCTTTAAAGCGTGGTCTGAAATTTCAAAAAATTGAACTCGGTACTTTATGTTTTAATTTGATCTTGATCAAAATTAGCTTCTTTCCTTTTTACTTTGAATTCTGTCAGTTCAGTAGTTTTAATGAACAAAGTTTTAAAGAACTGATCTGTTCTTTTTAATATTTCACAAGTATTTTTATTTGTGATATGAAGTAATTTATATCGAATGATTTTTTGAGGGATATCGTATAAAATATCGGTGGAACGGAAAACTAAACACGACGACTAAAAAGGTAAATTCACAATTATTTATGTCGGTTAATAAGCCTTTCGCAAGTTGAATTGATTTTTTATCTAACTGTTCGTAAGTTAGAGTAAATTATTTTATACCAGTCTTCAATAATTACACTCCGTAACTTAGAATTAGAATGCCATCGAGTGTCTGTTGTAGTTGGTAAAGTGTCCCAATGATATGGAGCTAAATGCATATGACCCTTTTGAAGAATGATGGAAAAAAGACGGGATTCCACTGACACTTGCAATAAAATATACGACAAGCTGAAATTTTGCAGAACTAGGTTAAGGCGATGTGCGAGACAGTGCACACAAATAGCTTGAGGGTCTTATCTTTAAATTTTCTCTGAAGTCCGTTCAAATGTCCAGACATTATGTTTGCCCCATCGTAACATTGTCCTACTAATCTGTGTTGGTAATCAAATTGCACAAGAATTGTATGTATGTATGTTGTATCACACTTGAGAATATTACGTCAGGAAATCCCAAAAAACATTTCACCAATCTAGCTTTTGAATTGGCGGATCTTACTATTAGAGTAGTGTAATTTAATTTATATCTGTAGTGTCAACTTGTATTGAAAAAAAGTAAGATTCGCTTATCTTAATAACGAGTGATCAATCTCAAGTGTATACCACTGATAGGTTGGTAAGAAGCTGTATTGCTTTAGCTACTCTAGAGCATGGTTCGAGTAAAAACTACAATCAGTTTCAAATCTGTATGAAGGTCATTAACTTATACATATTATAAAATATTATCTTAATTTAAATAATGACTATTTTGTATTTGATTAGACTGCATCCCTATAAAATACAACAAAATAAATAAAATATTATTTAATGATTGGATTAAATCATTACAAAATAATGAATCTTAAGTATTTAAATGTTATAATTTCATTATAATTAAATAAAATTTATAGTACATGTAAATGCAAATTCGATATCACAATTGGAAATTCAGAATATATAATTTGTCTTGATATAGACAGTTTGTAAATAACTCAAGAAAATACAAAAGTGAAAAACGAAGGTACAATATGACATTCACTGACAATTGACATAAACTAAAACGACTAAAACCACACTAAAAATCCAAAGCAGCCAACTGCAAAACACAACAATATTAACAACTAGGGATTTTTGTCATACCACTACAGTACACTTGAGATTGTTCACGTTGTACAATCGTTTATCTACTCATAAATACATCCAAATAACTCATTTTGAATTGATTAGGAATCTCCAGTAAAAACAGTTTTAATTTTTTCGTACTGATTTATTATTTCTAATGGGCTCCGGATTAACAACAGACTTAACCATTTTTTGAAGTTTCCTCGATTTATGGAATCAATGCTTTCATTATGTCCTCGGAATGCAAGCTCTTGTTTACTTAAATATAAAACTGCACCAATAACTACATGAATAAATGTATTTTAAAAAGTTTTGCATTTTTTTCCAGAGCATCTCGAATTGTGTTCTGCAGAATCTGCATGTTTATAGCAATACTCTTGTTATATATAATGAGAGAGCGAATCCCTCTTTATTCAAAACCGAGTATTTATCACTACAACATAATAAGCAGGATCAACAAAATATTCTACCTTTTTTTTTATTTCCCTTATAACACATATGGAAAGTTTAACTTTTGGTTGTCCACATTGTAAAAGTCCTGTCTTTCCACCTTCTGAACGAGGTTTCCAACAAATTGTGAACAATATCGTTAACTGGATACATCTTCTCTCTCTCACCATAACAGCGTGTACGTGCACTGGTGCAGTAGATTAACCTTTGTCGAGCGCCGTTGTGCAAAAACAAAAATTGCGCCTCTATACATTGTTATAAAAAAATTAACAAACCTTGTTATAAAATGGTAGATTTTTATTTGTTTTAACTTATCTTGCACACATTCAGCTTAGAATTTTTCAAGTTAAAATCATACGAATACTTACTGAAATGATCAAAACTGTTAATAGAAATGAATTAACATGGGATGTTACATAATGGATAAAATAACATTATACAGTAATTTTAAATTTTAAAATTTTTATTCATTAATGCAAAAATTTTAAACAAAGTTATTGGAACTGGACTTTACGCGCTTTGTTTTTTATTAATGTTTCAATGTCTAACTCTTGAATTAAAGTAGAGTCGGTTGAAATGATGGCAAGATTTTCCAGTCGTTCTTGTACCATAGTAGTACGTACTTTTTCATGATTTTTAATTTGGAAAACGATCTTTCCGCTGTGACTATGGAAACTGTCATTCTCAATAAAATCCGTAATCCCACAAAAATGTTTGGGTAAGGATAATGTAAATTATTGGTTACCATGTAACTTAAGGTAGTTATTGGGGAATAAGTGACACTTTTCTCAAAATTCTGCAAAAACTGCAGTTCTTGCATAAGTTCTATCCCATTTATATCAAATTCATTTCGATTTTTATCACTTAATATATCCTTGTTTTGTACAAAACTCAAGCTGTTACGATTCAGAGTGACTGTTAAATTTGAAAATTGCCGCATGGGCAGATAACAGTTCGAATCTATCGTTATAAGATGTAGTAATAACTATCAATTGAAAAAAAAATGTACTTTAAATTTTAATTCTTGATTTTGTATTGGTTGATCGTCACCTTCGTAACTAAATTGTTTTGTAGCTTTTCTAGGTCTTAAAACGTCTTTATTCTTTAATTTTGGATTGATATCTAATAAAATCGCGACTTTCCTAGCTTCTTCTAACGTCAGTTTTTTTAAAAAATCAATTAAATTGTTTAAACTAGCACACAATTGCTTCTTGGGTGGTAGGCATGTATACTCCATGCCAGCCGGGGAGGTACCACCACCCTTACCATGGGCTCCTTAATATTGGGTCTCCGATTATCTGAGCTCGGAAAGGGCTACCGGTTACCTTTTCCATCATCCTTAATCTATTCTCATCCTTATTCTTCCTTCTCGCCCTCACTGTCTTCCTATCGGATTAAAAGTCCCCTGTGGTTTCTAGGGTTATAAATTCCGGACGTAAAATCCTGCCCCACTCGGATTCCCGGGAGGGCAGGGCCCAAGCGACCTCGGTCATCGAAAGTATCAACTTTCTGATTCACTACTGCAACATCCGCGGTATCAGGTCTAATCTTAATGTTATTCACCAACATCTTGAACAATTACAACCTGATATTTTGTTTCTATCTGAAACACAAGTCTCCTCTGAAAGCTCCGAGTCACGCGACTTGCAATTTCCTCAATACCACCTTCACTCAAACTTTAGGTATAGAGGAGGCGTATGTGCCTACATCATGGACATAATTGCTTGCAAGAGGGTTTCTTCCTTAGAAAATAAAAATTTTGACGTGATTTGGTTTAAACATTCTGGTCCTAATTTTGTGAAATTCTACTGTTGCATTTATAGGTCTCCTAATGACAGTAACTTTCAAGACTTCTTCGATTACCTTAGTATGAATGTTGACTATCTCCTGTCCCAGTTTCCATCTTGCGATATCTCAATTGTAGGCGATTTCAATGTTCATCACTCTAATTGGCTTCAGTTTTTATCTACTACAAATCAAGCTGGTCATAGTGCAGAAACATTTGCTATTTCATGTGATCTCACACAAATGATTTCTGAACCCACAAGAATCTCTGATAACCCTAACCATACTCCACATCTTCTAGATCTCTTTTTTACATCAAACCCTCTTGTTTATAAAACTTCCGTTCTTTCGCCTTTAGGTCTTTCCGACCATTGTCTAATAAAAATCATTTCTACTGTACCTAAATCCACTGTTGTTCGCAAAACCGATAGAACCTTGTGGTGTTTTAAGTCAGCTCGATGGAGTCATTTACGGGGTTTCTTTGCAACCTTTCCATGGCGTGAATATTGTTTTAAGTCGTCCTTTTCTTTGGACAACGCTCTTTCAGTATCTGAAGTCATCCTCATGGGAATGGAGTTATATATTCCCAAAAAACAGTACCGTATAGGTCATTCACGTTCCCAACCCTGGTTCAATAAGGCTTGTGCTGATGCAATATCTTTAAAAAATAAATGATACATTAAATGGAAATCTAATAAATCGGTCGACAGTCATGTAGAATACGTTGGTGCTAGAAATATCTGCAAAAGTGTCATCACTAAAACTAAAAAGTTGTTCGAACAACGAAAATGCAATGAACTAGCTACATCTCCTTTAGGCAGTCGTAAATTTTGGTCTTTAGCTAAAGCCATTAATAAAAACTTTGGAACATCTTCATTTCCCCCCCTGACGTCTATTGACAGATCGGTAGTTGCTGATTCTGTAGACAAACAAAGATGTGCCCCTAGTCAACTCTTCCTCAAAGGAATTTGACGAAGTTTGGCATAAGTGTTTACTTGTCAAACTTACCTCGTTTGGGTTAAATGATACGCTCATCAACTGGGTTTCTAGTTTCCTTGGTAACAGACGAATACGTGTCGTAGTTGATGGCTTTTTTCAAAAGAAATTAGCATTAACGCGGGCGTACCACAGGGATCCGTTATAGCGCCTACACTTTTTCTACTGTACATAAATGACCTTATTTCTTCAACAAGTAACCCCATCCATTGCTTTGCTGACGATAGCACTCTTCACTGTAGTTCATCACAGTCTACTCATAGTGATAATCCACCTTCTATGTCAAATCAAGAAATTAAAGCTGAAATGGCAGATTCAATCAACAAAGACATTCAACGTATTCTCGAATGGGGAAGCAATAATCTAGTTAAATTTAATGCTAACAAAACTCAGTGTTGCCTTATGTCCGCCAAAAAAGATTGATCATTTCCTGCTGTAAGTATGAATGGCTCAGTTCTTAAGTTTTCATACTCTATTACTCTGTTGGGTATGACTGTATCTTCAAATCTCTCATGGGTTGACCATCTTCTGTCAGCTACCAAAACAGCTGTTCGTAAAATAGGCTTTTTGTACAGATCTAAGCAGTACTTTACCTCTCGACAACTCCTTCTGCTGTATAAGGCCCAAATTCGGTTTCATCTGGAATATAATTCTCACCTTTGAGTTAGTGCTCCCCAATACGCTCTCGATATCGTTGATCGTATTCAAAAGAGAGCGATTAGGCTTATAAATGACCCGCCCTTAACTTCTCACATACAGTCCCTTGAGCATAGAAGGATGGTTTCAGTTCTTTTTTTGTATTATCATTATTACAACGGCTATTGTGTTGCTGAATTATATTCTTTGATACCATCTCGGGCTATCTTTGCGAGAAACACTCGATTCGCTCATTCACATCATCAGTATGCAGTACAAATCTCCACTTGTCGTAGCAAACGGGCGCAATCCACATTTTTCTACACGGCTTCTAAACTCTGGAATGATCTACCTAGTTCCTGTTTTCCTCTCACCTATGATATGAGAAAATTTAAAGTAGCTGTTCATAGGCATCTATTGGCAATTCCTCTATCTATCCTCCTAAGTGTTCCTCAGTGCTTTAGCACTATAGGCCAAATTTAGCCTGTTCAGGTCCACAATCATAAAAAAAAATCTAGACAAAATCTGTGATGTTGTAACTAGTCTATATCTAGGCAATAACAAAAAATGTATGTTAAATTATTTGTCGTCTTGTTTATATCTCTCAATATGTGTATATAGTATTTATTTACATATTTATTTACATTTTATCCATTTATTTTATATACATTTTTATTTACAACACTGTACTCGGCTTCAAGAAAAAAAAAACAAATTAACATTCGATGCGATACGAAATATATTACAGTGGAACTGTAACGGATTGAAATATCATTATTGTGAACTGAAAATGTTAATAGCAGAGTACAAACCATTCTGCCTGTGTATACAGGAAACACATTTTAAAGAAAACGAAATGTTCCATCTTAGAGGGTATAAAGGATATAAAAAAATTGCCCGAATAACAACAGAGCTAGGTGTAGCCATATTTGTTCAAAGTAATATACCTCACAAACCTATAAATATTAATTCAAGACTGCAGGTAGTTGCTGTAGAGATTAATTATTCCTTAAAAGCTACTTTATGTATCATATATCTACCCTCATTCGTTTGGAATTTGGATATCTAAGCAATCATTGGACAACTACCACCGCCCTTCTTGCTTTTGGGTGATTTTAATGTTAACTCCACCAGTTGGGTTCCACAAACACAGATTTACGTGGTTACTTAATAGAAGACTTATTACAAGACAATAGCCTTACACTTTTAAACACAAATAAGCCAACCCATTTCAATAGCAATGGAAATATATTCACTGCTATAGACCTAACAATATCAACATCATTAAACTTAAAATGGGACACATCGAATGAACTTTATAATAGTGACCACTATCCAATCATTATTACCATCTATATAAAGAAAAAATAATTAATATACCTCAAAAATGGTTGGTAAAAAAAGCTAATTGGGAATTATGCACAGAAGAACTAAAACATACAAACTATTCAAATGAAACCTCGTCCGTTGACAAAAAAGTTGAAACATTCACTGAAGCTATCGTCAACGCTGCAAAGAATTCTATTCCTAAAAGTAAAGGAATGGTTAAGTCAAATAACGTACCGTGGTGGACTCTTGAAATTAACATAGCGATCAAAAAGAAACGTAAGCTATATGCTAACTTCAAAGAAAGACCCACAATAGAAAATTTAATATTGTCTAGAAAAGCCCGAGCGGAATCTCGAAAAAAATTTTGTCAGCAAAAAAAGATTCATGGGCAACTTATATAAACAACATTAACTCGAAAACAGCGAGCGAAGAAGTATGGAGGAAAGCTAAAAGCATAATGGGTAAAAAGAGCGCTCCGTTCACACCATTATTGATTGTAAATGACGAAAGATTGACAAGCGACCTACAAATCGCTGATGCTCTAGCAAAACAATTTGAAAAAAAAAAGCAATTCTACGAACTACTCAGAAACCTTCCTGCAAATAAAACATCAAAACGAAAAGGACATCAACTTCACCGCCAATGAGCTTTATGAATACAACAAAGAACTTACCATGGCTGAATTACAAAAAACTTTTCTGAATACAAAAGACTCAGCACCTGGAACGGGCGACGTAATATACTCTATGTTAAAGGAACTTCCTCCACCTGGAAAGAAAAAAACTATTAGAGTTGTATAACGAAATTTACATAAAAGGTACCAATGGCAGCATCCAATAGTCATACCTATTCAAAAACCGAACACTCATGCTACACAAACCACAAACTACAGACCGATATCCTTAACATCGTGTATAAGCAAAATATTCTAAAAATAATCAATAATAGATTAATTTGGTTCTTAGAAAAAGCACAACTTATATCTAAATAACGAATAGGCTTTCGTAAAGGACATTCCACCATAGATGAACTGGTGTACTTAGAAAATTTTATCTTAAACAATTTTCTAAAAAGATCACATCCAGTAGCAATTGGTTTTGATATTCACAAAGCCTACGAGTTAATGTGGAGGCATAACGTAATTAGAAAACCTGAACAATGGGGAATGAAAGGAAACCTACCTCAAATAATTAAAAGTTTCTTGTCGTATCGTACTTTTTGTGTTCGATTAGAAAGCGTAAGTTCCCAAACGTATATATTCCAAAATGGAATACCCCAGGGCTCGGTACTGAGTTGCACATTATTTTTAGTTGGAATAAACGACCTAGTTGAATCTATACAAACCCCAGTCCACAAATGCTTATATGTGGATCACCTAATTATTTTCTACGAAAATACATCTGTAGAAGATATAGAAATACAATTAAATAAAGCAACTGAAGATATAGTTAAGGACGTTGAAAGTATGGGACTACAACTATCTGAAAATAAAACTGCTGCCATACACTTCTGTCGCAAAAGAAATCCACATAACGATCCTAACCTGCTTATTGCGGGAAAGGTAGTTCCCATAGTGGAATCACTCAAAATATTAGGAATCATCTTTGATAAGAAATTACATTTGGAGGAACACGTAAAGCATTGCTAAATGTAAGAAAAGGATCAATTTTATAAGATGTATGAGTAACATAACGTGGGGTTCGGATAGACGGGTGCTGATCCAATTATATACAGCCTTTGTTTTGGGTACAATAGAATATGGTAGTGTAGTGTACTCATCTGCGAGACCGACATCATTTAAACAGCTAGATAAAATACATGCACAGTGAATAAGGCTCGCAACTGGGGCATTTCGAACTAGGCTCCTGCTGTCTGTATATGAAGACTCGGGTATCCCACCTTTAAACACCAGGAGGGATATTTTGCTATGTAACTACATAATTAAAATACTAGCAACACCAAACAACTTAAATCACAGATTACTAGATGACACCGAAACAATAAACGAGTATCACAAACGACCTACTGTAAGTAAACCAACTATCATAAGGGGACTAAGATTAATAAATAACTTTGTTTGCCTGCCTACAGTAGCAAATCATACAGACTGTGAGATTCCACCCTGGTTAGAATTAAAGACGTGCTTTGAGCTAGAACTTGCCGAATTAAAAACATATAATACCCTGCCGATACAGTACCGGCTACATGCAAGACGGTTTAATGCTCAAATATCCACACGCGAAACCAATATACACGGACGGCTCTAAGACGTAGACCGGAGCAGGTAGCGCAATATTTTCTGTCAAAGAAAGCCATAATTGGTCACATAACTGTATTACCAGTATATACACGGCTGAGTTATACGCCATTTGGCAATCGCTACTATTTTGCAAACTCCAAGAGCAGAGGGAATACATAGTCTGTAGTGATTCATTAAGCTCTCTAGTAGCCCTTAAACACCAAACCAGTACACATCCACTACTAAATCAAATAACAGACCAACTCCACTCTCTAGAAATCAATGCTTCAAAACACAACTTTGATGTGAGTACCGGGACATATCGGAATTTATCAGCAAAGCAAGCGGCAAATAAAAAAATAAAGGATGATATAGCAGTCTCGCCAATTGACCTGAAACATAACCTTAGGAATAAGTTGACGGAATAATGGCCAGCTACATGTTGCCAAACACACCTGGCAATAAATCAAGAAAGGTCCCACCTAAAGACCTGGCACAATAAATACAACCTTACACGAAGGGAAGAAGTAATCATAACAAGAATTAGGATCGCACATACCAATATAACGTACCTATATATACTAGGAAAAAGTGAGCAAGAGAAATGTGCTAATTGCAATCAAATCATATTATTCCAACATATATTTATAGAATGCCCATTATACAACGCTAAAAGAGAACGTATAAAACTCAAGAACCGGCTAGAAGAGATAATAGCAGACAACCTCGAAGAAATAACCAAAGTTCTAAACTTCTTGAAACAAACGGGACTATTAAATAGGATATAACAGATTAACTTAAATGGCAATAAGACCATAGCAGTTGATGCCATTAAATACCTACAAAAAAAAAAATAGTAATAATAATAATAATACCTAGGGGTTGAACTACTTACTAGGCGCGTCCCCAGGTGACGTATAGGGGAACGACCTTGCAAATGATCGTAAGTGATGCAAGGCCAACACCGAAATATGAGCTGCTCGTGGCCTTAAGCAGCCACTGCTAGCACTAGTAAATACGGTGTCGCGGACCAGTTCACGTGGGACCTCGTTACTGACGAGGACAGGGATGGAAACCCTGCGTTCCCCTAGCTGGAAGTTTACTTTTCTTATACTAGTCTTGAGTGGTTTCCCTGCTTTTAACTCTTTCCTGTCGGAGCATCCTCGCTCCAACCCTTGCTCTCTTCAGGCTCCTAGCGAAATCTGAGAGACCGCTTCGTTTTCTCTCTATTCTTCCCAGACTTGCGCCGTCAAAAGCGTATACGGGTGTGGCAAGCCCGGGATGTCCTTGCTAGGGACGGCTGAACGCTAGCCGTCACCTAATACCATAACCGCGAACTGTACCTCAGAGACTCTAGCAGGGCGTGGCTAGGGAACGTCGTACAGGTAGCGGTCGGTGGTCTTGGCTTAACCGCCTGAACTGCGAAGAAGGTAACCTCCATAAAAAATCCCCTAATCCCAAGGTCGTTTGGCAGTTTTAGGTGCTGAGGGGATTGCGCGAAGGGATGCCTAAGCGTGGCCAGGGGGAAGCCTGGTCCCTAGCGTTGAAACGCCCCTCCACAGTATAAGTGCCCTCCAGTAGTATCCCGGCTCTGCTCTAGTGACATTCATTACCGAGGATTCTAGTGGAAACGAAAGGAGTAAAAATCCAAAAAGTAAAACACGGAGTGCCAGCTCCTTAAATATGGAACTGCAGGAAGGTCATGCTACGAAATCCTGCAATAATAAGAATTTGGAGACGGAGGTTTTGCTCCGGTTAATCGTTCTAAAAAGACAAGATGGCGTTAGTTTTGAAAAAGTCAGCCCGTTTTATATACAGAAAACTTTGTACGGCATATTTGGAGACTTAAAAGTGACCAGAAAGATAAAAGAAGGGATTTTGATTGAAACTGTGTCAAACTAACAAGCTAAGAAGGCATTAGAGTTAAAAAGGTTTGGTGACTTTGAAATTGATGTTTGTGCTCTTAGAACTATGAACATATCAAAAGGTGTCGTGTTTTGTCATGATCTACTTAACTGCACTATAGAAGACGTGTGTGGCGAACTTGCTAGTCAGAAGGTAATTGAAATGCGACGAATAACAACAAGGCGAAATGGAGAACTGGTAGACACTCCAAATCATATAATTATATTTAACACTCCAAGTTTACCCAAATCAATCAAAGTCGCATTTTATTCTTTGAATGTGCGGCTATATATACCTCCTCCCATGAGGTGCTTCAAGTGCAATAGGTTCGGCCATACCTCACTACGTTGTACAGTACAAGAACCATTATGCTCGTGTGGTAAACCACTACACGCAGGTCTTCCCTGTGAACAACCTATCACATGTACCAACTGTGGTGGCGGTCACTCAGCTAGAGCTACAATCTGCCCAGTATTTAAACAAGAGAGTGCAATTCAGGAAGTGCGTGTAAAGGAGAAAATCAGTTATAACCAAACAAGAAGGAAGATAAGTATTCCAACACCATCCCCTGAAATTAGTTACTCCAAAGCAGCGGCTACTTCTGTAGCTTCTCAGTCTAAGGTCGATGTACCAGCATTGGCTAGGGAACCCTTACCCCACTTAGTCGAAGCAATTTCACCCCTACTTCAAAAATCGTCCGCCGTCTCTTTACCTGAAGAATGTATGATGCCACCATCTACATATTCAACCTGCTCAACTTCCACGTATGTTGAAAAACGTAAACGTTCTCCTGTAGATCGTGGGGTTGTATCAGAAGATGAATCTGTTTCTTCAGAATCAAAGAAAGGGAAAAAGGGATGGCCAAAGGGTAAACCGAGCAAACCACCCTCGGTTTGCTCAGATCTGCAAAACGAAGAAGAGTCTTACTAGTCCTATATGATTAATTGCCTTTTTTGCATACACTGTAGTATAAGAATTACATCTGTGATATATCTACACATAGTAGTGTTTTTGCTACATTGTGTATTTTATTTATATTTTTTATATATCTATATACTTATTTATTTATTTATTGGTTTGTTTTGTATATATTTATATATTTATTTATTTATTAGTTCTTTATATTTATATGTTATTTATCTGTGCTCGTGCTTTTTAACTATTAACTCGTTAGCCAATCGACTATTAAAAAAAACGTTACTATCAAGAATGGATTCCATAATTCAATGGAACTGTAACGGATGCATTAATCGTTACTGCGAACTCAAATTAATTATTAACGAATTCAACCCACTATGTCTTTGCATACAAGAAACACATTTCAAGCCAAATCAACCATATTATCTGCGTAGACATAGGATAGTTAGAAAAGATGTACCTACTAACCTTAGAGCTAGAGGTGGAGTAGCAATTATTATTAGGGAGAATGTCCAATATGATATAGTGTCATTTAAGACACAGCTACAAGCCGTTATCTGCAATATATATGTATATATATATATATATATATATATATATATATATATATATATATATATATATATATATAGTTGAGGGAAGTAACAGCCGTTACAATGTTAAGGAAAAAATTTTTATTAACTAATTGCTTAGTGTTATCAGGCTTGCGGCTAACTAGGGTCTTAATACGTTTAAAACTCTTTGATATTTGCCAATATTTCGGAATCTTTTTATTTTGTTCCTTTATCAAGGCTTATCTAAGTTATTCTTTAAAAACTAGCTGGTTATACTTCATAGATAAATTTACATTTTTGTGATTATTTACCATTAAACTGTCATTGTTAATTGATGATTAACAGAAGCTGGAGTTACATTTAAAATTAATTAAAACATTTTAATTTTTATACATGACAGGAACATGTGCTTGCATTGTTACAATTTTTCTGTCCTAATATATATATATATATATATATATATATATATATATATATATATATATATATATATATATATATGTTCCTAATAATAATTGGCAACAGCACGATATTCAAAATATTATAGATCTGTCCCGTATATATTGATGGGTGACTTCAATGCCCATAATCGCCTGTGGGGTTCTCTTCGTACTGATACATGTGGACAAACACTAGAGAACATGATAGATGTAAATCAACTATTTTTATTAAATACCGGTGCAAACACTCACCTTTGCGCAAGATCCGGGTCCTTTTCACCAATAGATCTAACAATGGCTTCCACACACATTGCTAGAACACTCACCTGAAGAGTACTAGATGATCTCTATCATAGTGACCACTTCCCCATTGTAGTAGGTACTGAACATCATAGTACGCATATGGTAACTCCAATTCGCTGGAAAATCTCAGAAGCCCGATGGGGGCCCGTGGTGGAATCGAACTGTCAGTAAAGCAGCGAAAACAAAAAAACGGGCATTTAATCTCTATCAAAGAAAATCTCATAGTTTTCAAAAAAGCGAGGTGAGTTTCCCGACGAACTATTCTGCAAATCAAAAGAGATTCATGGAAAACCTATGTATCGTCAATCACATGCCAAACTTCATGCGGAAAAAAATTAAAGCTATATCAGGAAAAAATACGGCGTTTACGTTACAACTCCACGTCAACAACACCGTAATTACTGAACCCAACCATATAGCTAATATTCTTGCAGATCAATTCCAAAATACAAGCAGTTCTCAAAACTATGACGCCTCTTTCTTGCATTCAAAACCTAAGAGAGAGGTTAAGCTAAATTTTAACGAATCCGAAACTGCTGAATATAATGTCCCTTTCACGTTAATAGAATTCCAGCTAACTCTAAAGTGTAACAAATGCTCCTCTCCAGGTATAGTATAGTAAAAGTACTTGAGAAAATGGTGAGTAACAGGCTAATGTGGATTATTGAGAAACGGCAACTTATTGTAAATTGTCAAATGGGATTTAGACAATTTAGATCAGCAGTGGATCATCTAGTACACCTGCAGGACACAATCCTCAAAGCTTTTGCACATAGAAACCATGCAGTGACTGTTTTTCTTGATGTTGAAAAGGCGTTTGACATGACGTGGAGGTATGGAGTCATACAAAGGTTATATGAATGGAGTTTTAGAGGTAACTTACCATAATTCATAACCTCGTTTCTAGACGACAGACGCTTTCGAGTCAGAGTGGGAACCTCTATTTTCTCTAGTAGAATATTGGAAAACGGAATCCCTCAAGGTTCAACATTCAGTGTGTTAATAAATTCTATTCCCCCCGACATACCGAGCTGGTAGTGTAGTGGTGACACAATCTGCTTAGCATTCGGGAGGTAATGGGTTCGATTCCCGTTACCATCTACCTTGTATGAGGTTTTCTCAGGGGGTTTTCCTCATACATATGTAGCGGCATGGTCACTGCGTATATGCACACCATGTGCGGCTATTTAGGCGAATGCTGGGGTAGTACTTTTCCTCTCAGAACCCTAACTCCGTTCCTTCCGATCCTATCCTGACCACACCTATCCCTAATTCCACCATGCATATATACGTAATGTATGTATGTATGCTGGGAATCCATGATTGTGGATGAAGTAGCTCGGGAAGCTCGAGTAGCCCGCCCTCCCCCTTGGGGAAGGAAGGAATGAAATACGTCGACTTTCCCTTTTTTTCCTTCCCCAGACATCAGTACGTACCTTTATGTTGACGACCTAGCAATCTTATACTCTGACCCTACTATGGAAGAAATCAATAGAACATTACAGGAAGCCATTGATCGTATACTACCGAATGCGGAAAGTATAGGATTCAAAATATCACTAGAAAAATCGTTCTGTATGCGTTTCTGCAAATTAAGAAAACCACACTTTGGCACACTTCACAACCGTAGTCGATTTTTGACTGTACAAGCGTTCTATACACTATGAGAAGAATTTCTGGATCAGCCCCCCATTTAGAGCTTGCCATGGATCTTATAACGTTAAGAACTACCTTAGATCATACAATTAGGTTGTCTATGTGCTCTTTCCATGTTAACGTGGAATCTAATGTTAACCCCAGAACTACCCCAGAATTTTTATTTTTTATGTGCTTATTTTTCAAGGTAAGAAGAGGGCCAAAGTGTGGTTTTCTTAATTTGCAGAAATGCATACAGGACGATTTTGCTGGTAATATTTTGAATCCTATACTTTCCGCATTCGGTAGTATACGATCGATGGCTTCCTGTAATTTTCTATTGATTTCTTCCATAGTAGAAGCTAGGTCGTCAACACAATCATGCATTCCCAGCATACATACATACGTTACGTATATATGCATGGTGGGATTAGGGATAAGTGTGGTCAGGATAGGATCGGAAGGAACGGAGTTAGGGTTCCGAGGGGAAAGTACTACCCCAGCATTCGCCTAAGTAGCCGCGCATGGTGTGCATATACGCAGTGACCATGCCGCTACATGTGTATGAGGAAAACCCCTTGAAAAAACCTCATACAAGGTAGACGATAACGGGAATCGAACCCATTACCTCCCGAATGCTAAGCAGGTCGTGTCACCATTACACTACCAGCTCGGTATGTCGGGGGGAATAGAATTTATTAAGTCGTTTATGCATATTGCGAAAAGTACCACACTTAATGTTGTAGCTTGAGGGATTCCGTTTTCCAATATTCTACTAGAGGAAATAGTGGTCCCCACTCTGACTCGAAAGCGTCTGTCTTCTAGAAATGAGGTTATAAATTATGGTAAGTTACCTCTAAAACCCCATTCATATAATCTTTGTACGACTCCATACCTCCACGTCATGTCAAACGCCTTCTCAACATCAAGAAAAACAGCCACTGCATGATGTCTATGCGCAAAAGCTTTGAGGATTGTGTCCTGCATGTGTACTAGATGATCCACTGCAGATCTAAATTGTCTAAATCCCATTTGACAATTTACAATAAGTTGCCGTTTCTCAATAATCCACATTGGCCTGTTACTCACCATTTTCTCAAGTACTTTTGCCATACATGAAGTCAAGCTAATTGGCCTATAATTTTCTGCGAGGTATGGATTTTTCCCATTTTTTAAGATAGGAACAATTATGGCTTCCTTCTAGCGGGTGGGGTATCTACCTTCTGCCCAAATCGTGTTAAATTCATCAAGAATTAGTTGCTTATACGGGTTGGTGAGATTTGTTAGCATTTCGTAAGTTATTAGATCTATACCTGGAGAGGAGCATTTATTGCACTTTAGAGTTAGCTCGAATTCTATTAACGTGAAAGGGACATTATATTCAGCAGTTTCGGATTCGTTAAAATTTAGCTTAACCTTTTTCTTAGGTTTTGAATGCAAGAAAGAGGCGTCATAGTTTTGAGAACTGCTTGTATTTTGGAATTGATCTGCAAGAATATTAGCTATATGGTTGGGTTCAGTAATTACAGTGTTGTTGACCTGGAGTTGTAACGTAAACGTCGTAATTTCTCCTGATATAGCTTTAATTTTTTTCCACATGTCTGTGCATGAAGTTTGACATGTGATTGACGATACATAGGTTTTTCCATGAATCTCTTTTGCTTTGCAGAATAGTTCGTAATAGTTCATAATAATAATAATGGTCATTGGATGATTAAATACGTGGAAGAGATAATAAACAGACTTTACTGGTCACTATTATTATATAAATCTGAGATTATTCTTAAATTAGCTGTTTTCAGCACGATCCCTGGAAATACTACACACGCTTTGAAACCTTCCTGCACGTTCTCAGAAGCTATACCGTACTCATATTCTTGAATTTATCTTTATCCGATTTGGAACCAGTAGTACGTCTTCTATTTTATCTTGAGATATTCTCTATTGTTACTAATTTAGCGAACCACTAATATTAACACATATATAAATTACAAGGTATTTGAAATGACCCTGCATTATTGATATTTTATAGAAGCGGTCGATCCTGGAATTTTTAAATGTTAATCAAATAAGACAGATATAGGAACTTGTTCTAGGGTCTTCGCCCCCTTGCCGTGGCCTCCATGGCTGTAAATAGTAGTCTTCTACTTTATCTTGAGATATTTTCTATTGTTACTAATTTAGCGAACCACTAATAGTTGCACACATATAAATTACAAGGTATTTGAAATGACCCTGCATTATTGATATTTTATAGAAGCGGTCGACCCGGGAGTTTTTAAATATTAATCAAATAAGACAGATATAGGAACTTGTTCTAGGAACTTCTCCCTCTTGCCGTGGCTTCCATGGCTAGAAATCGTATTCTAATAAGGGGGCCCTAATTCTATCTCATAAGTCAAGTACAGGAACCTGTGTTGGGATCTGCGCCCCTTGTGGTCTCTTAACGATAAATAGTATTCTAATAAAGAACCCTAATGCTAACTTATAAGATAAGTATAGGAACTTGTGTTAGGGTCTGTGCCCTCCTGTTGTGGCCCCCCTGTTGCGAAATGTGAATATTTTTTGTAATAAAGGGTTTGTTTGCGGTGCCATCTAGAGGTCTAAGGGTTAATGAATGTTTTCTGTAATCATAACTTACAGCTTGCGAAAACCAGATTACAGTTCAAAAATACTAATTGGACTAACTTACACTTTGCTAAAACTAACCACAATTCAAAAATACCAAGTTGATTAGTAAAAAAAGTTAGTAACAATAGAAAATATCTCAAGATAAAAAATCGGATAAAGATAAATTCAAGAAGATGAGTACGGTACAGCTTCTAAGAACGAGGAGGAAGGTTTGAAAGCGTGTGTAGTATTTTTAGGGATGGTGCTGAAAACAGCTAATTTAAGAATAATCTCACATCTCTGTAATAATAGTGACCGGTAAAGGCTGTATATTATCCTTTCCGCGTATTTAAAGTGTAACCACCATCGAATGAGCATTATTATTATTATGAACCAGCGTCGCGGATATTGGATGTTTTACGGCTTGTTAATAAACTATTACAATATAATCGCTCAAGGTGAAAACGATGAGATGAATGAATGAGGTAAAATGCATCTCAAAATCTTGATGATCGTGATGCTCTCTATGAAATTTCAAGTAAGCTAAATTACGTCACTCTTAATTCAGATTAAAAAATTTAAAAGTATTTAATTAGCATGGCTATTAAACTTCAGCTGGTCAAATCCGATAGAACGAGAAGTACATGTGTGTAATTGAATATGCAAATCAATCAGGCATAATTTTTCGAATGTATAGGTGCTGGCCGCTTAGAAGAAGAAAATGTCTATATAAAAAGAGCCATTTCATCAGGGCAGAAATTATTATTATTTCACCTAATATTTAATTTAGACTTTAATTTATTTTGCAGCAGCAAAATTTAAAAAATATTTGTAAACACATTAATTTAGCACGGTGTCAATGGGTGATTGTTACTTTCCGATTCATATTAATGATATTGTATAACTGTTTAATAATAATTGCATTCTATAAAAGCAATTCTATCATATAGGTAAAATTTTACAGTCTCAAGGTGAAAATCATTTAAAAGTAATTTTGTATGCACACAAGGCGGTTGAAGGTAGACTTCAATGTAAAATCGGTATACACAAATAAGTACATATTAACTTAAAAAATACCAAGGTCATCTGCTTCTATCAATAATACAGTTTAACCATTTTCGTTCATTCATATTTAATTAATTTTTAAACTTAGCTTGTGTTGTATAAATAGACATAAATAAAAACATGTTAGTCCATACTCAACTAGATGGCGCTACAAACAAATTCAAATTTCGCAACAAGGGGGCCACAACTGAAGGGTGCAGGCCCTAACACAAGTGCTTATACCTGTCTTATGAGATAACATTAGGGCCACGTTATTATAGATCTTATAGATATCTTAGAAGTTAGCATTAGGGTCCCTTGCTAGAAAATTTAAAATTTCTCGCCGTAACCAATCAGAATGTAGGGCCTTAGGCCTCCAATCAGAGCTCAGAGACAGGGTGGGGACTAAGGACCAATCAGAAACCAGAAGGGCGGACGCACGCGCGACCAATCAGGTAAAAGTTGAGTGGTCTGTTCTTAGGACCAATCAGGCCCTAATTACGAGTGAAAATTTCCTGAAGGGGTTGAAAATGGCCCTCGTAAAGAAGTTGTCAAAAAAGGGGCGGGAAATAGGTGGGGTAACGTGGTGTAAGTGGGCGTGTCACAAAAAACAAAATGGCGGCGACAAGTGCCGGTCTTCTTCTTCTAGACTTTAAATTTTGAGGTCTTGCCGTTATGATGTCTTGAATAGTTCGCTGTGAAACCTAAAACTAAATACATAATTAATGTGCGCACGGAAAAGTGATTTAAGTTCTTAGTATGTGAAATATATACGACACCATTACGATAAGTTTCCCCGTTGCAGTATTTCTAAGAGGCTTATAGCACCTTAAAATTTGCGTCTTTGTACTCTTTGCGATGACTTTTTGCATTTTCTTAACAAATTATTATTAATTCAATATGAAACTTGATTATCATATGCGTTGCTTAAGTAGGGACTCAGCACGATTACTTTTATACTTTTAACAGGACGGCGTCAAATTGACTTCTTGTTATTTTGACAAATGGAAATACCACTACAGAAAAAAATATCACCAACCTGCTTTAATGCAAAAGAAGATGGAACAGAGTGTACACTTGACTTCAAAATTCCAAAGGTATCTTTGATGGAGTTATTTTTTACTCATATTATGTATCCAATTGAAGTAAAAGTCAAATAGGTTTTTAAAAATCTTTAGTAAATTCTATAAATATTTGTATTCCCTGAATAGTTACAATTTAAACATTACATCTACAAACGTGCCTAACGCTGTATATTTGCATCCAACGACGTTTTTAAAATCATCCCACACTTTGTTATAAAAATCATCATCAGAACGTTCAATGCATTCCATTTTTTTTGACTTTGGATAAACACAAACCAATTCTTGATGAGTACATTCATAAAAAATCTGGATATTTTTCCTTGTTCCCCAGGTTATTAATTTGGAATAACAGCCACATTGCCAAGGATTGCCCATTATAGTCATTATTTTTAAATTAGGACCTATCATATCTAACATTCTGTCAGAAAAGTAAGTTAAGTTATTAAATGAAATGGATAACGTATTCAATATAGAAGGCGAATGCAAATTTAGTTCAAACGATTTTAAACGATTATAGCCAAGGAACAGAAATTTCAAATTGTTTAGTCCTTTAAACGCGTCTTTATCAATATGATCAATTTCATTAAAGCTTAAATGTATGGAATTAACACTCGGTAAGTTAATAAACGTTACTCTTGGAATACGCCGTAATCGGTTGTTGTCAAGAACTAGTGTGGCAAGGCTTGGTGTATCATAAAACCAATTCTGGTCAAAACTTTCCAAATGATTTGAACTCAAATAAACCTTCTTTAATTTTGGAAGATTATTAAACGAACGCCTAGGTAAATCGCTGATCAAATTATTCCTTAAATACACTTCTGTTAATGATGGCAAATTAGTAAAAGAATTTTCACTTATCCAATCGATTCTATTGTTACATAAGTCAATTTTGTTAAGACTAGGTAGATTCAAAAACGCAGCTTCTCTTATAATTTCAATACTACTATTTGTGAAACATATTGAAATGATGTCTGCGATATTTTGAATAGCACCTTTATTTAAGCTTAAAATATTTTGATAACTTGCATCTATCGTATATACTCTTTGATTTTGAAAACTGTCTGGTGAAATGCAACCACTTATTACATATTTTTCAGAATTTACATTCACTTCAGTTTTATCAAAACTGGGCGTTAAGCACTGAAATGAACTTTGCAGCGTTACACTAAGAATTAGCAACAATGTAATAATTGTAATCATTGTTTCTGTTAGTCACAAACCGTATATTCAACTGAATTAACCAAAAATGAAGATATATCAAAGTTCAAATTTCCTAAGACAGTAGATTACATTTATATTGAACGTATGTGGGTGCATGATAATGGATTTAGATAACATTATTTGACCTCCTGCGATAGTGCAATACACAGGCTAATCAACAAGCAATTGATACTACACCATTGATTACAATTCGTACTTTAATATCACTAAAGAAGAACTTTCTTACATTATGGAACCAAGGTAAGCGGGCTGCCAAGCTAATTGCAATGCAGATGGGCGACTTCGATATAAGACGTAAAATGGTTAAAATTTAAAATTCATGTTCAAACATTCAAATCGTACAACACGCTTTCACTTTAAAGGAGCACGTTAAATTTCGTCTTAGTAATCTTTATAAATCACAAAACAACAAACACATACACGTCAACTCATTCTTGAAAATCTTGAAGTTCAATTAATATTAAAAATAAAATTATCGAGAGCTTAGATGCATTTTGAAACATATACGTTATCGTAAATTTATTGATCACATCCTGTATATTCATAAAATCAAAATAGTAAGACGTTATCTGGATTTTTTGAAGCTCAACTTCTAAGGGGTAGAAATTAAGGGTTGAAAAAATAAGCCTTTACGTGAACCCGTGCAGAGAATCAATTCTCGTTAATAATTGAACGGACCTGTGTTTTACCGTTTTCTGAAATCGGGTTCCAAAAGGGGATAACTGTTTAAGCAAGGTGAGTATATATTAAAAGCCGTTAAGCCCAAAAACAAGAAAATTGATGCTTAGATGTAACTTAAGAAATTAAAAAAATGTGTTTTTATCATTCCCTAACGGGTAGAAACGGCAGGAATGAACAAGGAAGCAAATTAAGTTTTTTTAACCAAGCGTACCGTGTGGAGTACCACGACGATGGAAAATAAATGGAAAAGGCAATTAGGAAATTAGTTATCCCCGAGGGCAGTTTTAGGCGTTGAAAGTTCAAAATATTACAAAATATCTTGTTGGGGATCAAACTAATCACTACTTTACAACAAAAATTTGGGTTCCTTGAGACTTATAGCAAAAGCATCTTAGAGATCTTTGGAATTCAAATTAAACATGATTTCGGGAATATGTTTAGAAACCATTTTCAAAACAATATCAGAGGATGGGAAATGGGGTTGATATTCAACGCCCAGGTCAGACCGTTAAGACTTAGAAACCTCGTTCCGTTGCGAAGCACTGGCAGTCTTACAATAAAACTGTAGGGAAAGTTCATCGCTATTTAAACAAAAGAACAAGTTAAATAATCGGACCAATTTTTGCAAAAACATTTACATATATATATATATATATATATATATATATATATATATATACACAGCGTGTTCAGCGATGAATGGGACAGTGCAATATCTCGAGAGCGGATGAAGATTTTGAAGTTATGAAAATATTTTTGTAAATATCTTCCAAGGGCGCACATTTGTTGGCACAAAGATTTGAATCAACGCCCATCACCGCCAGGTGGCGCTATCTCACTTCAATTTTTTAAATGCAATGCCTTATTTTTTATTTCATTTTTGGATTCTATGACATATTTGTGATGACTTTTATTAAGACTCCTACCAACCTATCTTTTGTAGTTTCTGAGCAAAAAAATAATTTTTGGAATTTTATTAATTGAAAGCATACAAATTAAATTAAATGTTCAAATGTTTCTCCATCATTTTCTACACACGTTTGATAACGCCTAATTAATGTAACACTAGTTGCCGCTCTTAAAGTTTCTCGTGGTATGTTTGCACAAGCAATTCTAATTTTGTTTTGTAACTCCTCCACATCTCTAGAAGGTGTTTCATACACTACACTCTTTAAATGTCCCCAAAGAAAGTAGTCTAAGGGACTAACGTCAGGAGAACGAGCTGGCCACATAATGGGACCATTTGTACCTATCCATCGTTGCGGAAACACACTATTTAGATAATTTCTCACTATTGCGCTATTGTGCGCCGGTGCGCCATCCTGTTGAAAGTACATCACTTGCCGCAGATTTACATTTACATCTTCAAGCAAAGGAGGCAGTTGATTTTCAAGAAAATCCAAATAGCGTTGGCATCTTAAGGTACCATTAAAAAAATATGGGCCAATCAATTTGTCATCTATCATTCCGCACCATACATTTATGTTCCATCTCACTTGGAAATTGGTTGCTCTTACCCAATGAGGATTTTCTGACGACCAGTAATGGGAATTGTGGCGATTAACGATTCCATTGTTTGAAAAATTACTTTCATCATAAAAACTCCGGTGATAAAATTAACTCTGCGATCTTGATCTCCTGCATGCAGTCCATGTACCAAATGAATTTTAAATGGTTTGTATTTATTAGATTTTAATATTTTATGGACTGAACCAACTGATACGGCACACTCTTCAGAAATAGATCTCACAGACACATGAGGATTATAAGCTACACATGCTAATACACCGACGGTGTGTGCTTCATCTGTTGCTGTCTTTGTGCGATTCTCGCACTTACGGTGAGGAAAATGACCGGTTCCCTCAAAATATTTGCTACACGAACAAATGTATTTTTCCGAGATGGCGTCGATCGGAAACCTGGCAGCATACAATACTTGTGCAGCCCTTGCATTTTTCTACATTCACCATAAATTATTACCATATCAAAATATTCTTCGTTAGAAAACGTAAACATAATTATGGAATTTGAAGATGCACAGACGATTTTCAAAACTGAAACTGTAAACTGACAGAAACTTGACAGACAGTTCATTACGCGTTTGTTTTCATGGCATGATAAATATTTCACATGATTCTTAATCAACGACTGTGATAAGTTGGTCCCCCTTACAATTTAGTGTACAGCGTATCGCATTATTTCGGCGTTATCTGCATTATTTTTGTGGAAGAACAATCTTTTATCTTTGATTTGGTATAAAATTTGCTATTTTATCTGTATTACTCAAATGTTATGAGCACTTCCTGAAATTACGTTTTTGTGCTAAAATTCCAAGGCTTATTTTTTTCTCAGAAACTACAAAAGATAGGTTGGTAGGAGCATTAATAAAAGTCATCACAAATACATCATAGAATTCAAAAATGAAATAAAAAATAGGGCATTGCATTTAAAAAATTGAAGTGAGATAGCGCCACCTGACGGTGATGGGCGTTGATTCAAATCTTTGTGCCAACAAATGTGCGCCCTTGGAAGATATTTACAAAAATATTTTCATAATTTAAAAATCTTCATCCGCTCGCGAGATATTGCACTGTCCCATTCCTCGCTGAACACTGGTGTATATATATATATATATATATATATATATATACATATATAGTTTTTTTAGGATAATTTAAGCTTAAAATAAATTATAAAAGCAATTAATAGAAGGTTTCCCTCATTTTCATAATGAAATTTACAATGTACAAGTTATATGAATATAAAATTAGAAAAGTGGGGTTAACTACACAAAAATTCTAATATGAAAAAGGAATGTCTGTTAAAATTAAGTTATATGGTTTGAAGTAAATGTATTCTGATACAGTTTTTCATGTAGATTACGAATATATAATTAGTTTAGGTGTAAAATGTGGAATTTCTTAGATATATGTAAAATTAGATTATAAATTGTCAAATTGCAAAGCTTCGAAGCAAAACAGGGCTTGTGAGGTATCTTTTTATGCGGAATTTTGCCGATTCCAAATCTGTTTTCAAAAAGTGAATCGGACTTATTTTAAGAAAGTTATAGCATACTTTGTATTTTAGTTAAGTTAACAATTTTGTTGAAACCAATCAGATGCTTTGATCTTTTGTGTGTATGGTACAGAAAAAGTTGAAATTTTGGTATCTAAGAGAAATATATAAAAGGAATTGCTCCCGATTTCTCGCTCTCTTGCTCTTGCTCTTGCTTTTTGAAATTTTTATGACTAACAAGTAAAAGTGTTAATAGTGTTGGTGTTAACATGTAAGTTACAAGTTACGTTTATATTATCGGTTTTTGAAACGCGATCAATGAAGAGTCGTGACCTCAGAAACAATTGTTTTAACCTATAACTAAATTTAAAAATTAGGTTACCGATATAATTGTCGATTATAATAAAATTGTTTCGATTTGAATTCGTGTTCAAATATCGGTTGATGTGTTTTTTTCTCCATGTTAATAAAATTATTCAGTTATTTGGATTTGATGTTTATTTTCTTTCAAAGCGACGCATAGTGTTAATAAACTAAATTCTATAACGGGACCTAAAATAAAAGTGAAATTAATTAAAACTTATATGAAAATAAAATATAAATTTTAAATATAAATATATGATTTAAAATGTGCTTAATTGAAAATATATGAGCAATATTACGCTACATCACATTTACCACGAAAAAAAGTCAACAAATTGAATTTGGATGAATTATAAAAATTTATGCAGCACCATTGTGAACAGCAAAGCAGTATCATCGGCTACACATGGGAAGAAGTCTACGTACAATATTCTAATATGGAATCAGCCAAATGAAAACATTCTTGGGAAAATGCAGTAACACGTGTGTGAAATTTTATTATCATAACCCATTTATTGCATTGATTATTCGTTTGATTTCCTGTATTTACGTTTTTATTGATTATATGTGTAAATGTTTGTGTGACAACATGGTATAAATATCTGTAAGGTAAATGAACCGGTGTTATTATGAACATTATAATTTTATGTCTGAACAAAACATAATTGAACTCACATATTTTAGATCGTTTATTGACATTGACAGGCTGCATTTTAATTAATTTAGCTAGGACGCTACGCATGCGTTATTGTGCAGGTTCAACTAAGGTCTGTTTCATATACCAACCAATTATTATAATTTACAATTTATTTGACAAAATAAACGTTTCTATGTTCGAAATAAAATTTTCCATGATTTCACAATTACATTTTAACGCAATTAAAATAACTTCAAAGATTAAATTATTTTTATTTTATTTACCAACAATAAGCGTTAAAGCTAATGAACTCTATCCCCAATTGAGATAAATTGAGCTAGTACATAATTTTATTCTTAAAATTAAAGAAATATAATTATTATATTATTTATTTTAATTAAATATCTAGACAGTACAATATATATATATATATATATATATATATATATATATATATATATATATATGTGTGTGTTGAGATGATTTTAAATTACATTCAGTAGCTATGTAAGTCACATAGTGAATAATTTCTTTAGTTTGTACAAATGGTACATATCTCGTTATAAGTAATTATAGATAAGAATGGTTAATGAACATTAAGATGTAGGTAAAGTTAAATATTTCATAATAAAATATTAATATAAGTATAATCGACAGCACATTACATTTAAGTATAGGGTATGTTAGTTATCGTTATGATTTAATGCAAGTTCATATTTAGTTAATAAGTTTATTTAAACATAATGTTCCCTGACGACATGAGATACATGCTGTAGTTGACAAAACTAATGTTAAAAACTAGATATAGGCTGGTATCAATGTCACAATTTAAGTGTACGCAGCCAAGAATCATGAAAACATTCGTGTTAGTGCGATAAACGTATATCAGTGCTAAAATTACGAAAAAACAGAACAATTACATTGGTGATTAACTATAAAACATAAATTAAGCAGCAGTTCTGGAATTATTGTGTTTAATCAACATTTATAGACCTTAAACTAGTGATTTGCAACAATTCGACACTAGTGTGAGAAGAACTTATGGACCTATAAAAGAGTTAAAATAAATTAATTTGAGACATAAACATTAAGTTTAAACACTTTTACAAACATTTAAAATGGTTAAAAGTATGAAATTTTACATTGAAAATTGTATTAACAATATGAGGTTATGTTATTTCCTCACATAAAATTTATGTAAAAAGTATTTTAAATTAAGACGATTTGTGTAAAATAAATTATAAGAGGTAAAGATAGTAATGTAGCCTCAATTTCACGTCACAATTCACTATATTTGTGACCATTTTGTCAAATTTAGTTTGTAAGAGTGTTGGAAAAATTAAAATAATTTTCCTTTCAAATTGGCCGTAGGCATGTAAAAGATGAATATTTATGTGTAGTAGCATCCCATATTGATGTGGAAATCATTTCCAGGCATGTAAAGTACATAAAATTAGCTTAAAATCAATAATTCAGTGTGAAAATTAACTTGGTTATTAATTGTAGGAATTAGCTCGTGTTTGGTTTCAAATTATAGGAAAATTTAGGTAGATTATGAATATCTTTTTAGTTTTAAGATAGGTATAAGGGGGCAAAAGTTATGAGGTTTTGAAATTATATCGTAATGTAAAAATTGCTTTAGCCAATCAGAATTTAGGAAACATTGTCGATAACTAATGATAACAATCTAATATTTTGGTCGTTACCCAAAATCATATAAATAGAAGTGCTGAAGGATTACAATCTCTCTTAATTTTTCTCTGTTTCAACAGCTTGCTAAAGTAAGATGTTGCCAAATTTTTTTGTGAAATTATTTTAAACAAAATAACGTCACTTCGTTAAAAACAAAGTGCGATTTTAGTATCGGAAGTGTTAAAGAAACAAGTGATAGTCATTTGTCGGGAAATAATTAAATTAAGGTTAGTTTACCTTTTTAAAAATCAAAATCGGATGTTATCGATAGTAAGTGAAAATATTTCCGCAGTTTCGACATTGTTTTGTTTTAAGTTTATTTTGTTTACGTTGTTATGGATATTTAATTGTGTTCTCTTCGTGTTATCATCATTATACACCTTATTTATTGGAAGTGTGTTTAATTTATAATAACCTTCAAACTATCCATGCTTTTCAAAAAATTAATTTTGAAATAAATAAAAGAAGTGTGATGATCCTAAAAATAAAGATTCATCAGAAATATAATAACATTAGTGAGACTTACGTAAACGTATAAGCTGTTAACATTGAAGAAAATTTGGATGTTCGAGAAGCAGAGTTGGAGTTCGAAGGAGCTGTTTTCTACAATCAACTTCATCAGCAGTAAACAGAGAAGGAGGACATTTTATGTGAGTTATGATTTTGTACTTTATTGTTGACATTGATAGTTCATTGAGATGTTCATAATTTCCATCCTTTGTAACAAACATGATGTGCGACAACGTGTATGCATGTCCAAAGGGAACATTATTTGGTCTAAAATTGTAAATGGTTAAAATAATATTGAATAAATTCAAACGTATTTATACTTACATGTATGGCGAATATCATTTTTCTAGTAATCAGAAATCACATGTTTGCACTTTTACAGCGCATGCCCAAGTATGCTTTTTGAAGAATTTTTGTACAGGGTGTGACACATATATTAATGCAAATTAAAATTTATAATTCAATTTCTTTGAGCAAGTTAAATACAATAAAATATAATTGGACATTAACTCAATGTGCATTAATCAAATTAACTATAATTATTATGTTCAAAATCTTAGTATAATTCATAAATAATCATTTATTTTATCATTTAAAAATAAAGTTTCTTCTAAATTTTGAACCCTATCCCCTTTGATACGTCTTAAGTTCTCCGATTGTGTTAAATATTAAGTTTTACCAATTATATAAAATATAAATATAATTTTAAATCTAATCTTAAAGAGTGTGGGAGTTTAAGATCAGTTCAATATATATATATATATATATATATATATATATATATATATATATATATATATATATATATATATATATATATATATATATATATATATATATATATATATATATATAAGCACCATACAACTTGTGGTTCAGTACTACCATGGGTGACATCCACTTCATTTCACAAGATACAGAATTACTTATAAAAAATTATGACATCACTTCCAACAAGAAACAATACTCTAAACATAGTGATCTACTAGAAGGGGGTTGTAAGCGAGGTATGATCGTTGGTCCATCGGGCTTCGGAAAAACAAATGTTATGGTTACCTTATTAGAACATTCAAATAGTTTACGTTTTGAAAATGTCTATGTATACTCCAAATCTTCATATCAACTCAAATTCCAGTACCTACGAAATTTACTTACACCATAGAACATATAATTTACATGCTCTATGTTTACACTTATAAAAAATCGGGTATTTCGAATAGAGTGATGTTATATCCCCTAGTGGTACTGATTTTTGATGATAGAGCGTGCCATAAACAACATGAATAAGATATCATTTCTATTTCGGCAGACACCAAAGTAATGATTGTTTCTATCTGTGCCAAACGTATTCTTCTATTCCAAAACACATACAAACAAATACGTGATAATGTGAATTTACTTGTCCTTTTTGAACAAGATACCACCAATCTTAAGCAGGTGTATGATGATCACATTAATGTAGATAAGCCACTTGATAAATTCAAAGACTTGTGCTTCTGCTGCTGGCCTCACAAATTTGGATTTCTTATGATTGATAAAGAAAGTGACGTTAATGCAGGTAGATACTACCTGAATTAACGTAAGGGATTTGACAGTTACATGGCATTATAAATACTGTACTAGTAATCTAAACAATCAGTAGTAATGAAGGAGCGCTTAGTAAAAGACATTTTGCGTGCTCGCAACAAAAATATGCTGGTTTAAAAGAAGATACTTCACTTACAGAACGTGCAAAGGAGGCACACCTTAAACCTATAACACTACCATTAAAACAATTGATTGCTAAAAAAGATGGTTCTCTCGTCAAAACTGAACTCCTTACGTCAGAATTCGGAAAAAAAATGAGCTTATTGCACAAGAAAGTAGTTTTACATCATACATCTAAAACCTCTGGAATACGGAAGGCACCTATTCCACGAGCTGTACAGGAAATTGTGGTGGCTAGCACACATGACAACAAATCAGAATTCTGTTAGCTACTGGATCTCGACCGGCCTTTGGAGAGTATTTTAATCAGTATAAAGGATTAGCGACATACCATGTCCAAGGTATATTTAGAGATCCCGAAGACGAGTATGACAATATAATAACAAAGCGATTGAGTTTGCACCTTGGACTGATCCGAATAAATTAGTGGATTGTTTAAGACAATTATTAGGATCAATGTCGACAGGAAACACTAGCAATCACAACGAAATAATGTACATAATTGACGAACTACGTAAGGCAAACGTAATAAGGTAAGATCTCTTGTTATAAACCTATAACTATATTCATTTCATTTCATTGTTACTACAACCGTCAGTATAGATACTATTATATATCCAGCACTGATGCCAATAGATAAATTTGGTGGACACCTTCATCATCAAATAGCAATAGATAAATTTGGTAAACATATTGTTCAACATCCTGATGATCTTTATTATGAAAATTTCATTTCTTTCTCTGGAATAGCCATTAAGAAGAGAATTAGTACTCCTACTGGTATAATTGACATATATATATATATATATATATATATATATATATATATATATATATATATATATATATATATATATATATATATATATATATATTTCCTGTAAGGAAGACACCGTAGTATATTGCAAGTGGAGTCATCCACATCTCGAGCTTAGCATAGATGACAAAAAGTTTATGATGGTACGCGAAGTAATTGGTCACACTATAAATAGAAATGCTGTACTTAAAGTGGTCATACCAGAGTTTGTACAGCTTGCAACTGCAACTATGTTCCACGTAGAGGTCGTAGTAAAATCCAAAGCGATAACATGAGTAAAGCTGATGTTCAATAACTGCACAAACCAGCAAGAAGAAATTTACCGCGGCGTTGCGTGGTGCTTAAAGGTTTAAATAATCTGTTTCAAGCTGATTTAGTGAAAATGGTACCTTATGCTCAGATAAATAAAGGATTTCGATGCAATTTAATATTAATGTTAATCATTACAGTAGTTATTCCAACTTGAAAAGTAGCATAGTTGAACGTATAAATTGCAAATTATGTGGAAAATATTCAGCATGCAAGTTTCCTATAAATGGTTATCAATATTATCACAAATTGTTGCTGATTATAATTTAAGAAAGCATAAAACAGCCGGATACAAACCCATAGATGTAACCGAAAGGAGTGCTGCGTCTCTTCAAGAGAGCTGTCCGTAATCACGACATCGTAATTTACGAATGGTACTATTGTGGTTAGCTGTAAAGAAAGAAAGAAAAGTGTTATTATTATCAATTAATACGAAGAGAATACATACCGTGAATGTGAGACGGTCCCAGGCGATAATGGGATGGGTGTAAAAGATAGATCCAGTACCACCCAGCGATGATAAGAAAAGCAGAGTTGTTCTGGGCAGCACTGTCTCCCGACGCCATCGCTGTCATGACGATATACACCGGTGGAAGTATAGTGCGGTCAATAGTCATGGGAATGTGGGTCGCCCAAAACCAGTTGTCGTCTAAGTACTCTTCGTTCATGTCGACATCACGGTTTCCGTCATCCCTGTGGCCCTGGACCTCCTGAGTGGCGTTATTGTTATCTGGAGTCCTCCCAAAGTCATTGCCGTCGTCCTGTATGTTGTTATATATCAGTCCCTGTGCACGGATTTGTTACACTACATCGGATAGGTCTTGAACGCTGTTGTCGAGTCTTTGTAGGTTGTTTGTGAAAATGTCCATTAAGTTTTCGTCATCGCCGCTCTCTTTAACGATTATTTCATTGTAAAAGTCAGATGGTCTCTCTCTAAGTAGGCGTTGTTATCGTAGTGCGTCATTGTCGTAATCGTCAGAATCGTACTGTACTGTAGAAAGGGTCCATGCCAACGTCAGAGTCGTACTCACTAGTATTGAGATATTTGTTTTCCATCGCAGGAGGAACATACTCCCTCAACACTGGATGATAAGCTGATGAAGTCATCACTCTCATTGTTTTGGCCATCTAGATCAAGAGTTAAAGTAGTGTCAATGTCTTCGTCTTCGTCACTGATAGTGATGACTTCAGCGTTGGTTAATCAAGTAATATTGTATCCGCATCAAGATTGTAGAGCATCCAGGACTACGGTCGTCATCTCATAGATTTCGTTCGTCACTGGTTTGGGCGCTCACGTCAATAGAAGAGGAACAAGACGGAAGGATGTAGACCACCTCAGGCGAAGAGTAATAAAAAGCCTGAGATGCGGGAGATAGCGGGGTGTTGGAAATCGGCGTTGAAGAAGCCAGAGGGGCGAAGTCAAAGGTATAATCAATTGTCTCAGGTAATAAGGATACGTTGACCACATCAACCTTAAAAACAAAAACAAAGAATTAAGAAATGTAGCAATAGTGGTAAAAAAATATTGTTTTCGTTTGGCTATATATACGCGTTTCCCACTAGAAACAAACTTTTCATGCAGTCAGATGAAATTGTTCAAGCTAGTAGAAGTACTAGGGGTTCTCGTGACGTAGAACAAAATACATAATTACCACGAACGGATTAAAAATTCCAAAATAAATAACCTTATTAATAATATATACATAATCTAATTAAGCATGCATTAAGCCTGCAAAAAAATTTTCACGCATTTAAAATCCCTTCCCAGGATGCTTAACAAAAGGGTTCGTAAATTAATTTCCTTCAATGTAAAAATGTGGTGAAATACATGAGTTGCTTAAAGTTTCAGAAAAGGTGATTGATTTGGATAAAGAAATTAATAAATAAAACTACACAAAAAATGCATACAATGATTGTACCAAAGTGCAACCAGAAAAGGATGTGAACATTACTGTAATTTGGTTGTAAGATATATAAAATTAATATAATGCACTTACAATTGGGTATTAGAATGGATCATATAACGTTTTGGTAAATATTTAATCTATGCCAATTTGGAAATCAATTGTTTTGTAAGGCAACGAGACAAAAAAATTCACAGACTCCATGTACTATCATTTAACCGGTCTATGATGACGGTGCGAATTACGACTGTGCATAAAGTATTTACATATATTTAAAATGTATATAAGCTGTTTTAAAAAAAAGGAAGAAGAATAATTTTATGACCGTGTTTTAATAATGTCATATTAATTATTAATTTAAAGATTTAAGTGGAGAACAATACTGTTTATTACTGCAGTAAATCTTCGTTATAAACATTATTTTGACGTGATATAGATTCGTTACCACAAATTTTATAACCCTTAAATTGGTGTCACTTCTTCGAATTACATCTTAGTGAAAAAAATTCTTATTATTGCAGTCGGTTTTCTTTATAAACATTGTAGAAGGTGATTTATGTAAAAAAATTTTTTGCTGTTAGTGTTTAGTTCGACTGGACATAAAAAAAATTATTTTATGACCATGCTTAAACAACGTCTTGTTAATTATTAATTTAAAAGTTTAAATGTTTATTATTGCAGTCGGTTTTCTTTATAAACATTGTAGCAGGTGATTTATGTAAAAAAAATATTGAAAAGGTAAAGCTGGCTATTAGTGTCGAGTTCTTCGGAAACTTTAGACCTTGACGCACCTTTCCGCATACAGCGCATTCAAGCTCCCCCGCTCTCCTCACCATTCATAATTTTGTGTATAAGAGTGGGTTGTTTCACTACTGTAATCCTGGCCGAGCTGGTAGCGTAGTGGTGACACAACCTGCTTAGCATTCGGGAGGTAATGGGTTCGATTCCCGTTCCCATCTAGCTTGTATGAGGTTTTTTCAGGGGGTTTTCCTCATACACATGTAGCAGCATTATCACTGCGTATATGCACACCATGTGCGGCTGCTTAGGCGAATTCTGGGGTAGTATTTTCCCACTCAGAACCCTAACTCCGTTCCTTCCGATCCTATCCTGACCACACCCATCTTTAATCCCACCATGTATATATACGTAATGCATGTATGTATGCCAGGAATCCGTGATTGTGGTTGAAGGAGCTCAGAAAGCTCGAGCAGCCCGCCCTCCCCTTTCGGGACGGAATGAAATACGTGGCCTTTTCCTTTCTACAGTAATTCTCCCTATACGACAAGCGATAAAGATCAACGTCTGTTAACTTCACGCAACATCATGCCTTCTAATATTGGCAAAATTTTTATTTCATGATTAAATAATTTATATATTTTATTTTATTTCAAATGTTATCTCATGGACAGTTACATTAAATTTTTTTCTTAGACTTATAAAACTGTCATAAGTTTTGTGTTTTAATGTTATGTTTTTCCGTTGCAATTACACTAACAATAATGTTTGGTTTTAGATTCAGTAAGCCAAATTCTCGCAGGCAACATCGTGAAAAGTAATTCTTCATCTGAGGACAGATAACGAAACACGTAATATAACCAATACACGTACATTAGGTTAGAATAATAAACACACGGTTTTAGGTGATCTCAAGGCTCACGAGTCAGTATTGACCTATCCCAAAAACCGGGGGTTTATTAATCTAGTCTATAATATTGTACGTGTATGCATTTCAAAATTAATAGCTATTTTACTTTCTTGGTTATTACATATACATATATGAAACATGTTATAAGGGTCTTTACATCTCACTTTTTGTTGAATATTTATGTTCTAGACATATTATTTGCTAAATACATATGAAAATTAACAATATACCTTTCATACTTATAATTGCTTATCTACACTAATTACACGTGCTTCATTACGCTTTTTGATGTATTGCTGAGCCGAAGTCTCTTCATTATCCTATTAAATTCATAAAATCCTAAATCTAGTTTCATTTCGTTTATTTTCCGTAATAGCTCACCTGGCCTCTTCATTCTCTGGGCTATGCTTAATACTTTTTCTTTACTTCCTCCCATATCGTGGGTACTACTTTCGTCATTTCTGCTAAACTGAATCGTGCAATCCCAAACCGGCCTTTTACCTTGAAACCGCTAACCTCGAAAAACTCTTGTGAATTGATTTTATTTTAGATTTTTAAGAATTGTAATACGATACCGCGCGTGCGCATTGACATAACCTAAAACCGTGTGTTTATTAATTTAATCTAATACTGTACGTGTATTGGCCTAACCTAAAACGCAAGTAACGAGAGAGAAACTATAGAGACGAGGGGAGACGAGAGAGAGGATGGAGACGAGAGAGAAAGAGAGAGAGAGAGAGCGAGAGAGAGGCTAGAGAGACGGGCAAGCTCAACTTCTATTACAGAAAATATTCGCCAGTTTAGAAATACATCACTAGACGGCGTCGCCAAGCAAATCTGCTTTTAAAAATACACTACTAGGTGAAGCCAAGCTCAAATTCCATTACAGAAAACATGCACTAGTTTAAAAATACACCACTAGATGGCGTCACAAACAAGTCTGTTTTTAAAAATAAGTGTAATCTGATTGGAGGGATTCTTTGTTTCGCGCAAAGAACGTGAACATCATATAATTCGAATCCAATTAACTTTCATAAACATTTCACTAATTAGGACTGGTATTTAAGTATGAAGTATCTTAGTCTGAAATTTCGATCGATTTCGTTAATAAATAACACTGTTTGAGAACTAGCGACAATTGAAGACGCACTCATAGCGCACGGGCAGCCACATACACCTTCCGTTTTTAGGAAAACTATCGGTGTCTCTGCAATAATTATATTATCAGACTTTCCCAAAAGTATAAAGTGTCCTAATCTGACATTTCGATTGATTTCGTGAATAAATAACACAGTTAGAGACCTAGACACGATTGAAGACGCGCTCATTGCGAGCGGGCAGCCACATACACCTCTCCTTTTTAGGAAAACTATCAGTGTCTCTATAATAAATTAAATTGTAACACTTGCCCAAAAGTATGAAGTATCTTAATCTGAAATTTTGATCGATTTCGTTACTAAATAACACAGTTAGAGCCCGAACGACGATTGAAGACGCGCTTATTGCGCGCGGGCAGCCACACAAACCTCTCGTTCTTAGGAAAACTATCAGTGTCTCTATAATCAATTAAAATGTACGACTTTCCCAAAAGTATATAATATCTTAATCTGAAATTAAAATTAAAGGCGCGCTCATTGCGGGTGGGCAGCCACATGCACCTCTCGTTTTTAGGAGAACTATCGATGTCTCTGAAACCAATTAAATTGCAAGACTTTCCCAACAGTATAAAGTATCGTAATCTGGAATTTCGATAGATTTCGTTAATAAATAACACAGTTAGAGACCTAGCGGGGATTTAAAATGCGCTAATTGCGCGCGGGCAGCCACATATAGCTCTAATTTTTAGGAAAACTATCGGTGTCTCTGCAATCAATTAAATGATTGCATATTCTCAAAAGTTTAAAGTATCTTAATCTGAAATTTCGATCGATTTCGTGAATAAATAACACAGTTAGAGACCTAGCAACGATTGAAGACGCGCCATTACGCGCGGGCAGCCTCGTTTTTAGAAAAACTATCAGTGTCTCTGCAATCAATTAAATTATCGGACTTTTCTAAAAGTATGATCTATCTTAATCTGAAATTTCGATCGACTTTATTAATAAATAACATGCACTTTTCGTTTTTAGGAAAACTATCGGTGGCTCTGCATCAATTAAATTGTCAGATTTTCCCAAAAGTATGAAGTATCTTAATCTGAAATTTTGATCGATTTCGTTAATAAATAACACAGTTAGAGACCTACGACGATTCAAGACGCGTTCTTTACGCGTGGGGAGCCACAAGCTCCTCTCGATTTTAAGAAAACTATCGGTGTCTCTGCAATAAATTAAATTATCAGACTTTTCCAAAAGTGTGAAGTATCCTAATCTGAAAATTCGATTGATCTCGTTAATAAATAACACAGTTAGAGACCTAGCGACAATTTAAGACGCGCTCATTGCGCACGGGCAACATACACCTGTCGTTTTTTAAGAAAACTATGGGTGTGTCTGCAATCAATTAAATTATCAGTATTTCCCAAAAGCATGAGGTATCCTAATCTAAAATTTCGATCGATTTCATTAATAAATAACATCGATAGAGGACTAGCGACCATTGAAGATGCGCCGTTTGCGCGATGGCTGCCACTTACACCTCTTACTTTTAGAAAACTATCGGTGTCTCTGCAATCAATTAAATTATCAGATTTTCCCAAAAGTATGAACTATCTTAATCTGAAATTTCGCTCGACCTTGTTAATAAATAATACAGAGACCTAGCGACGAATGAAGACGCGCTCATTGCCCGAAGGTAGCCACATGCACTTCTCGATTTTAGGAAAACTGTGGGTGTCTTTGTAACAATTAAATTCGGACGTATTCGCAAAAGTATGAAGTATCTTAATCTGATATTTCGATCGATTTCACGAATAAATAACACAGTTAGTAGCTTACGACGGTTTGAAGACGCGCTCATTGCGGGCGGGCAGCCACACGCACCTTTCGCTTTTAGGAAAACTATCGGTGTTTCTACAATCAATTAAATTATCAGACTTCCCTAAAGTATGAAGTATCCTACTCTGAAATTTCGATCAATTTCGTAATAAATAAGTTTGAGCCCTAGCGACGGTTGAAGTAGCGCTCATTGCGCACGGGCAACCACATACACCTCTCCTTCTTTGGAAAACTATCAGTGTCTCTGTAAACAATTAAACTGTAAGACTTTTCCAAAAGTATGAACTATCAGAATTTCGATCGATTTCGTTAATAAATAACACGGTTAGAGACCTAGCGACGATTAAAGACGCTCTCATTGCGTGCGGGCAGTCACACATACTTCGTGTTTGTAGGAAAACTGTGAGTTTTGCTGTAATAAATTAAATTGTAAGACTTTCCCGAAAGTATGAAGTATCTTATTCTGAAATTTCGATCGATTTCGTTAATTAATAAAACAGTTAGAGACCTACGACGTTTGAAGAAGCGTTCATTACGTGCGGGTAGCCACAAACACCTCTCGTTTTAGGAGAACTATCAGTTTCTCTGCAATCAATTAAATTATCAGACTTTCCCAAAAGCATGAATTAGCCTAATCTGAAATTTTGCGCTCTATTTCGTTAATAAATAACACAGTTAGAGACCTAGCGACGATTGAGGACGCGTACATTGCGTGCGGGCAGCCACATGTCTACCTTTCGTTTTTAGGAAAACTTAGCAGTGTCTCTGTAATCAATTAAATTGTAAGACTTTCCCAAATGTATGAAGTATCCTAGACTGAAATTTCGATCGATTTCGTTAATAAATAACACAGTTAGAGACCTACGACCATTGAAGACTGCAATCAATTAAAATATCAGACTTCCCCAAAGGTATGACGTATCATAATCTGAAATTTCGATCGATTTGGTTAATAAATGACACAGTTAGAGACCTAGCGGCGATTAAAGACGCGCTCTTTGCGCGCTGCAGCCACATATACCTCTCGTTTTTAAGAAAGCTATCAGTGTCTCTGTAATTAATTAAAATGTAAAACTTTCCCAAAAGTATGAAGTATCTTATTCTGAATTTTCGATCGATTTGGTTAATAAATAACACAGTTAGAAACCTAGCGACGATTGAAGACGCGTTCATTGCGCACGGGCAACCACATACACCTGTTTTTAGGAAAACTATCGGTGTCTCTGCATTCAATTAAATTATCAGAGTCTCACAAAAGTATGAAGTATCCTAATCTGAAATTTTGATCAATTTCGTAATAAATAACACAGTTAGTGATCTAGCGACGATTGAAGGCGAGCTCATTTCGCGCAGGCAGCCACACGTACCTCTCGTTTTTAAGAAAACTATCAGAATCTCTGGAATCAATTAAATTGTAAGACTTTCCCAAAAGTAGGAAGTATCCTTGTCTGAAATTTCGTTCGATTTCGTTAATAAATAACACAGTTAGAGACCTACGACGATTGACGGCGCGTTCATTACGTGCGGGCAACCACAAGCACCTCTCGTTTTTAGGAAAACTATCGGTTACTCTTGAATCAATTAAATTATCAGATTTTCCCAAAAGTATGAAGTATCCTAATCTGAAATTTCGATCAATGTCTTTAATAAATAACACAGTTAGTGTCCTAGCGACCATTGAAGACGCGCTCATTGCGCACGGGAAGCCACATACACCTCTCGTTTTTAGGAAAACTATCGGTGTCTTTGCACTCAATTAAATTATCAGACTTTCCCAAAAGTATGAAGTATCCTAATCTGAAATTTCGATCGATTTGGTTACTAAATAACACAGTTAGAGACCTAGCGGCGATTAAAGATGCGCTCATTGCGCGCGGGCAGCCACATATACCTCTCGTTTTTAGGAGATCTGTCAGTGTCTCTGTAATCAATTAAATTGTAAGACTTTTCCAAAGGTATGAAGTATCCTAATCTGAAATTTCGATCCATTTCGTTAGTAAATAACACAGTTGGAGAACTAGCGACCATTGAAGACGCCCTCGTTGCGCACGGGCTGCCACATACACCTCTCGTTTTTAGGAAAACTATCGGTACCTCTGCAATAAATTAAAATGTCATACTTCCCCTAAAGTATGAAGTATCATAATCTGAAATTTAGATCGATTTGGTTGCTAAATAACAGTTAGAGACCTAGTGGCGATTAAAGATGCGCTCATTGCGCGCGGGCAGCCACATATACCTCTCGTTTTTAGGAGAACTGTCAGTATATCTGTAATCAATTAAATTGTAAGACTTTCACAGAAGTAGGAAGTATCATAGTCTGAAATTTCGATCGATTTAGTTAATAAACAACACAGTAATCAATTAAATTGTAGGACTTTCCCAAAAGTATGAAGTATCTTATTCCGAAATTTCGATCGATTAGGTTAATAAATAACACAGTTAGAGACCTAGCTACGATTGAAGACGCGTTCATTGCGCACGGGCAGCCACATACACCTCTCGATTCTAGGAAAACTATCGGTGTCTCTGCAATAAATTAAAATGTCATGCTTCCCCTAAAGTATGAAGTATCATAATCTGAAATTTAGATCAATTTGGTTACTAAATAACACAGAGACCTAGCAGCGTTTGAAGACGCGCTCATTGCGCGCGGGCAGCCACATGTACCTCTCGTTTTTTAGGAAAATTATCAGTGTTTCTGTAATCATTTAAATTGTAGGACTTTCCCAAAACTATGAAGTATCTTATTCCGAAATTTCGATCGATTTGGTTAATAAATAACACAGTTAGAGACCTAGCTACGATTGAAGACGCGTTCATTGCGCACGGGCAGCTACATACACCTCTCGATTTTAGGAAAACTATCGGTGTTTCTGTAATCAATTAAATTGTAAGACTTTCCTAATAGTATGAAGTATCTTTAAAGTAATGCAACAGGCGCAGTTTGGATAAATTTCCCTAATACTTTTACGAACAAAGTACGACATAAAGGTCGACGTTTTCCGGAGGTTTATTTTTTTCCCTACCAATATGGAAATTAACGGTGATTTGATGAGAAAAGCGATTGCTGAATATTACATCATGCTCTAGCGCAACTTCTAGATCATTTCTATTATCTACTAAATGACTATTTTTAAATGTTTCTGCAGTTTCCGAAAGAGGTACGACAGTATTGATTTAGGCAATGTTTTGATCATAATCGGCATTAATGCATTCAGATGTATCTATGGTGTCTTTAGTTGTCAACGCAGATTGCTTTTTTGAGATTAACAAATCTTTTAACATATCCTGAATGTTCCTGTATTCTTCATCCAATAGTTATATAATCAGCGCCCTTTTTCGGGTAAATTGGTGCCAAAAATTTTCAAACTTGCCTCACAAACTAAAAATTCGCAACCGAAACCGATATTTTCCTTATCTTCGATATTCAATTACCTCAACGAAATCATTTTTTCTTAACGTCATGATTACAGAGTTGATATTCTTACTTGCAAGTTTGTCAACCTTAAGTAAAATATCTCATGCAAAAAAGTAGTATGTTAATTCCGAAAAATATGAGATAGCCGACACCTTCCCCTCATAGATGTTTGTAGGTGAGGTGTAAAAAGAAAACGATTGAAGGTTCTAAATTCAAGGGTTTATTATACTTTTCAATTTCCTTTATAGTTCCTTAGGAACTATAAAGACCGTAAGTGAGGTACTTTATTAACTAAAATCGTTGATTATTAATGTATGGGTGTTACAAAAAAGTAGGCCAATCCGTTAACCACATATTCTTTGGTACAGAATAAGGGGACTTTTCTTATGTCACTTTTCATTTGAACGCTTCCTTTTCGATATACTGGGTGTCAAACTTCACTTTTTAGAAGTGTATTTTTTTTATTATCTCTGGTGTGTTTTAAGATATCGTTTTCAAATTTGGTACAAATCTTACTCTTTTCTAAGTGCACCTTCTGTATGATTTTAAGTAAAAAATTAAAAAAACTAATAGAAAAATAAGAGGAGTGTGGTAATCTTTAACCCCCCATTTTTTTCTGACGAACGCCTATGAACGTCGAATCTATTTTTTGTAGTAGTTTGATGATTTATCTAACTTTTTTGGCTCTTGTAAACTTTTGATTTGATGCTTCCTTTATGACATACTTTTAGTTATTCGACTAAGTGCTGAGATTTTTTTAACAATTTTTTTGTTTGATTAATCAGAATAAATTCATAATAATAACTTAAAACAATCAATTGTGCTAATAATTATAATACGAAGTTGGATGCAAATAATTAAATTAAATGTTCGAAGGCGGTGGACAGCCTTCGCGAATGCACCTTCTGGCTCTTTTTATAACTCAAAACCGAATATTTTAGAAAATATTCGGTTTCAATCTAAATACCTCTGCACCTTCTGCGATGCGATCCCTCAATTGATTTTGATTTATTATTATTTATTATGCAAAATAAATTTAAAAATATGCTGATCTTAAAGTTCGTAACAATATCTGTCATTTACTTCTCTTGTGTTTTAGCTTTATTTGCAACGTTTTCAAAGATATTTGAGTTTGAAAATTCGGCCCATTTTTAGTTTTTTCTAAATAATTACGAAAGTTGGCAACACTGATCAAAACTCAAAACGTCATTTGATTGGTCTTGAAATTTTGCCCAATATTGCTAATTTAACCGACTCTGTAACTGTTATAATAACAAAGTTACCCATAGAAGCTTAGTTAAAAATAAATCCATAATAATGGCTTAAAACAATCAGTTGAGTTAATAATTCAATACTACGTCGCATACAAAAAAATTTAATGTTCGATGCGTCCACAGCCTTCGCGATTGCACCTTTTTATTTTTTTAAATAATTGAAAACCTAATATTTTTTATACGTCTTGCAAATGTTTGTCAAATTAATCGCTGTAAAAATTTCGAACGACTATTGAGTTCAAACGCTAAACTGAATAATAAGGTATGGCCAATAGAGAGAATATTTTGGAATTTTCTGAAATGACTGATATGATTTTAATTATGGGTAAGATTTCAAATAAAATCTCTAGATTGTACATTTTGAATAATCATTCTCACTTTAGGAAAATGTGATTCTAATGCTAATTTAGCTTAAAGGCGTTATGCAGAAATGTATCCAAATCAGTATCACCCAAAAAGGAAATTTTTCTTAAGTTTAGTACGCCGCCTAGGAGACACTGGAAAACTCTAACAACAACGAATAGGAACATGTGGACGGCCACGTAAAATTACACCAAATCAAGAGGAACAAATTCTGCAAATAATTGAACAAAAGCCGGGTACTAGTACTAGGATTATAGCTCGATAGATTGGAAATGATATAAATTCGACAGACGTGCATAGAATTTTAAAACGTCACTCATTACATCCATATCATGTGCATAGAGCACAGAACTTATTGCCGCAAGATTTTCAGGCAAGAAACATCTTGGCTCTGCAATGAAAATAACCGTAACCGCCGGTTTGTTAGATCCATTTTATTTTCGGATGAAGCTACCTTTACGCGAAATAGTATAACGAATATCCGCAACACCCATGTTTGGGCAGATGAAAATCCAAGAGCTCTTGTAGAGACCAGTCATCAAGTAAATTTTAAAGTAAACGTGTGGGCAGGAATTTTAGACAATTTTCTTTTAGGTCCGGTATTTTTGCAACCAAACTTAAATGCCGAACATTTTTTATTTTTTTTACAAAATGAGTTTACAAATTTACTTGATGACGTACCTATAGCTATTTGTTAAAATATGTGGTTTCAACTTGACGGAGCTCCGCCACATTATGGCAATAATGTTCGGAACCACTTGAACCAATATTTCTAATCACTGGATTGGTCGAACAGGATGCGCCTATTCTTGATCGTTGACTGTTCAGTTTTGATTCATGAAAGATTTTGTTTATACGGTTCCAATAATAAATCAAAATCAATTGAGAGATCGCATCGCAGAAGGTGCAGAGGTGTTTCAAACTCAAATATCTTTGAAAACGTTGCAAATAAAGCTAAAACACAAGAGAAGTAAATGACAGATATTATTACGAACTTTAAGATATGCATATTTTTAAATTTATTTTGCATAATAAATAATAATAAATCAAAATCAATTGAGAGATCGCATCGCAGAAGGTGCAGAGGTATTTAGATTGAAACCGAATATTTTCCAAAATAATTGGTTTTCAGTTATAAAAAGGGCCAGAAGGTGCATTCGCGAAGGCTGTCCACCGCCTTCGAACATTTAATTTAATTATTTGCATCCAACTTCGTATTATAATTATTAGCACAATTGATTGTTTTAAGTTATTATTATGAATTTATTCTGATTAATAAAATAAAAAAATTGTTAAAAAAATCGCAACACCTAGTCGAATAACTAAAAGTATGTCATAAAGGAAGCATCAAATCAAAAGTTTACAAGAGCCAAAAAAGTTAGATAAACAATCAAACTACTACAAAAAATGGATTCGACGTTCATAGGCGTTCGTCAGAAAAAAAGGGGGGTTAAAGGTTAACACACCCCTCTTATTTTTCTATTAGTTCTTTGAATTTTTTACTTAAAATCATACAGAAGGTGCACTTAGAAAAGAGTAAGATTTGTACCAAATTTGAAAACGATATCTTAAAACACACCAGAGATAATAAAAAAATACACTTCTGAAAAGTGAAGTTTGACACCCAATATATCGAAAAGGAAGCGTTCAAATGAAAAGTGACATAAGAAAAGTCCCATTATTTTGTCCCAAAAAATATGTGGTTAACGGATTGGCCTACTTTTTTGTAACACCCTGTATATTTTTCCAAATAGGTCGAGTCGTTTTAATACACCTGAATAGTTTCATTCTTAATCACCTCTACTAGGAAAGGTACAAAAAACATTTGCAAACATTATAACCAATTGAATCAACGTCTTTTGTTTTTCAGATGCGGAATACACTTAAATAGGGAGAGGTTGGAAAGATTCGGGGGCATATTGTTCCAACAATAGTTTTAAGCGGGCCTTTTTTTATAATTAAGGTAGATAGGTTATCTGGTGGTGGGTAATAATGGTTTAGAAGAACTAGCCCATCAACAAATCTCAAACAAATGAAAATTACATGTATGATATGATTGTGTATTGAATTCTGTATGTATTTATCCGGAAAAAGTGATTCCACATTACAATAATTTACAATTAGTTAGTAACTGGCAGTAAAAAATTAACTGCTTAATTCCGTGCGCTCGTATCTGCCCCATGACTCTATATCTTGTCTTATCGAAAATGTTTCCTCTTAAGTATTTTAATAAATTTATTTACAATACTTTTCATTTGAGCTTAAAAATAATACCTGAACCTTTTTATCATTGAGCCTACTTTTTCGTTATGTTAAAATTGGGCTAGCCTTTGAAAACAGATGTCTTGTACAAATGGCGAGATTGATTGGTATCGCAAGATTTTCAAAAGATATTTTAACAACTTCAAACTCAACAGATGTACGTATTTTCCATGTAAAATTCAATGAAGGCGGCTTTTTTTATTAAGAGCTGTCTGGTATTTTGGAATGGTAGGGTAACTGACCCAGTAATGGACACCCTTTAAGATTTTTGCACTTTGACAGTGTAAAAATTCAAATATCAACGTAATTTCTTTTTTTAAATTCTTAGTATATGCATAATTTATGTACATTTTGAGTAGTACAAAGTAGCTTAGGATTTATTTATATTTATTATTTTTATAATATTACACTGATAATAATTAACTTGAACTAATATTTATATTTATTACGCCTAATTAACTTAACAGTCGCATGTAAAACTCATGAAAGGGGATAGGGTTCAAAATTTAGAAAACACATTAAAATTATATGATGAAGTAAATTATTAGTTTGTTGATTTATATAATAATTTTGAATATTTATAATTATAAGTAATGTAATTAATTCACATTGAGTTGTCGCCCATTTATATTTTATACTATCCAATTTGTTTAAAGAAATAGAATTATAATTTTTAAATTGCATCGATATATGTGCAACTCCCTGTACATAATAAAAAAAAAATCTTCAAATGTATATCTGAGCATGCACTATGAATACGCATTGACCTTTCATTAAAAGCAAAAAGAAAATACGCCATATACATGTAAGTACAAATATGTTTGAATTTAGTAAATATTATAATAACCATTTAATTTTAGCTCAATTAATGTTCCCTTTGGACATGCATACAAGTTGTCGCACATCCTGTTTATTACAAAATATGGAAATCATTAACACACCAATGAAAATATCAATGTCAACAATAACATGCATAAAGTTATTACACTCACATGAAATGGCCCTCTTTATCTTCTTCACGCTGATGTAGTTGACCGTAGAAAACAGCTCCTTCGAAATCCAAATCTGCTTGCTTGACATCCAAATTTTCTTCTCTCTTAATGGTTATTCGTTTAAGTAGGTTTCACTAATATTTCTTCATATTGATAATTCTTTATTTTCAGGATCATCACACTTTATTACTTTTATTTCAAATAATTTTTGAAATACATCAGTGGTTTGAAGGTTATTTAAATTAAACACGCTTCCAATAATTAAAATATATAATAATAGAAACACGGAGAAAACACAATTAACAAAATCTATATCAAACGTAAACAAAAACTTAAAAAAAAATGTCGAATCTCCGGAAAATATTTTCACTCTCAGCTGATAACAACCGAATTTTATTTAAAGGTGAACTAACCTTAGTTTAATAATTACCGACAAATGAATATCACTTGTTTTTAAAACACTGCCGATACTAAAACCGCACTTTACTTTTATTAAAAGTGACGTTATTTTGTTTAAAATATTTACGAGAAAAAAAAAAACTGAGAGAGCTACTAATCCTTCAGCACTTCTATTTATATGCAAATCCTTAGAAACCAAATTCATCGATTGTTATCAACAACTATTTAAAATTTTTCCTCAATTCTGATTGGCTAGTGCTTTTCTTAAATTACAATTTAATTTCAAAAGCTCATAACTTTTGAACCCCTAAATCTATCTTAAAACTAACAACATTTTCGGAATCCCCATAATTTTTCCAATAAAATAAGCCCTTACACGAACTAATTCCTCCAATTATTACACATGTTGATTTTTACATTGATTTATTGATTTTATACTAATTTTATGCACTTTTCAGGCCTGAAATTGATTTCCACATGAATATGAGATGCTACTACATATAAATACACATCCTTTAAATGCCTACGGCCAATTTGAAAGGAAAATTATCTGAAATTTTCATACACCCTTAAAAACTAAATTTGATAAAATAGTCACTAATATAGTGAATTGTGACTTGAAATTGAGGCTACTTTACTATTTTTACCTGTTATAATTTATTTTGGCCAAATTGTCCCAATCTATAACAAATTTTATATAATTTTTGTGCGAGGAAATAACATAACCTCAAATCAATACAATAATTTTTAAATGTATAATGTATAATTTAATGTTTATGTCTTAATTTAATTTATTCTCATACTTTTGGAAGTTTGTAAGTTCTTCTAAGACTTGTATAGAATTGTTGCTTATCACTAGTTTAATGTCTGTAAATGTTAATTAACCACAATTATTCCAGAACTGCTGGCTTATTTTTGTTTTATTGTTAATAACCAATGCATTTATTCTGTTTTTATTTGATTTTAGCACTTATATTTCGTTTATCGCACTAACACGAACGTTTTCATAAATCTTGGCTGCGTACATTGAAATTGTGACATTGATATATGCCTAATACTAGTTTTAACATCACGTTTGTTATCTACAGCCTGTACTTCATGTCTTTAGGGAACATTATGCTTAAATAAACCTACTAACTAATAATGAAATTGATTTAATGCATTACGATAACTAACATACCTTAACTTATGTGTAATATGCTGTTGATTATTATTATTCTAACATTTTATTAGGAATTATTTAAATTTATATCCATCTCAATGTTAATCAATCATCCCTACCTAATATTATATATATCGAAATGTACCATTTGTACAAATTAATGAAATTTCTTGCTATGTGACTTACATAGCTATACTAATGTAATTTTAATCATCTCAATATATTTATTAAAAATATGTCAGTTTAGTTAGTAATGGACATAGATGTGCCAGTAATGGTCAGCATCTGCATCAATAATGGACATTGCTGAAATTTTAATATATTTATTTATTCATATTTTTCCATTTTAGCTACATAATAATGGCCTCTATTATTTTTTAATTGTGGTTTATCAATTGTAGAAATTATATCATTTTTAAAATAATATAAAATGCCGTCTTTAGGAGGCCACTTCCAAGCGACTACACCGGCTTTAACGATTACTTTGATGTCTGCTCCTTCTGGATCACGTTTCATAACAACGCCTGTAAAAGCGATAAAAAATTAAAGTGTGATTAAATTACCTTAACAGCAATCCTTACCTGGATAATAATTGTCATCGTATCTGGCAATTACGTATGATCCACATTCCAATTGAAGTGGACTTTCATCACTTATATCCATGTCATCATCATCATTATAGGTAATCTCTTCAGAATCATATGAGGTGTCATATGCTAGTTCTTTTATCTTTTTTAGTATGGATTTTCTTTGCTTACTGTCCTTTTTCTGATTATCATAACAATCTCTATAAGATTTATCAGACACTACCATGGGAAAAGATGCTCTTTTCCTTTTTGGTGCAACTTCTTTCTCTGGGGTTTTAGGGAACATCAAAGAGCGTTTAAAAGGTGTGGGCACCTTCCACCCGAGCTTAGATTTTTCTTCATATTTTTTAATTCCTTTACCAATAGTTGAACTATTATTTTTTTGTTCAACATCAGTTCTGCTTGGACCAGGGAACGAGTTATTTCTTCGTTCAATATTAGTAGTACTTGGACCAGGGATGGAGTCATTATTTCTTTGTTCATTATCACTTATATTTTCTTTATTAACATCATCATAAATTTGTGGGCTCACTTGGGGAGTAATACCTTGCTCATCAAGTAAACCTGATGTAGCATTGTCAGCCGTCGGAGCATAGGATATGCTATTCCTTTGATCTATGATATTTTCAACAGTTTTTGTTAAATCTCTGTTACCATGAGTGTCACTATTATCCATTCTTGTAGATTCCAGTTCAACGACATCATGTTTTAAATTAAACCAAACAGTATAAAGATTCAGTGATGCTATGTTTCCATTCCAATTGATTCCTGCATTAAATACTTCACGAAAGTTACGAAGATCTTCTTCACTGATCTTTTCCTCAACGGTAATTAGAACCTACTTTTTAAATGAAAAGTTATTATTACGACTTGCTGCAGTTGGAAAATTGATTGGAGTTCGGCTTGGGATACACTTTGATTTGTCTACATTATTTTTATCAAACGGAAAAATACCACTCTTTCTAAAACCATTCTTTATTGTTTTTTCAGTAGCATATTCTTCAAAAACTGTACTAAGTATAGAACCAAATGTATAGTATATGAATCAACTATTACTTTGGGAATTTTCTTGTACTCTTTTCCCATCAGCTGAGAAAACCGCTAAAACAGTAAGTTGCTCTTTTTCACTTTGGACGCGTTGATAGAAATCTTCGGATTTCTGTGGGCCCTAACACTTTACCACTTTTTGGACAGAAATTAAGCCCTGCTTCATCAACATTAAATATGCGGCTACTGTCTTGCAAGACGTCCATCAAATTGTTTTCTTCAAAGTAACATTTTATTTCATCAAACCACAAGTAAATACGGTCCAGTGACACAGCCGCTCGAGCCTTACTTAAAGATTCTGCATGTTTTTCCTTGATGCATGGATGTCGTTTAAGGAGACCTTTGAACTAAGATCTGCCAGGGGTAGAATTGCCAGTTAGAAAACGTGTTTCTTTCTTATTGTCTTTTAAAAACCTTTGAACCGACGTCAACAAGTTATTCTTGTGCACTAGAAAACCTTTTTTGAAAATATATTACAACTGACAGCACAATGAAAGTGGCTTACTTCAGAATATTGCCAACGATAGAAAATGAAATACCCTACAATCTATGACTGATGACATAACAATATTGGCGCTAATTTTCAAAATTTTTGTTAATTAATATTCAAAGTATCTATTACTGGTGTTTGTATCTCGAAATCTCGATGATGATAATACTCTCCATGAAATTTCAAATAAAAATTATATTACGTCACTCTTATTTCAGATTAGAAATTTTTAAAAACGTTTAGTTGACATTTTAGTACATGTTTAAATATAAATGATGAGATAACGCCTGTTACCCAACCATTCTATTCTGATAAATGAAAAGAGATTTTTAGTGCTTTAATTGTTTTAATCAAGAGCCCTGTAATAACAAAAATAACCCCATTGTTTTTCTTTTAATTCAGCATGTGTGTTTTTAAAATTCGTGTTATAAATTTATGATTTAGTGTTTTTTAAAAAGAAATTATTTATATTATATTGGTAATCAATTTTAGACTATTATATTTAACAAAGTTATATAATTACACGGTAATTAGCTAAAGTAAACATGAACAGTGATTTCTTACTACATATTGTGGAATTAAAAACATGTAACTTTCTAAAACTCTTAATATGGTTTTTTATAAAACAATTTGTGTATCCGTATGTACTATAGGAATATTTTTCAAACCGATTTATTTTAAGAGAAAGGTAAATACGATTTCCAGTAAGTTTGATAAAGATAATAAGGTTTGTTTGTATATTTTAAACTATATGGAAATCAATAGGTTGTTTTACACAACCTAGAAAGTTGTTTTTTAGTTTGACACGCAGCACAAAGCAGTGACTATCACTCGTGAAGTAGTGCCTCAAAACGTTCTTTAAGTACAGAACTGGTAAGTGTAGTGTTAACCCTTTAATTATTTTACAGATTTTTAATTACAGTTATAAAACACATCTAAGCATTGAGTTTCTTTAAAAAATTAAGGCGTACAATATTTTAACGGTCGGATGGATATTAAACATATTTCAATGCCGGTAACTATGTTTTTAATATGCGTTTTAGAAGACTATATTGCTGTTATGTAATTAATTAACTTAATAAAAATTTGTTTCATTAGGAATGTCAGTAATTTTTTATAGTTCATTGAGGATTTTTTAATTATGACATTTACAATAAAATAAGTGTTCTATAATTAAATTTTACTGTCATTCAAATTCCCCCACGCAAGATCAATCCTTAACACAGCTGCTATTTTACATCATTATTAGAAAATACGTTTTCTCTAATAGCATTTGACCATTTTAAAGCAATAGGATCGATAATAATCTTTATGGAATTTCCAACACTGTATGCGTGTGCAACCTCCAGGGGCACTGTTCTTAATATAGCCAGAAGGACCTTAATACCATCAAAAATAACCCTAAGACCAACTCCAAGTCCAGCCCCAAACCCAGATCAACCCTAAGACTTATCCCTAGACCAGCCCCCAGCCCCAACCCTAAGCTCCAACCCTAGCTCTACATACAGTCCCAGCCCCCCAGTTCAGACCCCACCCTAAATATAGCCCTAAGACCTGCCCCCACCCCTAAATACAGTCCTCACGTTAGCAATCACAAAAAAAAAGTCCTAGCTGTCAAAATGTCCTTAATACAATCATAAGGTTTGAAAAATAACCCCCAAAAGAAATCATAAAAATAAGGGTAATAAATACGGTCCGAGTAAAAATAATTAGGGTTGAAAGGGCCTCCGAAAAGAAAAGGGTAGAAAATACGGTTTCACACGCAGGGTATGTAAAAATAAGTGTGGAAAATATACGTCCTACACGTAAGCGAGTAAAAATAAGGGTGAAAAATGCGGTCCCCCACGTGGGCATATAAAAAAGTGAAAGGGGGCGGGGCTTGTGACGTAAAAAAAGTGGTGGGGATGGTGTCGGTTTACTACTGGGGAATAAGTGACACTTTTCTCAAAATTCTGCAAACACTGCAGTTCTTGCATAAGTTCTATCCCATTTATATCAAATTCATTTCGATTTTTATCACTTAATATATCCTCAAGTGTTGTACAAAACTCTAGTTGTTCCGATTCAGAGTGACTGCTAAATTTGAAAATTGCCACATGGGCAGATAACAGTTCGAATCTATCGTTACAAGATGTTGTAGTAATAACTATCAATTGAAAAAAACAATGTACTTTAAATTTTAATTCTTGATTTTGTATCGGTTCATCGTCACCTTCGTAACTAAATTGTTTTGTAACTTTTCTAGGTCTTAAAACGTCTTTATCCTTTAATTTTGGATTGATATCTAATAAAATCGCGACTTTCCTAGCTTCTTCTAACGTCAGTTTTTTTAAAAAATCAATTAAATTATTTAAACCAGCACACGATTGCACAATATTAAAATTTTGGACACTATATTAACTTTGCTTAATATATTAAACCATAAAATCATCATGCATACAAATTCAGATTTTTTTAACTTTTTAGCAAGTGCCATAGCTACATTTTTTACAGCATTATCAAAATTTTGCGCAGAAGTAATTTCAAAAAGCATCGTGTTTTTCGTCTAGTTGATACATTAAAGGTGTTATAGCATCAATTCGGCTCGACCATCTGGGATCTGAAAACGGCTTTAAAGTCAAAGTTGATTGATATATGTTTTTCCAAATCGCCCATCGATGGGTTAAAGTTATAAAGTGCTTGAAAAACCAAACAGGACATTACCAAAAAAATGGTTAATCAAAAAAGCGGACTGGGAAAGATTCGGTTCGTTGCTAAATGAAGACAAATATGATGAAATGCAGGATATAGGAGACCAAGTAACTTTATTTACCCAAACGGTCGTAAACGTCGCTTTAAAAACTGTTCCTCTATCTAGCACAACAGTAAAACCAAAATCTGTACCCTGGTGGTCAGAAGAAATTAAGAACTTAATTAAACAAGAAAGAAAACTATTCAAAACCTTTAAACATAAACCAACTACAGAAAACATGATTATCTTTAAAAAAATGCGTGCTGAAGTACGACGAAAAATACTAAATGCGAAAAGAAACTCCTGACAAGAATATGTAAACAAGATCAACGTACATACTAGAAGTAGTGACGTTTGGAAAAAGGCTAAAGCTATAGTAGCACACAGTACCAAAGTATTTCTCCACTGCTAATAGTAGAAGGAAACAACCTAATGGAAACTGGAGATATTGCTGAAGCACTGGCACAACAGTTTGAACAAAATAGCAGCTCCTAGAGCTATACAGACGCGTTTAAAGTAACCAAACGGCAACAAGAATAAGAAATAAATTTCAAAACGGATGAAATACATCATTACAACCAGCCGTTCACACTTACTGAATTAAACAAAGCTCTCAGTAATGGTAAAAATACAGCTCCCGGGCCAGATACAGTGATGTACGTAATGGTAGCAAAACTACCTTTACCTAAAAAACAAAAACTGTTAAAGATATATAACGCAATATACGAAAAAAGAACATACCCAATACAATGGCAACACTCTATAATAATACCAACACCTAAACATGGGAAAGATATCACAAACCCTACTAATTACAGACCTATCTCGCTTACCTGCTGTTTAAGTAAGATATTTGAAGAAATGGTGAACGAACGGTTAGTGTGGCTATTAGAGTCACAACAACTCATTTCTAAATTTCAAACCCGACATCGTAAATTTCATTCCACAATTGATATGTTAGTCTACTTAGAGAATCACATATTAAATAGTTTCATAAATCGAAGTCACACAATAGCTGTTACATTTGACGTACATAAAGCTTATGAACTAACGTGGAGGTATAACGTAATCAAAACCTTACGTGACTGGAATATAAAAGGAAATTTACCGCAGATTGTGCAAAGTGTTATGTCCTACCGCAGTTTTGCTGTGAGAATTGTCAAAAATCCACATACAAGAAAACGGTATACCTCAAGGGTCAGTGTTAAGCTGCACCCTATTCATTCTTGGCATTAATTACCTACTAACCCTAAATCAACCTACAATTTACAAATGTCTCTATGTAGATGATCTTGTAATATTTAGTGAAAACAACGCCATAGGTAATAATGGGGATGGGTTGCAAACAGCAATCAGTGAAATTGTAGAACTAGCAGATCAAATAGGCCTAAAATTCACAGAAAGTAAAACCGCTGCAATACACTTCTGCAGATTAAGGAAGGAACACAACGAGCCAAACTTACATGTCAATGGCACTTTTATTAAACTAGTAGACAAAGTTAAAATTTTAGGCGTTGCTTTTGATAAAAAACTTTATTTTAGAGAGTATGTAGAATAGCTAACTACAAAATGTAAAAAAAGATTGAACCTAATTAGGTGCTTATGTAATATGAATTGGGGATCGGATGGGCAAACGTTGATACAACTTTATAAATCGTTCATACTATCTATTACGGATTACGGAAGTATAGTATGTACGTCTGCCAGAAAATCGACGCTAAAACAATTAGAAATTATATACACGACTGCTATAAGAAAGACAACCGGTGCATTCAGAACAAGTCCCACTCTAGCAATATATGCAGACGCCGCTGTCCCACCGATTTCCAGCCGCCCCAATTGCACAAAAATATTTACAGATGGTTCCAAAACTAAGTATGGAGTAGGAAGTGCTGTTCACATGATCGAAACAAGCCACAGTTGGTCATTAAATAACATTGGTACTGTATATAACGCAGGCAATTTGGCAGTCTCTCCTGATCTGTCGATACCAGAATAACGCTGAATTCATCATATGCACAGACTCACTAAGTTCAATGCAAGCGATTCACAATGTTACTTCAACGAAAGATCCTTTAGTGAACATTATCAAAGATCAATTGCATTACCTTAGCAGCCAGTCAAAAAGCATAGCAATAATGTAGATACCCGGATATACCTGAAAACAACAATGCAGATGTTGCTGCAAAAAATGCGGCCAAAGGGAAAGTAGATGTCACCTTAATCTACCCAAATGACTTTAAAAAATACCTAAGAACTAAATGTCTTGAGAAATGGGACACATTGTGGAACCAATCTGCCACATTATTAAGCACGAACAAAAAGTACACAAGCCCTTGGAAAACGACATGTGAATTAACAAGAAGAGACCAAGTGGTGCTCATCGAGGTTAGAATTGGATACACAAACTTGACACAACTTTTTGTTAGGTAAAACGGAAAGGAAAAATGTCATCAATGCAATGTCTATATAACACTAAAACATATATTTATTGAATGTCCAGAATACACCCAAATAAGGAAAAATTTGGGATGGATAACAACATGCAAAAAATTATGAACGAAGATAAAAAATTAATAGAACGAATTATAAAATACCTGAAACAAACAAACCTTTACAGGAGTATATAAATATCAGACAAAAAAAATAGAAGTTTTAGATAAATGTCCATAAAACCATTGCAGTTGGTGCCATTAAACCTAAAAAGAAAAAAAATAAAATAATAATGACATTGGAGTAGAAGTCACACCACGTAGAACCCTGAATCTTAGTAAAGGGGTCATATATTTGAAAGATTTACTAAATTGCAGTGACACTGAAATATTAACAGAATTAAGAAAAATTAATGTCATAGAGGTTAAAAGAATGAAAAAAAAAAAGATTTGATGGTAACTTGGTTAACATCCCTAATATCATATTAACCTCTGACTCGCCGAATCTACCAAAAAGAATAAAGGTGGCTTACTATAACATTAAAGTAAAACCCTACATTCCAACAACGCTTAGATACTTCAGATGCCAGAGATTTGGACATACCTCTATTAAATGCACAACTAATCCGGTGTGCGTATGTGGAAAACCCATAAATGAAGGAGTACCCTGCGAACAACCTCTGGTGTGCGTAAATTGTCAAGGTCCCCATTCGGCACGTTCAATACAATGCCCTACATATAAAGAGGAAATAGCTATACAAAAAATAAAAACATTGGAAAAGCTGACATAAAGTGACGCAAAAAAGAAAGTAAACCAACTGAAACCGACTGACTGACCGAACACCCTCTCCGGTTGTTGAATCAGATTCAGCAACAGACGGTACTCAGTCCGAAACCAGCGTAACTAAAAAGAAAGTAGGGCGTCGCCCTAAAACAAAAAAGTAAAGTTTAATTATATAATATGTATATATATATATATATATATATATATATATATATATATATATATATATATATATATATATTATATATATATATATATATATAATTTGAAATTTGAATTTTTTTATTTAATTATTTGAAATAAAATATATTTAGTTGGATAATAAATTTAAATGTTGAGATGTTAATTATATGATTAATAGATTGACTTTGCACCGGACTAGCTCAATCTCAATTTGGGATAGGTCAAGGATTTAGTTTGGAAAATTAAATTTATATTTAATCTGAATTGTATAAGATTTACACTTTATAAAATTATTACAAATGTATAAGAATTATTCTGAATATAATTTACTTCAACGCATGCGTTGTAATGTAATTGTGAATTAATAATGTCAAAATTGTCAAATAATAATTTAGAAATTTACTGTTTACGTCCACAATGAAAATAATTTAAAATTTTGTTTGCTTTATTAGGTGTTTATACAAGTAATTGTTTGAAATTCTATACAATACATGTACCTAATAATATATTAATTTGCAGGAAATTTACCAAATAAATGTCCACAATAAATAGGGTTATATATAAAAATTTGACTCACATATACTGTCCTCAATGCAAATTGATGTCTTCGAGTTGTTCCAAATTGATGCAGGCACTTTCCACTGATTCTAGCTGTTAAATACACCCATATGCAGCTGACCAGTACTTGGATTGTCGATGACACCAACTTCCAAAACTAATGATGTTCTTTCCAAATCGGCAATACTCCAGTCACTTATTTTAATTTGGTAAAAATTTTTATTTAAATAAATTAAAACTTAATGATTGGTATCGTTTAAAAAGAAATGTTTAAATGTTGTCCAAAATTTTTTTACTATATCACTTTATTTTTTAGATGCCGGATATCAAATTTATTTTATTTAGAAATTGTACAAAATAAAACAAATACCAAATAAATGTGATTTTAATTTGGTAGAACGGAATTAAATCAAATATGATAACACGAAAACTCTTAATAAAATCGTAACACAAATTAACTCGTACAATATTTTCCGAAAACTAGCAGGTATCGGAGACCGAACTATTTATTTATTCATATAAAACAATTGCTCTCGAATTATTTTCTTTAAATATAACTTTCTTTACGATGATTAAATTAGGTTATGAAAACTTACTTTTTCACAAATCCAACACTGCTTTAACCTTATTTTAAATTTTAACAAATTCTAAATGATTTCAGGGCAATTCTTTTATACCTTTTTGGTTGTTACTAAAATTCAATTTTTTCACATATTACCTAAGTAACTAAGGCTCTGATTGGTTGAACATATTACAATTTGGACTAAAATGGAAATTTGGCCATAACTTTCTTATACATTAACGAATTTAAAACTAACAACAGAAATGAAAACTACATAAAATTTCGAACAAAAGACACCTAACAAGCTATGGTTCCTAAAAGTAATATGCTATACTAATCTAAATTGAATCTGCTTATAACTATCTAAACTTACAAGCTACATAATCTAATTACATAAAGAATTCTGAGAAAATTTTACATAAAAAACATACTTTAAGTGTTAGAAATCTCAAATTTAAAGGAATTTTAAGTTTATGTAAAAATGTTCTAAATTCACCTCAAATTTCACAAAATTTTGCGGTGAAAAGCATTGTATCCTTATAAAAACTGTGAGATACTGAGAAAGAACTCCTATTAATTGCTTTAAGAGCATAATTTAAGCTGAATAATATGAAAAAACTATAAAATTATGGAAAAAACCTAGAAATTATAACCTAACCAAACTTAAATCTAAAATTGGAAATAACTGATATTTAAAAATGTTTTCAACACTCAAGATGTTATGTTAGAGGTTTGTAATACTTGTCTTTAATATTTTCACTATTCATTTCTAATGCATTGAGTCATTAGTGTTGCATTAAAAAGTCCTTCGTCTAACACTTACTGAAATTTCCATTATAAAATGTATATCACTATGAATGTCTTTATGCTAAATTGTTCTAATGCATTGTTCTTGCTGTTAAACTTATATCACAATGTTTGTCACAAAGTTGCTTCCAGAAATTATGGAAAAATGTCTAAAATGTCCATATATAACCCTTTTATGAAATTTTCACATTTACTGCATTCTAAAACTATTTATACAATATCCCTAACATAATCCTAACTATACAGTTTATGTTTAAACACCTGTAAAGTGTTCACTTGCCAAAATACCTCGAAAAATTGACTTTTATTGAAATAAATGAAATACTAAATTGACTTTACGAAAATAGGTGTATTTAACATTCTTGACATTTTGTTGGTAGCACAATGCTTTTATGATGAAACCAAACTATGTAAATAATATTCAGACTATTCTATACAAATTTAAATCTACTTTAAACACATCGTGAACCAGATTTCTATAACAGTTCTCGCACATGTATCGGTTGAAATCACCTCTTTTATCATTTCATTTAAACTGTGATCCTTTTTTTTCTTCTGAACATCTCAATATATATATATATATATATATATATTATATATATATATATATATATTTCTATTAGATTTACAAGTATTCATGTTTAAATAAGACAATTTTTGTTTAAAACTTGTTAAATAAACGTAAAATTAATTCAACGTTTGGAACGTCCTTTGTTCCCTTTGTCAAGAATTTATTTGACAATTACAGAGATTGAAATAAGGTAACTATTTTTAAAAAAATACAGAATATGAAACAAGGTAACTAATTTAAATTTAATCTGGACGAGTGTGTTTGACTTCGGGTAGTTGGTCGAGTACATGATGTAGAAGGTGCAGACTGACGCCAAATAGTTGCAGCATAAGTGTTTGAAATTTCTGGAAGATTTGGAGTAGTTGAAATGTAGAATCAACTTGTTTAATGACATTCTTCCAAATTTGTGGCATTCTAGAAGTGTCATCTCGTTTATTGAGGGCGTTTGGTCTTCTTTCAATTTCAACTGCTTCTTAATAATTCTTTCTATATAGAGGTGCAATTAAACGGATATTGTTGGTATTAATTTGGTGTCCTGTATCTAAATGATGTGCAGCTAAAGACGATGAGGGATTGTGTGCTTAATTGCTAGTTGTGTTCATCGGCTCTCATATAATATTCTGTTAGTTTGTCCTATATAAGTTCTTCGACAGTTGTTGCACGGTATCTCATACACTCCTTGGCTTTCATTAGGAATTTTGTCTTTGGGGTTTCTTAAAAGTTGGGACAAAGTTGAATGTGGTTTGAATACCGGTCTGAAGTCGTTTTTGAAATTTCTTTTGCTATTCTGTCTGTAATTCCCTTTATATAAGGTAGAATAACAGGAATCTTTCGTTCATTGTTTGACAAGTTATTATTTCTTGGTCTTTCTATTTGGTTGGTAATTTTTAATATTTCTTGATCTTTGTATCCATTTGAATTAGTATTTTATTAATAGTCTTCATCTCTTCCGTTTTAGAATTTTGGTCAGATAAGTTAAGAGCGGTATATCAAGGATTTCATAACGCTACGTAACTGACCAGGATGGTGATGTAGAGAGAGTTCAAGTATCTATTCGTATGTGTTGGTTTTCGATAAACTTTGTTTAAATTTACCATTAGGAAGTCTTGTTATTAGGGTGTCCAAAAAGGAGTGAATTATTTTTTCAACTTCCATAGTAAATTTGATGTTGTCGTGAATGTTGTTAATATGTCCTAGAAATGGTCCAAGTTTCCTTTTCCATGGGGCCAAACTAAATGTGTCGTCAACATGAAACCAACATTTAGGTTTTAAATCTGCAGAATTTAAAGCAATGGTTTCAAAATGTTCCATATATACATTGCAAAAGCTGGAGAATGGGCCATAGGTGTTCCTTGAATTTGCTTGTAGAATTGTCCTTTTATGTAAAATAGGTTGAGTGCATGCAGTGGTTTATCAATTTGAGTATGTCTTGGTTTATTGAGTGTTTTCTTCAGAATTTTCATCGTGTCTTCAATAGGTATCTTGGTGAAAAGTGACGTTATGTCAAGTACTAAATGTCATTTGGAGAATACAATTTGAGTTGTGTAGAAAATCATAAGAGTTTTTGTAGGATACAGCATTTTCACAAATTGGTTGAATAACTTTGCTAGATAACGAGCAAGATCATGAGTCGGAGAATTGAATGCACTGACGATAGGGCGTAATGGCCAGTTTCCTTATGAATTTTGGGAGTCCGTATATTTTGGGGATTCTTGAACTTTCTTCTTGGAATTAGTTTCTGTTTTGTTTCTTTGTCTAATTTTGTAGAATTAATGATAGATTTTGTTGTTTTTTCTATGTAATGGTAGGATTGCACTGATTTTTCTTATATTCTGAAGGTTAGCATTCAGACATCTTGTGGTGATAGTCTTGAGAGTTGACAATGACAGTAGCGTTTCCTTTGTCAGCGGGCAGCATTAATATTTGGTCGTCATTTTTGATTTGGTTTAACATTTGGAGGTCTTGTTTTGATATTTTGTTTGGGAAGTTTGCAGTTCTGAAGAATGTGTGCTACGTTGAGCTAATTTCGTCAGCGACCATAGATTCTGTATCTTTTAAGGCGTTTTACGTTGGTGATGATGTTTTCTAAATCCGTTTAGGAGTGATGGCAAAATTAAACCCTTTACCTAAAACATTTAGAATATTAATTAAGTTCTTTGTCACTTAAATTTGTACTGTCCTTAACGGTTCTACATTATTTGCCTGCGATGTATGAGACAGACGTTCAAATTTTTGTTTCTTGGTTAGTTTTTACCATCAAGGACGATTCTACAGTAATTTCAATGGAGATCCACCGAGAATATGAAAGGGTGAATTTTGGTAACATGTAAAGTTTGAATGTGTCATAAAGGGTAATTGAGATAGTCAAGTTTAGCCCTTTCATTGGCAATCGCTTTTCTTAAAAGGGCAAGGCTTGTTTTGAAAAAATCATAAGAACCATTAATGTCTGGTTGGTTTCAATTTAAATCCCTTGGGTATTATTTTATTGTCACGACAACGCTTTAAAAAGTTAAATTAGTAAGTGTTTACATTTTTGATACGTAGCTTTCTGTAAATCTTGATGGTATTCAAAGTTTTTCTCCGTATAAATATTATGTTTCTATTTAGATTTCCCAAGTATTCATGTTTAAATAAGACAATTTTTGTTTAAAACTTGTGTAAATAAACGTAAAAATTAATTCAACGTTTCGGGAACGTCCTTTGTTCCCTTTGTCAAGAATTTATTTGACAATTACAGAGATTGAAATAAGGTAACTATTTTTAAAAAAATACAGAATATGAAACAAGGTAACTAATTTAAATTTAATCTGGACGAGTGTGTTTGACTTCGGGTAGTTGGTCGAGTACATGATGTAGAAGGTGCAGACGTGGGGACGCCAGTAATAGTTGCAGCATAAGTGTTTGAAATTTCTGGAAGATTTGGAGTAGGTTGAAATGTAGAATCAACTTGTTTAATGACATTCTTCCAAATTTGTGGCATTCTAGAAGTGTCATCTCGTTTATTGAGGGCGTTTGGTCTTCTTTCAATTTCAACTGCTTCTAATAATTCTTTCTTGTAAGGTATATAGAGGTGCAATTAAACGGATATTGTTGGTATTAATTTGGTGTCCTGTATCTAAATGATGTGCAGCTAAAGACGATGAGGATTGTGCTGTTAATTGCTAGTTGGTGTTCATCGGCTCTCGCATATAATATTCTGTTAGTTTGTCCTATATAAGTTCTTCGACAGTTGTTGCACGGTATCTCATACACTCCTTGGCTTTCATTAGAATTTTGTCTTTGGGGTTTCTTAAAAGTTGGGACAAAGTTGAATGTGGTTTGAATACCGGTCTGAAGTCGTTTTTGGGAAATTTCTTTGCTATTCTGTCTGTAATTCCTTTATATAAGGTAGAATAACAGGAATCTTTCGTTCATTGTTTGACAAGTTATTATTTCTTGGTCTTTCTATTTGGTTGGTAATTTTAATATTTCTTGATCTTTGTATCCATTTTGAATTAGTATTTTATTAATAGTCTTCATCTCTTCCGTGTTAGAATTTTGGTCAGATAAGTGGTAAGAGCGGTATATCAAGGATTTCATAACGCTACGTAATTGACCAGGATGGTGATGTGAGAGAGAGTTCAAGTATCTATTCGTATGTGTTGGTTTTCGATAAACTTTGTGTGTAAATTTACCATTAGGAAGTCTTGTTATTAGGGTGTCCAAAAAGGAGTGAATTATTTTCTTCAACTTCCATAGTAAATTTGATGTTGTCGTGAATGTTGTTAATATGTCCTAGAAAGTGGTCCAAGTTTCCTTTTCCATGGGGCCAAACTACAAATGTGTCGTCAACATAACGAAACCAACATTTAGGTTTTAAATCTGCAGAATTTAAAGCTGGAGAGAGTGGCGAGCCCATAGGTGTTCCTTGAATTTGCTTGTAGAATTGTCCTTTGTATGTAAAATAGGTTGAGTGCATGCAGTGGTTTATCAATTTGAGTATGTCTTGGTTTATTGAGTGTTTTTCTTCTAGAATTTTCATCGTGTCTTCAATAGGTATCTTGGTGAAAAGTGACGTTATGTCGAAGCTAACTAAAATGTCATTTGGAGCCAAGGGTACAATTTTGAGTTTGTGTAGAAAATCATAAGAGTTTTTGATGTAGGATACAGCATTTTCACAAATTGGTTGAATAACTTTTGCTAGATAACGAGCAAGATCATGAGTCGGAGAATTGAATGCACTGACGATAGGGCGTAATGGCCAGTTTTCCTTATGAATTTTTGGGAGTCCGTATATTTTGGGGATTCTTGAACTCTTCTCTCTTGGAATTAGTTTCTGTTTTGTTTCTTTGTCTAATTTTGTAGAATTAATGATAGATTTTGTTGTTTTTCTATGTAAGTGGTAGGATTGCACTGATTTTTCTTATATTCTGAAGAAGTTAGCAGTTCAGACATCTTGTGGTGATAGTCTTGAGAGTTGACAATGACAGTAGCGTTTCCTTTGTCAGCGGAGCATTAATATTTGGTCGTCATTTTGATTTGGTTTAACATTTGGAGGTCTTGTTTGGTGATATTTTGTTTGGGAAGTTTGCAGTTCTGAAGAATGTGTGCTACGTTGAGCTAATTTCGTCAGGACCATAGATTCTGTATCTTTTAAGGCGTATTCTACGTTGGTGATGATGTTTCTACGGAATCCGTTTAGAGTGATGGCAAAATTAAACCCTTTACCTAAAACATTTAGAATATTATTATTAAGTTCTTTGTCACTAAAATTGTGTACTGTCCTTAACGGTTCTACATTATTTGCCTGCGATGTATGAGACAGACGTTCAAATTTTTGTTTCTGTCGGTTAGTTTTTACCATCAAGGACGATTCTCAGTAATTTCAATGAGACGATCCACCGTATCGAATATGAAAGTGAATTTTGGTAACATGTAAAGTTTGAATGTGTCATAAATACATTGAGATAGTCAAGTTTAGCCCTTTCATTGGCAATCGCTTTCTTAAAAGGGCAAGGCTTGTTTTGAATAAAATCTTATAAGAACCATTAAGTCTGGCCTTGGTTTCAATTTAAACTTGGGTATTATTTTATTCAGACAACGCTTTAAAAAGTTAAATTAGTAAGTGTTTCACATTTTTTGATACGTAGCTTGTAAATCTTGATGGTATTCAAAGTTTCTTCTCCGTATAGGAATATTATGTTTCATTTAGATTTCAAGTATTTGTTTAAATAAGACAATTTTTGTTTTAAACTTTGTAAATAAACGTAAAAATTAATTCAACGTTTGGAACGTCCTTTGTTCCTTTGTCAAAATTTATTTGACAATTACAAATTGAAATAAGGTAACTATTTTAAAAATAAATATGAAACAAGGTAACTAATTTAAATTTAATCTGGACGATGTTTTGACTTCTAGTTGGTCTACATGATTAGAATAAGACCCAGAAATTCAGCATAAGTGTTTGAAATTTCTGGAAGATTTGAGTAGGTTGAAATGTAGAATCAACTTTTAATGACATTCTTAAATTTGATTCTAAAGTGTCATTCGTTTATTGAGGGCGTTTTCTTCTTTCAATTTCAACTTCTTTCTAATAATTCTTTCTTGTAAGGTAAGAGGCAATTAAACGGATAGTTGGTATTAATTTGGTGTCCTGTATCTAAATGATGTCAAAAGACGATAATTTGCTTTAATTCTAGTTGGTGTTCATGTCTGCATATAATATTCTGTTAGTTTGTCCTATATAAGTTCTTCGACAGTTGTTACGGTATCTATACATTTTGGCTTTCATTAGAATTTTGTCTTTGGGGTTTCTTAAAGTTGGGACAAAGTTGAATGTGGTTTGAATACCGGTCTGAAGTCGTTTTGAAATTTCTTTGTATTCTGTCTGTAATTCCTTTATATAAGGTAGAATAAAGATGAAGACTATTAATAAAATACTAATTCAAAATGGATACAAAGATCAAGAAATATTAAAATTACCAACCAAATAGAAAGACCAAGAAATAATAACTTGTCAAACAATGAACGAAAGATTCCTGTTATTCTACCTTATATAAAGGGAATTACAGACAGAATAGCAAAGAAATTTCAAAAACGACTTCAGACCGGTACAACAAATTCAACTTTTGCCCAACTTTTAAGAACCCAAGGACAAAATTAATGAAAGCCAAAAGTTATGAATCTCAACAATTGAAGAACTTATGGACAAACTAACAAATATTATATCAGACCATTTGAAACAAACAAATTAAAACAATCCTCATTCTTTACTTGCAATATTTAGATAAGCACCAAATTAATACAACAATATCCGTTTAATTGCACCTCTATATACCTTACAAGAAAGAATTATTAGAGAAGCAGTTGAAATTGAAAGAAGACCAAACGCCCTCAATAAACGAGATGACACTTAGAATGCCACAAATTTGAAGAATGTCATTACAAGTTGATTCTACATTTCAACCTACTCCAAATCTTCCAGAAATTTCAAACACTTATGCTGCAACTATTACTGGCGTCCCCACGTCTGCACCTTCTACGTCATGTACTGACCAACTTCCGAAGTCAAACACATCGTCCAGATTAAATTTAAATTAGTTACCTTGTTTCATATTCTGTATTTTTAAAATAGTTACCTTATTTCAATCTCTGTAATTGTCAAATAAATTCTTGACAAAGGAACAAAGGACGTTCCGAAACGTTGAATTAATTACGTTTATTTACACAAGTTTTAAACAAAAATTGTCTTATTTAAATATATATTTAATGAACACAAACTGGCCATCAAACAACAAAATCCTTCGTCATCTTTGGCTAATCATTATTTAGATACTGGACACGAAATTAACACAAACAATATTCGATTACTTGCTCCTTTATATAATTTACACCAGCGGATTACTAGAGAAGCCATTGAAATTGAGAAGAGGCCTAATGCCCTTAACAAACGTGATGATAGTTCTAGGATACCGCACATTTGGAAGAATTATTAAACAAAATTCAAAATTACCAATAACTCAAAATCTTCCCTACATCTCAGCCAATATTACATCTACATCATCTAAACCTGATACTCAAGATTCTGTTAACATTCCGGCATCTAATACAATTCCAAATTCAACGTCATACCTTGATCTGCAAATCGAAGCAGAACTCGTTCATCAAAATTATTATAATTGATTAGTTATTGTTTCATATTTCATTACTAAATATCATTCTGACAAAGGGACATAGTAAGTCCCGAAACGTTGAATATTGTATATTTTCACGTTAATAAACACAAGTTGTTCCGAATAATGTCTTTATTGAATATATATATATATATATATATATATATATATATATATATATATATATATATATATATATATATATATACCGGATATCAACAATGAATGACCGAAAAAAAACTGCTTTTTACAGAATTTTTATCCAAAGTTTATTCCAAGTTACTGGTGAAATTAGGCGCAATATTTATTTCATCTTCGATTGACATTTCATAAACGTACATAGATTTTTCCTTTTTCAATTATTCCTTTATCTATATTTGTATTACAATAAAATAGTTTTTTTCAAAACTCATTAATAAATTAACCAGGACTTTCATGGTAAATTTATTCGTGTTTTTTATGCCTTTTTCGTAAATAAATTTTTTTAGGTTATAATGCCTTTTACTGTGGAATAAGACAAGTTTATTTTGGAAGCTTATTTCCGAAACGGCAAAAAAGATGTAGATGGAAACTGGAAGTATTCATACGATTATGTGTTGAAGAATATCAACATCACTTTCAGAACATCGAATTAGATGATGATGTTTTATGCTGACACATTCGAAGAATTGTTAGTCCTTTTCATGAGCATCGTAGTGTTTGCAAGGGAAAATCTACGGGTCGCACAACTGTACTTACAGAGGAAGTAGTGGAAAATGTACGCACACATTTGGAAAGAAGTCCGACAAAACCTTTAAGACAATTGGCCCAGCAAACAGGTAATTTTCATTATACAAAACATGGTTGACATGAATGTGTAAGCAATAAAATAAAAAGAATCTTAAAAACCAAAACATTACATAAGTAAAGTTAGATTGACAACACTGTACATATTTCAATATAAGCAATTGTTACAGGTCTTTCTTATGGTACATGCCATAAAGCAGTCAAACGTCAACTACATTTTCATGCTTACAAAATAACGGTTGTGCAAGAATTACTACCATTAGATTTTCAAAAGCGTTTGGAATATTGCGGATGGTTCAACAACAACTTGAGAGATGACGAAATACTAAACTTAAGTTTCTTTACGGATGAAGCTTAGTTCCATTTATCTGGTTATGTGAATTTGCAGAATTACCGTACGTGGTCAGCAGAAAATCCACACGTTTTTGAAGAAACTACTTTACATCCTGTGAAAATAGGTGTTTGGGCTGCTGTCACGAAGAAGAATTGTAGGCCCATTTTCTTTGAAGATACAGTAACTGCAGCTCGATACAAAACTAGTTTTGAACCTTTCATTGATCAACTGCACGATGACGAGCTCCAACATGGATATTTTCAGCATGATAATGCAACAGCTCATACAGCTAATCAAACACTGACTTTTGTACGTGAACATTTTGATGAAAGAGTTATAAGTGCGGGAGTTTGGTCCCCAAGATCACCTGACCTTACTCCACTGGATTATTTTCTATTTGGACATTTAAAAAATAAAATCTACAAGACACGCCTTCATACAGTTGATGAATTAAAAAATGTAATAACTGACGCGCAATTCAAAATATTACAGAAGCTCAATTAATAAATGTATTTGAAAATATGGAACGAAGAGTAGATGCCTGTAATGCAAACAATGGTGGTCACTTTGAAATTGTTTTATAGATAATTCCCAAGTTTAATTTTATTTTTCTATTTTTAACTGTAATATAAACATATATTTGCTGTGCTTTAGATCAATATATACAGATTTGAGTTATCTTAAAAAACAATAGATACATCATAAAGTAGACATGGTGACTAGTTCCATATGAGAACGACTAAATCAGTGGTATATAATCTGAAATAAGTTTTTGTTCAAAAATTAGAATGCAATGCAAAAGTGATATCTTAGATAATCTAGCATTAAGTTAAACAAGTTCTTTTTTTCCATTATAATGTATTTGTGATGTTCACCAGTGTACATTCAAAGGTGGTCAGCAAAAATGGTGTACCTGACTTGTGCTGAATCTGTTGAATGTATGCATTTATAATAAACTAACCAGTCATACATGTAATTTGTTTTCACTAATATTATTTAACAAATATATCATACATTGATTTCTGATTAATGACAAATTCATTTAAATGTTTTAATGTCATTGTAAAGGTAACATCATCCAATATCACTCCTTTTTTTAAATATTCACTCTACATATTCACACACTTTCTTGAGTTCTCAGCTGTAATTTTTTTCAATTCTTCATTGCCAATTGCTTAACACCTTCCATTTGAAATGTCACATTCCTTGCTGCTATCCAATTTTTCAATGGGATTTAATTCAGAGTGGTACAAAGGGAGATGAAGGACAGCATGACCATTTTCAAATAGTAGCTTGTCTAGAACGGTTTCTTCAGCAGCACATTCTTGTACTTGGGATAATGGCATTGTCATCGTTCCTTCTTTTTCTTTTTTCATAAATTGGTACACATTGTAGATAATTTGCCTTGGCTATGAATTACCTTCGATTATTCATTTTCAACCTGACAACAAAATTAATACATTATTGCCTCTTTCAAACCACTCATGTCAATATAAACAAAAGATCATTAAACGCTCATCTAAACAGTTTTACTCTAAACTGTATATTATTCTGTAACCAAATTGAGGTTAAAAAGCAAAATTTGTTTTAAACATTACTTTTAGTATATAAAAGCACTTACAAAACTTGAATTTGACTAGTAAATACAATGTATTGGTTTAATACACCAGAAATACGCCTTGGAAATCCAGAAAATCTGTAATATCAATTAAAAATAATAAATGATACTTTTTAACCAAATTTTTACATACCCTATAACAATTTCCCTTTAGTCTTAAGAAAGACTAAATTACAATTATTGAAGTTTTTGTACGTCTACATAATACGCAATTCGTCATTCACCAAAGTTTTGGTCATTTATGGTAGTATTTATTTTAATATCTGCATTTACGCCACTGGGTATAGCACAATTTTCATTTTAAGGATGCGGAACAGTAGTACTGTTCTAGGAGCGGCACGGTCAAACAATGATGATCGCACTGTACAGGGTGTCCCAACGATAGAGTAAAGTAAGTTTATGCTTAACTAGAATTATTTGTGTAAATATTGTATGGACCATGGGTAGAGGTAAGAAGTGTGCATTTTTTAAAATATTGGAAGTTATACAGGGTGCGCCAGAAAAGCAGGACGAAAAGTATGATTTTTTAAATAGAACACCGTATTTGATTTTAGTTTTAATTCTACGTGTCCATACAAACATATTTTGTCACAAAAGATTGGCTGAAAGTTTTAGTTCTTGAGATATTCGCGTTTAAAGATTATTATGGTCATTTTCGTGGGGTTGATGAATGGGCAATTGTTCCGTTATTTCACAATAAAAAAATTGATATTTCGTGTGAAAATGAGTGATATTATACTAACGTTTAGACCGAGTAGTATTTCTAATTTTCTCAACAGGGTGTTTGTTATAACCATTCCAATTTGAAAATTCTCAAATTAAAAAAAATCAGTTTTTTTTAATTGCACACCCTATATATTTTTATTTCATTTTATTCGGGATTAAAAAATCTATCATTTTTGGCAAATATATCCTATATCTATTTTTGATAGTTTTCGAGGAATTTCGATTTTTCTCACTAGCTACATTACATACGATACTATAACATTATTGTGGATCGTGGTAGCCATGGAAAACAATTGCGGCGAAATAAAACAAACCACCTAAGCGAGAATATTAACAGTTTTTATTAATGAGAAACAGTAATTCAATAATTATTCAACATTGCGTCTTAGTAAATGCTCAAATAGACGGCCTTCTTGCTGAATACACATATTGAGCCTTTTTCTCATGTTCTGTCTCACTTCGGATAACATAAGAGGGGTCACTGTGCGACAAGCTTCGCGAATTCTATTTTTCTATTTCATATTTCATATTATGCCGATTTACAGCCCCATTGCTTTTAAACGTCGCCTCATCGGAAAACATTATGGAGCACAAAAAGTTGTTATTTAATTGCAGTCGTTGATTAATGATATTGCAGAATTCAATTCGTCTTGCAAAATCCTCTTCTCGCAATTCTTGATGAAGCTCAATGTGATAAGGATGGTACTTATACTTCAGCGTTGTTCGATTCACGTTTGATTTGGAGGTATCACGTATCGTCGCTAATGTTCTAGAACTCACTTGGGGATTTTCTTGAATATTTAATAATATTTCAAGTTCTTTTTCTTCATTAGCTGCCCTTTTATTAACAACTTTACGTTTGAAGTATTTAACACTACCGCTAGAATCAAATCTATCCATCAAATTTTCCAAGCCAACAGTAGTAGGTATTCGACGTTCAGGATATTTCATTTTGTAGATTCGTTGTGCCAATAAAGGGTTTTTCAGCCTCGCCCAACACGTATATCATATCAATTAATTCATTTGTCGAATAATCCATAATTGATACAAGAATTGATAACAAGTTAAATGCGAAAACGACAAATTTAATATGTGTTTATTTTGACAAGTAGGAAACCTTTGTATCTTAGTAACGCAATTATTATTTTCCATGGCTACCAAGATCCATGCAATGCAATGTTATCGAAAATAAAGTAGCTAGTGTGAAAAATCGAAATTACTCGAAAACTATCAAAGATAGATATAGGATATATTTGACAAAATGATAGATTTTTAATCCCGAATAAAATGAAATAAAAATATATAGGGTGTGCAATTAAAAAAAAATGATTTTTTTTAATTTGAGAATTTTCAAATTTGAATGGTTATAACAAACACCCTGTTGAGAAAATTAGAAATACTACTAGGTCTAAACGTTAGTATAATATCACTCATTTTTCACACGAAATATCAATTTTTTTTATTGTGAAATAACGGAACAATTGCCCATTCATCAACCCCACGAAAATGACCATAATAATCTTTAAACGCGAATAACTCAAGAACTAAAAACTTTCAGCCAATCTTTTGTATGACAAAATATGTTTGTATGGACACGTAGAATTAAAAACTAAAATCAAATACGGGGTGTTCTATTTAAAAAAATTATACTTTTCACGTCCTGCTTTTCTGGCACACCCTGTATAACTTCCAATATTTTAAAAAAATGCACACTTCTTACCTCTACCCCATGGTCCATACAATATTTACACAAATCTAGTTAAGCATAAACTTACTTTACTCTATCGTTGGGACACCCTGTATATATATATATATATATATATATATATATATATATATATATATATATATATATATATATATATATATATATATATATATATATATATATATATATATATATATATATATATATATATATATATATATATATATTGAGATGATTAAGTAGGCATAATAAAGGGGCTAGAGTTTATTGAGTTTGAAATTCTCAATAGTAGGCAAGTTAGATAAATGTGTGGAAGTATACAGTTCGTTTTCAATGAAAAAATAGTTACGAGTGCAAAAGTATGGTTTTGATGTGACAAAACAGGCTTTGTGGAGTTTGCACAAGGTTGTTTTATTCATAAAAGCATTGAGCTATAGCAGTAGCATGTGTGAAAGGTCAACATGATTAATATTAGTGGGTACGATTAGTTTCGTGTAACATATTTATGTAATTTCGCATTTTATTCAATGAATTTTAACATTTTTGAACACATATCAGATACTGATCACATGGAGTATGATAATTATATGTAGAATGTATAGTATTAGGTACAATGCATAAACTTTTTGAAATATGAAAGAGGGTATGGTACGAATATAGTATATTTGTAATTCAAAGACAAAGTATATAAAACATGCATAAGAAGTGGTAGTGACCAGAGGTGCACTCGTAAATAATCCAAAACCGGAACGCTAATTTTAATAAAACTAATAATAATAATAATGTTGTGTAAATTATTATCTAAATAATGTATATTATGTATGTAATATATATTACCATAGACACATATTATTATTATTAGACATACTCGTACACTTTTTAGATTGCATTGACTTGACCTTAACACTACAACGTTATCAATTTATTTTTTAGTTGTAACTGATTGATGGAATTATGGTTGAATAAAATAATTTTTATAAATTGATTTTAGAAATTTTATTAGTTGACACTGACATTAACAATCTGTTATCTTAGCAAGTGCTTTACCATAGTTTTGCAAAAGGATTGTTGATTTCTCATTCAGCTGGTTGGCTCGCCTTTTTCGAGTGTCGTCTGCACTACGATGTACTCGAAGCCATGTCTTGACGTAAGGCTCTGGTTTCCAATCTCTGAGAGGAGGCCCGTGAAGTTTAATGAACATGAGACCAACAACATGGGGAACTGTCAGTCTTGTGCGGGTAGGTGTCACGATTAGGTTCATAAGACTGAAACCTCGTTCACAATCAGCCGAACTGCAAGGAATCAGTTTCACACAGTTAAGCAAAGGATTCAAGTCTTTGGGTATCTTTGAGTGATTTTGTAAATAGTCCCTGTAGTTGTTTTTATTTTTTTGTGAATTCAGTTTAAACCTTTTGCACAAATTGTCAATCTCTGGTTCACCAAAGCCCACTGGTTTTTCAATTGGCCACTGATCCGGCTCTAGCATTTTAAGATCACCTAAAAGTGTGTCATAAGCTTCTTGGTTTAATTTGGACGACGATGGTATATCTGATCTACGGGTTTCATGGCTCGAAATAGTGGTAAACATTCTTCTTTCCAAGTTGTTAATCACGCTAGTTATTAGCTGTTGATGGTTTATGGATGAAGTTTTAGGACTTTCTGTGAGGACAATGCTGTCAAATGATCCTTCTTTGATGGCAATTCTTGCTTCTAACGTTTTGGTGCCAGGCTTTTCTTTCATAGCTTCGAAAAAACGAATACTTCTTCTAATAAGTTTGTCAGCGTATGTTATTGTGGTATCTTGGTTTTGCAGGGCTTCTGATAACATCGACAACTCAGCTAAAACATCATACATTTTAGCCAAATCTAGCAAGAACTGATTAGATGAACACCGTTTTAATAGACCAGCATACATAGACCGCTCTGTAGAGCTTCAGTCCTTATCAACTTTGGCTGACTGAAAGTGTCTGTTTAAGGCACCATATGCGTACCAAGTAGCTGACACGGCTCTAAATTAACTGGCCACCCAGCGAGTTCCTAGAACTTTTCCAATCTTATTTATTTCTTGATCTAAGTCCTTAGCACACTCTGCCAGCTCTGGGTGGTTTTTTTGGAGATCTGCTGTAAATTGAGTAAATTTTATCCATGAAAATTTGAAAATGGTTTACGTCTCCAACTTTATTAACTGCATCACCGAGAGCTAATTCTAACCGGTGATTCATACAGTGCCAAATAATTAGGTTCGGAAACTTTTCAAGCAGCCTTTCAGAAACTCCTGACTTTTTTCCCAGCATTACGCTTGCACCATCACTAGCAAAAGCAACGAAGTGCTCTTTTAAGTACGCCTCATCAAAGCCGTGTTTTCTCAAACAGTGTAAAAGATTTCCTGTTACTGTCTTAACAGTTTGATCAGCTAGTTCAATCAGATCAAAAAATATGTAGTGTGGAGGTTCCTCTTTGCCTATTTCACACTTTAAATAGACTATTAAGTTAGTCTTGCTGCCCAGACTAGTAGTTTAATCTATTAAAACTGAGATTTTGCCCGATACTCATTTCATGAGAAACATGACATTATTTCCATTGCAATTTTCTTAGAATGAAGACCCACACCTACATCCAATCCATTCATTTTTTGCAACTCTAAAAGGTCAAAGTGGTCAGTGCAAGGCCTGTTGTTTTTTGCGATGAAGTAAGCTGTTCTGAATACGGTTTTTGTTGTCTCTAATTGAGATTCATTCCATTTAGCAACTACCTTGTACATATTTTCTTCTTTTGCCTTTTTAAGAATCCCTTCAGCTACTTCGTGACTTGTTGACTTTTTATGCTCAAATATCTTTTTCCGTAAAGATGTTAGTTGGGCTGTTTTGTTTGATCCATTGAAAGAAATCAAATTTGAAGTCCATTCTTTAGATATACTCGCACGCTCTTGTTTAAAAGCGCCGAGATGAACAACATTTTTACAAATAGTACAACCAAGCTTTCCACTGATTGAATCGAGCCAAAATGCAGCTTTACTTTCACATGTCCTCCGTCCAGATTGAGGGCCAGGAACAGGAGAGTTTGCATTTGACGAGTCAGCAGCATTGTAAGGCGTTGAAATGGGTAAAGAGCTAATAACATGCACATATTCACCTTCGTTGTTTGAGTTTGAGGGCTGCACCGGTATGGCCGAGCTGTCGCCGGAGTCAACGTTTACATCACTGGAGTCTTTCCTTTTAGTAGGCCTACTAAAAAACGATGTCAGAGTTTTTTGTTTTTTATTAGCAGGTTCCATAATGAACCACCAAAACTACGACGTTCGTGTGCACTCACTTAAGTAAACAGTCTATCTGTGAAATATTAAAGACGAATTGCAAATACACCGAACACGTGAACAGAGTTGCAGTTGCAATGCACTACGTCAACAGTCACTGCTGTTTCACAGTCGTGGAGTCACTGGAGTGTTGTGTCGTCTGAGGTAGACGGGCTGCGCGCGCCGGCGCTGCTTCGCACTTTCATGTCTGCTAATCAGCAGACTGTCTGAACTGCGGACACTGCGGCAGCGTGAATGTCAAAGTTTTATATACATTACCGAACGCACGCCATAACTTTATTATGGTAATATGGGGTAAGGTTATATAAAACTATTAAAAGCAAAATGTTGTCGTGACTCTAATTAAACTACAAACCTAAAAGTATTGCTTTTAAAACAAAACAAACAATTTTTCCTCCCGGCACGAGTGCACCCCTGGTAGTGACTTAAAAACATAATTAAGAACATGAACAACAATTGTGCAGTGTGATATTTAATATAAAATTGCAAATTTTATACAAAAATTGACAAAATAGTTAAACAATGTGAAAATGTGTAATGACAAAATTAAGAACTATGGAGTACAAGTGAACAGTATTGGTGTAAGTACATTTTATGAACATTTCAAGTATTATAGACAGTTATTACACTAATTAAGAGTAAATTTATGTTAAGTTAGGTTAAGTATTATTTGTAAGAATTTCACAAAATTATAGTTTTTATAGGGTAAGATAAGTTTAAAATAAATTATAAAAACATTTAATAGTAGGTTTCCCTAATTTCAACAAGGAATTTAACTATAAATATGTAATATGAACATAAAATTGAAAAGTTAGGTTAACTATCTAAATTTTAGATGTGAAGGCGGAAATTTTGTAAAATTTAAATAAAATGGGTTGAAGTAGTTGTATTCTGATACAGTTTTTTATGTGGAATTTGAATATGTAATTAGTTTAGTTGTAGGATGTAAGTTTTTTTGATATTAGTAAATTTAGATTATAAGTTGTCAGAACGAAGCAAAATAGGGCTTGTGAGGTGTCTTTTTATGAAGAATTTTGCCCTGATTGAAAATCTGTAATTAAAAATCAAATCCGAATTGTTTTGAAGGAGACATAGCATAATGTATGTTTTAGTTAAGTTTACAATTTTGTTTAGACCAATCAGAAGCTAGAATCTTTTGTGTGTAATGTAGAGAAAAAATTAGAAATTTGGTATCTAGGAGAAATGTATAAAAGGAATTGCTCCTGATTTCTCACTCTCTTGCAACTCTTACAACTCTCTTGTGCTCTTGCCATCTGTTTTTTTTTTAATTTTTGTGACTAACAAGTCATAGTGTAAGTGTTATTTGTGTTAACGTGTAAGTAACAATTCTCTTAAACATTATCGGATTTGAAACGCGATCGACGTAGAGTTGAGATATCAGAAACAATTGTTTTAACCTATAACTAAAGGTAAAAATAAGATTACCGATCACAATTGTCGATAAAATTGTAATTGTTTGGTTTTTCAAGATCGTGTGTAAACATCGAGTGATGTGCAATTTTTTTGCATGTTAATACATTTCTTCAATTATTTTGGATTCGATGTTTATTTTGTTGACAGTGATTAAGATCATAAAATAAATTTTCACTTCATAACGGAATCTAAAATAAAGGTGCAAGTGAATACAAAAATCTATATAAAATTAAAATACAAAATTAAATCCGAAAAATTATTAAATAATTAATACAACATTTTAAAACCACAAATAAAATAAAGTGCTTGTCTGAAAGTATTTGAGCATTGTAAGTGCATCGTATTTACCATATGAAGAACAGTCCACAGTTATTTGATATGGATGAAATTATAGAATGTTAAGCAGCATATTTGGGACAGCAAGGCAGTATCACCAATTTATGGAAGGAAGTCTACGTCCAATGTTTAATGTGGAGCAACCCGGCATGACCATTCTTTGGAATTTGCAGCAACACATGTGAGTTGTATTTCTCTATCGTAACCCTATTGCATTGATGTTTTTTTTGATAATGTATAAATGTTTGTACGAATACATGTGTCACTGAAAAGTAAATGATTCAGTGTTATGAAATTAATAAGTTTACCTGAAACAAAATTAAAATTGTGCTCAATAATTTAGATCAATTGCAGAAATTTTTGACAGGCTACATTTAATTCAGTATTAAGTACGCAACGCATGCATAGTTTGTGCAGATCTCAACAAAGTCGGTTTCACATTGTAACAGTTTATTATAATATACAATTTGATTATTTACATGAATATTCCCAGATTTACTTTATTTTACCAACAATCAATGTTTATTACAATTGAACCCTATCCCCAAAAGAGATTTTGAATTAGTATGGCGCAATTATATATTTTTTTATAAATTAAATTTAAATTGAACCTAATCACCAAAGATTAATAATATAAATAGATTAAATAAATCTTTTTCCACATATTAACATATAATATTTTTGTTTTTCGAACGCTGCATACATATATATATATATATATATATATATATATATATATACGATCAACGATATCGAGAGCGTATTGGAGCACTAACAGAGGTGAGAATTATAATATATATATATATATATATATATATATATATATATATATATATATATATATATATATATATATATATATATATATATATATATATATATACAGTATGTCCCGGATCGACTTTAAAAGAGGGAAAATTCTCTTTTTTTGATTTCATTCTTGATGATTTGCCCTGCTTGTTTTCAAACCCACGAAACACAAATTACTTTCTATTTTACTCGTACGGTTCTCGAGATAATATCATTTTTCTTGAAAAATTAGACTTAGAATGTTTTTCCTAATTTGTAGAAGTAACTTTAGTAGGCGGATTTCATTGAAAAACACCACTCACAGAAATTGTCAAATGTGATAATTCTGTTGAACTGCAAATTAATTCATGCTAATTTGAATTGTATGCTATAATGTTGACTTTACAACAAAGAATTTATCTAATTCAATGTTACGGAACTGGGGAAGAGTGCTACCGAGTTGTTATCAGAAAATTCAACCAAAAATACCCGGAGGTTGCCATTTCGAATGCCGGAGCAAAAAACTTGGTAACTAAATTCCTTCAAACAGCCTCGGTTTTAAACCTAAAGAAGCCAAAGAAGTTGTTCGATGAAGAAGATGCTGCTACTGTTCTCGCCGTTCATTCCGCAACAGAAGCTCCAAGGTTGTCTTTAAGAAGGAGGGCACTACGAATTGTGATAGGTAAATCTCATTTACAAAGAATCTTCAAGGAGAACAAAAGTTTACCATTTAAGCCGCAATTTAGGCAAGCTTTAGAGAACGGTGATGAAGCCAAACGTCTGGATTTTTGTTTGGAAATGGGCAATAGAGTTTTGGAAGATTCAAATTTTTATAAACGAATAATGTTCTCCGATGAATCGACCTTTTCAACTAACGGAGTCGTTTCCTTCCAACATTGCCGTTACTGCAGTAGGACGAATCCAAACTTCCGAATTGCTAGTCGCAGACAATGTTTGAAAAAAGTTAATGTGTGGTGTGCGGTTTCGTACCATGGAATTATTGGTCCATATTTTTTTGATCAAAATTTAAACCGTTATTCATATTTGGAAATGTTGCAAAATTTTTTAACTGATAAACTGGATGAATTGCCATTGAACCACCAAATTGAAATGTTCTTCCAGCACGATGGGTGCCCTGCTCATTATACCGGTACTGTTCGCCAGTGGCTCAATACAGAGTTCCATGATAACTGGATAGGAAGAGATGGTCCCATTTTATGGCCGCCGAGAAGTCCTGATCTCACAATAATGGACTTTTATCTGTGGGGTCGTTTAAAACAAATTGTGTACAGTGAGCCATTAGACAATGATGAAGAGGAATTGAAAAATAGGAAACGGAATGCTGTCCAGTCCTTATCAATCGAAGAAATAAGGCGCAGTTTCAATGAATTCAGAGCTCGCATTGAAATCTGTGCGGAAAAAGGAGGAGCATTATTCGAATAGAAAATTAACAGTTCAGTTTTTTGAGAATTTCATTTCATTTTACCATCAATTGTTAAATTTATTAATTAAAACTTGTGAGACCAATTTGATTTTGCCTTTGAAACAAATCAATTTACTTCAAAAAATTACGAAATTAATTTTCAAGAAAATGATAGTATCTCGAGAACCGTTTGAGTTAATAGCAAGTAATTTGTGTTTCGGGGGTTTGAAAACAAGCAGGGCAAATCAGAATATATTATATATATATATATATATAATATATATATTATAATTCTATCTGGGTTAGTACTAATATTCGATATCGTTGATCGTATTAAAGAAGGATTAAGCTTATAAATGGCTCGTCCTTAACTTCTCACTACAGTCCCTTGAGCATAGGCGGATGGTTTCAGTTCTTTCTTTGTATTATCGTTATTACAACGGCTATTGTGCTGCTGAATTATATTCTTTGACACCATCTCGGGCTATCTTTGCGAGAAACACTCGGTTCGCTCATTCACATCATCAGTATGCAGTACAAATCTCCACTAGATCTCCCTAGTTCCTGCTTTCCTCTCACTTATGAAAATTTAAGGTAGCTGTTCATAGGCATCTATTGGCAATTCATTATCTCTCTATCCATCCTCCTAAGTGTTCCTGAGTGCTTTAGCACGATAGGCCAAATTTAGCCTGTTCAGGTCCACAAGCATAAAAAAAATATCTAGTCAAAATCTGTGATATTGTAACTAGTCTATATCTAGTCAATAACAAAAAATGTATGTTAAATTATTTGTCGTCTTATTTATGTCTCTCAATATGTGTATATAGTATTTATTTATATATTTATTTATATTTTATCTATTTCTTTTGTATACATTTTTATTTACAACACTGTACTCGGCTTCAAGAAAAAAAAACAAATTAACATTCGATCCGATACGAAAATATATTACAGTGGAACTGTAACGGATTGAAATATCATTATTGTGAACTGAAAATGTTAATAGCAGAGTACAAACCATTCTGCCTGTGTATACAGGAAACACATTTTAAAGAAAACGAAATGTTCCATCTTAGAGGATATAAAGGATATAAAAAAATTGCCCGAATAACAACAGAGCTAGGTGTAGCCATATTTGTTCAAAATAATATACCTCACAAACCTATAAATATTAATTCAAGACTGCAGGTAGTTGCTGTAGATATTAATTACCCCTTAAAAGCTACTTTATGCATCATATATCTACCCTCATTCGTTTGGAATTTGGATGACATCAAAGCAATCATTGGACAACTACCACCACCCTTCTTGCTTTTGGGTGATTTTAATGTTCACCAGTTGGGGTTCCACAAACACAGATTTACGTAGTTACTTAATGGAAGACTTATTACAACGTCAGCAAAAAAAGATTCATGGGCAACCTATTTAAACAACATTAACTCGAAAACAGCGAGCGAAGAAGTATGGAGGAAAGCTAAAAGCATAATGGGTAAAAAGAGCGCTCCATTCACACCGTTATTGATTGTAAATGACGAAAGATTGACAAGCGACCTACAAATCGCTGATGCTCTAGCAAAACAATTTAAAAAAAACAGCAATTCTACGAACTACTCAGAAACCTTCCTGCAAATAAAACAACAAAACGAAAAGGACATCAACTTCACTGCCAATGAGCTTTATGAATTACAACAAAGAACTTACCATAGCTGAATTACAAAAAACTCTTCTGAATATAAAAGACTCAGCACCTGGAACGGGCGACGTAATATACTGTATGTTAAAGGAACTTCCTCCACCTGGAAAGAGAAAAACTATTAGAGTTGTGTAACGAAATTTACATAAAAGGTACCAATGGCAGCATCCAATAGTCATACCTATTCAAAAACCGAACACTCATGCTACACAAACCACAAACTACAGACCGATATCCTTAACATCGTGTATAAGCAAAATATTCGAAAAAATAATCAATAATAGATTAATTTGGTTCTTAGAAAAAGCACAACTTATATCTAAATAACGAATAGGCTTTCGTAAAGGACATTCCACCATAGATGAACTGGTGTACTTAGAAAATTTTCTCTTAAACAGTTTTCTAAAAAGATCACATACAGTAGCAATTGGTTTTAATATTCACAAAGCCTACGAGTTAATGTGGAGGCATAACGTAATTAGAAAACTTGAACAATAGGGAATGAAAGGAAACCTACCTCAAATAATTAAAAGTTTCTTGTCGTATCGTACTTTTCGTGTTCGATTAGGAAGCGTAAGTTTCCAAACGTATATATTCCAAAATGGAATACCTCAGGGCTCGGTACTGAGTTGCACATTATTTTTAGTTGGAATAAACGACCTAGTTGAATCTATACAAACCCCAATCCACAAATGCTTATATGTGGATGACCTAATTATTTTCTACGAAAATACATCTGTACAAGATATAGAAATACAATTAAATAAAGCTACTGAAGATATAGTTAAGAACGTTGAAAGTATGGGACAACAACTATCTGAAAATAAAACTGCTGACATACACTTCTGTCGCAAAAGAAATCCACATAACGATCCTAACCTGCTTATTGCGGGAAAGGTAGTTCCCATAGTGGAATCACTCAATATATTAGGAATCATCTTTGATTCAAAGAACACGTAAAGCATCTTATTGCTAAATGTAAGAAAAGGATCAATTTTATAAGATGTATGAGTAACATAACGTGGGGTTCGGATAGACGGGTACTGATCTAATTATATAAGCCTTTGCTTTGGGTACAATAGAATATGGTAGTGTAGTGTACTCATCTGCGAGACCGACATCATTGAAACAGCTAGACAAAATACATGCACAGGGAATAAGGCTCGCAACTGGGGCATTTCGAACTAGGCCTCTGCTGTCTGTATGTGAAGACTCGGGTATACCACTTTTAAACACCAGTAGGGATATTTTGCTATGTAACTACATATTTAAAATACTAGCAACACCAAACAACTTAAATCACAGATTACTAGATGACACCGAAACAATAAACGAGTATTACAAACGACCTACTGTAAGTAAACCAACTATCATAAGGGGACTAAGATTAATAAATAACTTTGTTTGTCTGCCTACAGTAGCAAATCATACAGACTGTGAGATTTCACCCTGGTTAGAATTAATAATACCCTGCCGATACAGTACCGGCTACATGCAAGACGGCTAATGCTCAAATATCCACACGCGAAACCAATATACACGGACGGCTCTAAAACGCAGACCGGAACAGGTAGCGCAATATTTTCTGACAAAGAAAGCCATAATTGGTCACATAACTATATTGCCAGTATATACACGGCTGAGTTATACGCCATTTGGCAATTGCTACTATTTTGCAGACTCCAAGAGCAGAGGCAATACATAGTCTGTAGTGACTCATTAAGCTCTCTAGTAGCCCTTAAAAACCAAACCAGTACACATCCACTACTAAATCAAATAACAGACCAACTCCACTATCTAGAAATCAATGCTCCAAAACACAACTTTGATGTGGGCACCGGGACATATCGGAATTTATCAGCAAAGCAAGCGGCAAATAAAAAAATAAAGGATGATATACAAGTCTCGCCAACTAACCTGAAACATAACCTTAGAAATAAGTTGATGGAATAATGGCCAGCTGCATGGTGCCAAACACACCTGGCAATAAATCAAGAAAGGTCCCACCTAAAGACCTGGCACAATAAATACAACCTTACACGAAGGGAAGAAGTAATCATAACAAGAATTAGGATCGCACATACCAATATAACGTACCTACATATACTACGAAAAAGTGAGCAAGAGAAATGTGCTAATTGCAATCAAATCATACCATTACAACATATATTTATAGAATGCCCATTATACAACGCTAAAAGAGAACGCCTAAAACTCAAGAACCGGCTAGAAGAGATAATAGTAGACAACCTCGAAGAAATAACCAAAGCTCTAAACTTCTTGAAACAAACGGGACTATTCAATAGGATATAACAAATTAACTTAAATGGCAATAAGACCATAGCAGTTGATGCCATTAAATACCTACAAAAAAAAGTAATAATAATAATAATAATAATAATAATAATACCTGGGGGTTGAACTACTTACTAGGCGCGTCCCCAGGTGACGGATAGGGAAACGACCTTGAAAATGATCGTAAGTGATGCAAGGCCAACACCGAAATATGAGCACGTGGCCTTAAACAGCCACTGCTAGCACTAGTAAATACGGTGTCGCGGACCAGTTCGCGTGGCACCTCGTTACTGACGAGGACAGGGATGGCAACCCTGCGTTTTCCTTGCTGGAAGTTCACTTTTCTTATACTAGTCTTGAGTGGATTCCCTGAGTTTAACTCTTTCCTGTCGGAGCATCCTCGCTCCAACCCTTGCTTTGTTCAGGCTCCCAGCGAAAGCGAGAGACCGCTTCGTTTTCTCTCTATTCGTCCCAGACTTACGCCGTCAAAAGCCTATACGGGTGTGACAAGCCCGGGATGTCAGTGCTAGGGACGGCTGAACGCTAGCCGTCACCTAATACCGCAACCGTGAACTGTACCTCAGAGACTCTAGTAGGGCGTGGCTAGGGAACGTCGTACAGGTAGCGGTCGGTGGTCTTGGCTTAACCGCCCGGACTGCGAGGAAGGTAACCTTTATAAAAAATCCCCTAATTCCAAGGTCGTTTGGCAGTTTTAGGTGCTGAGTGGATTGCGCGAAGGGATGCCTAAGCTAGACCAGGGGGAAGCCTGGTCCCTAGCGTTGAAACGCCCCTCCACAGTATAAGTGCCCTCCAGTAGTATCACGGCTCTGCTCTAGTGACATTCATTACCGAGGATTCTCGTGAGAACGAAATGAGTAAAAATCGGAGTGCCAGCTCCTTAAATATGGAACTGCAGGAAGGTCATGCTGCAAAATCCAGCAATAATAAGAATTTGGAGAAAGAGGTTTTGCCCCGGTTAATCGTTCTAGAAAGACAATATGGCGTTAGTTTTAAAAAAGTCAGCCCGTTTTTTATACAGAAAACTTTGTACGGCATATTTGGAGACTTAAAAGTGATCAGAAAGATAAAAGAAGGGATTTTGATTGAAACTGTGTCAAACGAACAAGCTAAGAAGGCATTAGAGTTAAAAAGGTTTGGTGACTTTGAAATTGATGTTTGTGCTCATAGAACTATGAGAACATATCAAAAGGTGTCGTGTTTTGTCATGATCTACGTATCTGCACTATAGAAGACATATATGACGAACAAGGCGAAATGGAGAACTGGTAGACACTCCAAATCATATAATTACATTTAACACTCCAAGTTTATCTAAAACAATCAAAATCGCATTTTATTCTTTGAATGTGCGGCTATATATACCTCCTCCCATGAGGTGCTTCAAGTGCAATAGGTTCGGCCATACCTCACTACGTTGCACAGTACAAGAACCATTATGCTCGTGTGGTAAACCGCTAGACGCAGGTCTTCCCTGTGAACAAACTATCATCACATGTACCAACTGTGGTGGCGGTCACTCAGCTAGAGCTACAATCTGCCCAGTATTTAAACAAGAGAGTGCAATTCAGGAAGTGCGTGTAAAGGAGAAAATCAGTTATAACGAAACAAGAAGAAAGATAATTATTCCAACACCATCCCCTGAAATTAGTTACTCCAAAGCAGCGGCTACTTCTGTAGCTTCTCAGTCTAAGGTCGATGTACCAGCATTGGCTAGGGAACTCTTACCCCACTTAGTCGAAGCAATTTCAGCCCTACTTAAAAAATCGTCCGCGGTTTCTTTACCTGAAGAATGTATCATGCCACCATCTACATATTCAACCAGCTCAAGCTCCACGTATGTTGAAAAACGTAAACGTTCTCCTGCAGATCGTGGGGTTGTATCAGAAGATGAATCTATTTCTTCAGAATCAAAGAAAGGGAAAAAGGGTTGCCCAAAGGGTAAACCGAGGAAACCACCCTCGGTTTGCTCAGATCTGCAAAACGGAGAAGAGTCTTACTAGTCCTATATGATTAATTGCCTTTTTTGCATACTCTGTAGTATAAGAATTACATCTGTGATATATCTACACATAGTAGTGTTTTTGCTACATTGTGTATTTTATTTATATCTTTTATATATCTATATACTTATTTATTTATTTATTTGTTTGTTTTTTATATATTTATATATTTATTTATTTTTTAGTTCTTTATATTTATATGTTATTTATCTGTGCTCGTGCTTTTTAACTATTAACTCGTTAGCCAATCGACTATTAAAAAAAAAGTTACTGTCAACAATGGATTCCATAATTCAATGGAACTGTAACGGATGCATTAATCGTTACTGCGAACTCAAATTAATTATTAACGGGTTCAACCCGCTATGTCTTTGCATACAAGAAACACATTTCAAGCCAAATCAACCATATTATCTGCGTAGACATAGGATAGTTAGAAAAGATGTACCTACTAACCTCAGAGCTAGAGGTGGAGTAGCAATAATTATTATTAGGGAGAATGTCCAATATGATATAGTGTCATTTAAGACACAGCTACAAGCCATTGCGATAAAAATAATCGCTCCAATAAAAGTGGTTATCTGCAATATATATATATATATATATATATATATATATATATATATATATATATAGGATGTTAGTATTTGTATGGGTGATATGATAATATAATTTACTATATATTTAAATTTAAATTTGTCTCAATAGGGGATAGGGTTAAAGGATTTATGTTTAAATTGATAATATCAATATAATGATATTATATAATTATAATTTTTATGCACCGGACTAGCTCAAATCTCAATATGGGGATAGAGTTCAGGATTTAGTGGGAAATTAAATTTGATTCGAATATAATTATGTGAATTGCCCTTTATGAAAAATATCATATATGTAAAAAAAATATATCTGAACACAATTTATACTTTTAACGCATGCGTTGTAACGTTACTGAATAAAAATTATCAAATGTCAAAACTGTCGAACAATGACTTGTTGAATTTATGTTTATGTTTTTAATTGGAAAAATGTAATTTAAAATTTGGAAATAATTTAAAATTTTGCTTCTTTTGCAGGTGTTTACGCAAGTACTATTTAAAAATATACACCTATACATATAACCAAATATAATTGCAGGAAATCAAACACAACAGTGAACACAATAAATAGGGTTATAATTAAAAGTTACTCACATATAAATGTTCCAAATTCAAAATGATGTCTTCATACAGGTTGTTCCAATTAGATGCAGGCACTTTCCAATATTTTCGAAGATCTTTATAAATGAAGTTCACTGTTACCATTTACCCACAAGCTGCTAACTGGTGCTCGGGTTGTTGATCACGTTCGCTTCAGTAACTGGTAAAATTTCTTCTTCAATACGGCTTCACTCCAACCACAAATTTTAATTCGATACTATTTTATTTATGTGTATTAATGATTTCTAATTGTATCGTTTATAAAAATATTTAATGGTTGTCCAGGGTTTAAATTAATGTCACTTTATTTTAGGTTCCGGATCAATTATAAATTATTAAAAGAAATTCGCAGCGAGAAATAAAACACAAATAAAGAAAATGATTACGAATTTATTTTAGTAAAACGTAACCAATATTCAACTTCAACAAACGAAAAAAATTTAAACGTTTAACATAAATCGTCACAAAAATTAATAATTCGTAAAGAATTTTACGAAAACGCACAGGTATCGGTAACCGAACTTAAATATTTAAATTATTGTCGGTATAAAAACAATTGCGCCTGAATACTCTTCTCTCCGTTTGTTATTGAATTTTTCCCGATGATTATTTAGGTTAGGAAAACTTACTTGTAACATAAAAACACAACACTATTTTAACCTTTTCAAAAAAACTGACAAATTATAGAGAGAGATCCACTTCCAGGGCAATTCCTTTTATACCCTTTTGGTTGTTACTAAATCTTCAATTTTTTTTTAGGAAATCTAAATATGTAACCAAGTCTCTGATTGGTTGAAAAAATTTACAAATTTAACTAAAATAGAAATTTAGCCATATCTTTCTTATACAAATTCGGATTCAAATTTTAATGACAGAAATGAAATCTGTATAAAATTACGCATAGATAGATATCCAACAAGACATTATGCAAAATGACCTAATCTAATTTAAATTTGCTTATATCTACTTAATCTTACAAACTACACTTAATTTAATTACATATATGTAATCCTGATACAATTTAGCATAGAAAAACACACATTTGAAGTCCAAAATCGTAAATTTAAAGGAATTTTATGTTTATCTAGTAAAATTACAAATTCAACCCCTATTTCATAAAATTTTGCGCTGAAATGCTTTGTATATTTTATATTGCTATGAACTATTAAGGAAGACCTCCTATTAATCACTTTAATAATATAATTTAACCCTAATATCATTAAAAAAACCATAAATTTGTGAAAAAACATAATATTTAAAACATAACCAAACTTAATTCTAAAATTACAAATAACTTACACTTAAAAACGTTTATGTAACTCAAATTGTTATTCTAATAACCTGTAATAACTGTCTTTAATTTATTTAATGTTCATTTCACTTGCATTGTATAAATTAATGTTACATTAAGAAGTCACATCGTTTAACACACTTTCTTGAAATTTCACTATAAAAATGTATCTACATGTAAATGTCTTTGTGTGAATATGTTCTATGCACTGCTCTTATTATTTAAATTGTATCACTAAGTTTGTCACACAATCGCTTCCAAAAATATGTGAGAAATGATCATATTGAGTTCAAATTATAACCCTTTCCTAAATTTTACCAAATTTCCTGCACTCTACACTACTTATACAATATACCTAATATAAATCTATCTTTACACTTTGTGTTAAACACCTGTAAAATATTCACATGCCAAAATATTTTCGAAAAATTGAAATTTATTGAAACAAACTAAAATACTAAAATGAATTTACGGAAATAAGTTTATTTAACATTCTTGACATTTTTGTTGGTAGCACAATGCTTTTTATGATTAAATCAAATTGTATAAATGTTATTCAGATTATTTTGCCCAAAACAAATCCACTTTCAACCCATCGTGAACCAGATTATATCACATAAATGTCTCGCACATGTATCATGCTTAAAATCACCCTTTTTTTTTAAGAAATTACTAGTTAAACTGTCCGATCCATGTCTTACTCCTATCTTAACATCTCAAAATATATATATATATATATATATATATATATATATATATATATTCTAATAATAATTGGCAACAACACGATATTCAAAATATTATAGATCAATTACCTGTCCCGTATATATTGATGGGTGACTTCAATGCCCATAATCGCCTGTGGGGTTCTCTTCCTACTAATACATGTGGACAAACACTAGAGAACGTGATAGATGTAAATCAACTATTTTTATTAAATACCGGTGCAAACACTCACCTTTGCGCAAGATCCGGGTCCTTTTCAGCAATAGATCTAATAATGGCTTCCGCACTGCTAGATCACTCACTAGATGATCTCTATCATAGTGACCACTTCCCCATTGTAGTAGGTACTGAACATCATAGTACGCATATGGTAATTCCAATTCGCTGGAAAATCTCAGAAGCCCGATGGGGGCCCGTGGTGGAATCGAACTGTCAATGAAGCAGTGAAAACAAAAAAACGGGCATTTAATCTCTATCAAAGAAAATCTCATAGCTTTCAAAAAAGAGAGGTGAGCTTCCCGACGAACTGTTCTGCAAAGCAAAAGAGATTCATGGAAAACCTATGTATGGTCAATCACATGCCAAACTCCATGCACAGACATGCGGAAAAAAATTAAAGCTATACCAGGAAAAAATACGGCGTTTACGTTACAACTCCAGGTCAACAACACCGTAATTACTGAACCCAACCATATAGCTAATATTCTTGCAGATCAATTCCAAAATACAAGCAGTTCTCAAAACTATGACGCCCCTTTCTTGCATTCAAAACCTAAAAGAGAGGTTAAGCTAAATTTTAACGAATTCGGAACTGCTGAATATAATGTCCCTTTTACGTTAACAGAATTCGAGCTAGCTCTAAAGTGTAACAAATGCTCCTCTCCAGGTATTGACCTAATAACTTACGAGATGCTAACAAATCTCACCAACCCGTATAAGCAACTGATTCTTGATGAATTTAACACGATTTGGGCAGAAGGTAGATACCCCACCTGCTAGAAGGAAGCCATAATTGTTCCTATCTTAAAAAATGGGAAAAATCCATACCTCGCAAAAAATTATAGGCTAATTAGCTTGACTTCATGTATGGCAAAAGGACTTGAGAAAATGGTGAGTAACAGGCTAATGTAGATTATTGAGAAACGGCAACTTATTGTAAATTGTCAAATGGGATTTAGACAATTTAGATCTGCAGTGGATCATCTAGTACACATACAGGACACAATCCTCAAATATTTTGCGCATAGACATCATGCAGTGGTTATTTTTCTTGATGTTGAGAAGGCGTTTGACATGACGTGGAGGTATGGAATCGTACAAAGGTTATATGAATGGGATTTTAGAGGTAACTTACCATAATTCATAACCTCATTTCTAGAAGACAGACGCTTTCGAGTCAGAGTGGGGACCTCTATTTCCTCTAGTAAAATATTGGAAAACGGAATACCTCAAGGTACAACATTAAGTGTGGTACTTTTCGCAATATGCATAAACGACTTAATAAATTCTATTCCCCGACACACCGAGCTGGTAGTGTAGTGGTGACACGACCTGCTTAGCATTCGAGAGGTAATGGGTTTGATTCCCGTTACCGCCTACTTATGACCACACCATGTGCGCCTGCTTAGGCGAATGCTGGGGTAGTACTTTCCCCCTCAGAACCCTAACTCCGTTCCTTCCGATCCTATCCTGACCACACTTATCCCTAATCCCACCATGCATATATACGTAATGTATGTATGTATGCTGGGAATCCATGATTGTGGCTGAAGGAGCTCGAGAAGCTCGAACAGCCCGCCCTCCCCCTTGGGGAGGGAATGAAATACGTTGTCTTTTCCTTTTTTTCCTTCCCCCGACATCAGTACGTACCTTTATGTTGACGACCTAGCAATCTTATACTCTGCTCCTACTATGGAAGAAATCAATAGAAAATTACAGGAAGCCATCGATCGTGTACTACCGAATGCGGAAAGTATAGGATTTAAAATATTACCAGAAAAATCGTTCTGTATGCATTTCTGCAAATTAAGAAAACCACACTTTGGCCCTCTTCTTACCTTGGAAAATAAGCACATAAAAAAAAAAATTCTGAGGTAGTTCTGTGGTTAACATTAGATTCCACGTTAACATGGAAAGAGTACATAGACAACCTAATTGTACGATGTAAGGTAGTTCTTAACGTTATAAGAGCCATGGCAAGCTCTAAATGGGGAGCTGATCCAGAAATTCTTCTCAGAGTGTATAGAACGCTTGTACAGTCAAAAATTGTGAAGCACATTCATCAGCATAATTTGTACTGTTTTCAATAACAATGTTTTCGTCATTAGGATCTTGTGCTGCTTGACGTGAGGCTCTTCATCTCTTTTATTTTCTATGATATTGGTATGGCTAGGGACTCATGCAAGTTCTGCGCCAAAGCGTCATGTGTGTATGGATTCTGTAGACTTGTAAGGGAACTGAGGAAATCGCTGGAAATAATAAATTTATTCTTGTCTCCTAATAACTCGCAGCAGCTGAGAGCTTGCCAGATGCTATATATCTCTGCTGCATATACAGAAGTGTGCAATGGCATGGACCAGCGGTGTTCGTCACCTTCAACTGAGAATGCACATATCACCCCTGTGTTTGTTTTTGATCCGTCTGTATACAACACGAGATATTTGCGGTATTTAGAAAGCAAATTCCGCCAAATAAGTGCTTTGAGGCGTATTATCCTTATGATATTATAAGTTTTTGTTATGAACGAGTAAGTTCAAAGGTAAATATGTAATTAAAAATTATTATTAATTTTATTAAATACATAAATAAAAAGTTTATTTATGTATATTTACTCTAGCAAAGTACAGGTCGTAGGTTCAAATCCTACTCGAGGTAAACTTTTTATTTATGTATTTAATAAAATTAATAATAATTTTTATCCTTATGATGTTTAAAAAGGTCATTCACTATATTTATACGAGGTGCTAACCAAGGCGGAATTTCTAACGGCCTCAGAGGTAGCATTTGTGAGAGGTGTTGATATTATTTATATTGTACCGCAGGGGTTTGTGCAATCTTTGCAAAGACAAAGGCTCGTCATTACAAAATAAGATGTTATAATTTGGATGGTTTGGCAGCGCATTAATTTTGCATGTATATGTTAATAGTCTATGTTTTCTGTGTAAGAACAAGGGTAATATACCTGATTCGCATAGTAGACTATTAGTTGGACTGGTGTAAAACGCACCAAGTGAATATCTTATGGCAGCACTTTGTACTGCGTCCAAAGGTTTTAGAGCACTTTTTGAAGCTGATGAATATGCTTCACAACCGTAGTTGATTTTTGACTGTACAAGCGTTCTATACACTCTCAGAAGAATTTCTGGATCAGCTCCCCATTTAGAGCTTATCTCTTATAACGTTAAACCTTCGTACAATTAGGTTGTCTATGCACTCTTTCCGTGTTAACGTGGAATCTAATGCTAACCCCAGAACTACCTCAGAATTTTTATTTTTTATGTGCTTATTTTTCAAGGTAAGAGGGCCAAAGTGTGGTTTTCTTAATTTGCAGAAATGCATACAGAACGATTTTCTGGTGATATTTTGAATCCTATACATTCCGCATTCGGTAGTATACGATCGATGGCTTCCTGTAATTTTCTATTGATTTCTTCCATAGTAGGAGCAGAGTATAAGATTGCTAGGTCGTCAACATAAAGGTACGTACTGATGTCGGGGGAAGGAAAAAAGAAAAGGCAACGACCTCCAAGGGAGGACGGGCTGCTCGAGCTTGAGCTCCTTCACCAATCATGGATTCCCAGCATACATACATATATATGCTGTGGGATTAGAGATAGGTTGGTCCGGATAGGATCGGAAGAAACAGATTAGGGTTCTAGGAAAAGTACTACCCAGCATTCGCCTAAGTAGCCGACATGGTGTGCATACGCAGTGACCATGCCCACATGATGAGGAAACCGCCTGAAAAACCTCATCGGTACGGTAACGGGAATCGAACCCATTACCTCCCGAATGCTAAGCAGGTCGTGTCACCACTCTACCACCTCGGTATGTCGGGATAAATTTAAAGTCGTTTATGCATATTGCGAAAAGTACCACACTTAATGTTGTACCTTGAGGGATTCCGTTTTCCAATATTTTACTAGAGGAAATAATGGTTTTGAATGCAAGAAAGAGGCGTCGTAGTTTTGAGAACTGCTTGTATTTTGGAATTGATCTGCAAGAATATTAGCTATATGGTTGGGTTCAATAATTACGGTGTTGTTGACCTGGAGTTGTAACGTAAACGCGTATTTTTTCCTGATATAGCTTTAATTTTTTTCTACATGTCTGTGCATGAAGTTTGACATGTGATTGACGATACACAGGTTTTTCCATGAATCTCTTTTGCTTTGCAGAATAGTTCGTAATAGTTCATAATAATAATAATGCTCATTGGATGATGGTTACACTTTAAATACGTGGAAGAGATAATAAACAGCCTTTACTGGTCACTATTATTATATAAATGTGAGATTATTCTTAAATTAGCTGTTTTCAGCACGATCCCTGGAAATACTACACACGCTTTCAAACCTTCCTCCACGTTCTCAGAAGCTGTACCGTACTCATATTCTTGAATTTATCTTTATCGGATTTGGAACCAATAGTACGTCTTCTATTTTATATTGAGATATTCTCTAATGTTACTAATTTAGCGAACCACTAATATTAACACATATAAATTACAAGGTATTTGAAATGACCCTGCATTATTGATATTTTACAGAAGCGGTCGACCCTGGAATTTTTAAATGTTAATGAAATAAGACAGATATAGGAACTTGTTTTAGGGACTTCGCCCCATTGCCGTGGCTTCCATGGCTGGAAATAGTATTCTAATAAGGGGGCCCTAATTCTATCTCATAAGGCAAGTACAGGAACCTGTGTTGGGATCTGCGTCCCTTGTGGTCTCTTAACGATAAATAGTATTCTAATAAAGAACCCTAATGCTAACCTATAAGATAAGTATAGGAACTTGTGTTAGGGTCTGTGCCCTTCTGTTGTGGCCCCCCTGTTGCGAAATGTGAATATTTTCTGTAATAACGGGCTTGTTTGCGGCGCCATCTGGTGGTCTAAGGGTTAATGAATGTTTTCTGTAATCAATACTTACAGCTTGCGAAAACCAGCTTACAGTTCAAAAATACTAATTGGACTAACTTACACTTTGCTAAAACTAACCACAATTCAAAAATACCAAGTTGATTAGTAAAAAAAATTAGTAACAATAGAAAATATCTCAAGATAAAATAGAAGACGTACTACTGGTTTGAAATCGGATAAAGATAAATTCAGGAAAATGAGTATGGTACAGCTTCTAAGAACGAGGAGGAAGGTTTGACAGCGTGTGTAGTATTTTAGGGGTCGTGCTGAAAACAGCTAATTTAAGAATAATCTCACATCTATGTAATAATAGTGACCGGTAAAGGCTGTATATTATCTTTTCCACGTGTTTAAAGTGTAACCACCATCAAATGAGCATTATTATTATTATGAACCAGCATCACGGATATTGGATGTTTTACGGTTTGTTAATAAACTATTACAATATAATCGTTCAGGATGAAAACGATGAGATGAATGAATGAGGTAAAATCTTGATGATCGTGATCCTCTCTATGAAATTTCAAGTAAGCTAAATTACGTCACTCTTAATTCAAATTAAAAAATTTAAAAGTATTTAATTAGCATGGCAATTAAACCTCCGCTGGTGAAAGCCCATATAACGAGAAGAAATTTATTTCACCTAATATTTAATTTAGACCTTAATTTATTTTGCAGCAGCAAAATTTAAAACATGTTTGTAAACACATTAATTTAGCACGGTGTCAATGGGTGATTGTTACTTTCCGATTCATATTAATGAGGTTGTATAACTGTTTAATAATAATTGCATTTCATAAAAGCAATTCTATCATAAAGGTAAGATTTTACAGTCTCAAGGTGCAAATCATTTAAAAGTAATTTTGTATGCACTCAAGGCCGTTGAAGGTAGACTTCAATGTAAAATCGGTATACATAAATAAGTACATATTAACTTAAAAAATACCAAGGTCATCTGCTTCTATCAATAATACAGTTTAACAATTTTCGTTCATTCATATTTAATTAATTTTTAAACTTAGCTTGTGTTATATTAATAGACATAAATAAAAACATGTTAGTCCATACTCCACTAGATGGCGCTACAAAAAATTCACATTTCGCAACATGGGGGCCACAACTGAAGGGTGCAGGCCCTAACACAAGTACTTATACCTGTCTTATGAGATAACATTGGGGCTACGTTATTATAATACTATTTCCAGGCATGAGGCTACAAGTTCTTATAGATATCTTAGAAGTTAGCATTAGCGTCCCTTGCTAGAAAATTTAAAATTTCCCGCCGTAACCAATCAGAATGTAGGGCCTTAGGCCTCCAATCAGAGCTCAGAGACAGGGTGGGGACTAAGGACTAATCAGAAACCAGAAGGGCGGACGCACGAACGACCAATCAGGTAAAAGTTGCGTGGTCTGTTCTTAGGACCAATCATGCCCTAATTACGGGTAAAAATTTCCTCAAGGGATTGAAAATGGCCCTCGAAAAGAAATCGTCAAAAAAGGGGGGAGAAATAGGTGGGGTAACGTGGTGTAAGTGGGCGTGTCACAAAAAACAAAATGGCGGCGACAAGTGCCGGTCTTCTTCTTCTAGACTTTAAATTTTGAGGTTTTGCCGTTATGATGTCTTGAATAGTTCGCTGTGAAACCTAAAACTAAATACATAATTAATGTGCGAACGGAAAAGTGATTTAAGTTCTTTATATGTGAAATATATGCGACACCATTACGTTAAGTTTCCCCGTTGCACTATTTCTAAGGTGCTTATAGCACCTTAAAATTTGCATCTTTGTACTTTTTGCATTTTCTTAACAAATTATTATTAATTCAATATGAAACTTGATCATCATATGCGTTGCTTAAGTAGGGACTCAGCACGATTACTTTTATTCTTTTAACAGGACGGCGTTGTTATTTTGACAAATGGAAATACCACTACAGAAAAAATATCACCAACCTACTTTTATGCAAAAGAAGATGGAACAGAGTATACACATGACTTCAAAATTCCAAAGGTATCTTTGATGGAATTATTTTTTACTCATATTATGTATCCAATTGAAGTAAAAGTCAAATAGGTTTTTAAATATCTTTAGTAAATTCTATAAATATTTGTATTCCCTAAATAGTTACAATTTAAATATTACATCTACAAACGTGCCTAACGCTGTATATTTGCATCCAACGACGTTTTTAAAATCATCCCACACTTTGTTATAAAAATCATCATCAGAACGTTCAATGCATTCCATTTTTTTGGACTTTGGATAAACACAAACCAATTCTTGATGAGTACACTCATAAAAAATCTGGATATTTTTCCTTGTTCCCCAGGTTATTAATTTAGAATAACAGCCACATTGCCAAGGATTGCCCATTATAGTCATTATTTTTAAATTAGGAGCTATCATATCTAACATTCTGTCAGAAAAGTAAGTTAAGTTATTAAATGAAATGGATAACGTATTCAATATACAAGGCGAACGCAAATTTAGTTCAAACGATTTTAAACGATTATAGCTAAGGAACAGAAATTTCAAATTGTTTAGTCCTTTAAACGCGTCTTTATCAATATGATCAATTTCATTAAAGTTTAAATGTATGGAATTAACACTCGGTAAGTTAATAAAAGTTGCTCTTGGAATACGCCGTAATCGGTTGTTGTTAAGAACTAGTGTGGCAAGGCTTGGTGTATCAGAAAACCAATTCTGGTCAAAACTTTCCAAATGATTTGAACTCAAATAAACATTCTTTAATTTTGGCAGATTATCAAACGAACGCCTAGGTAAATAACTGATCAAATTATTCCTTAAATACACTTCTGTTAATGATGGCAAATTAGTAAAAGAATTTTCACTTATCCAATCGATTCTATTGTTAGATAAGTCAATTTTGTTAAGACTAGGTAGATTCAAAAACGCAGCTTCCCTTATAATTTCTATACTGCTATTTGTGAAATATATTGAAATGATGTCTGTGATATTTTGAACAGCACCTTTATTTAAGCTTAAAATATTTTGATAACTTCCATCTATCGTATATACTCTTTGATTAACTTGAAAACTGTCTGGTGAAATGCAACCACTTATTACATATTTTTCAGAATTTACATTCACTTCAGTTTTATCAAAACTGGGCGTTAAGCACTGAAATGAACTTTGCAGCGTTACACTAAGAATTAGCAACAATGTAATAATCGTAATCATTGTTTCTGTTAGTCACAAACTGTATATTAAACTGAATTAACCAAAAATGAAGATATATCAAAGTTCAAATTTCCTAAGACAGTAGATTACATTTATATTGAACGTATATGGGTGCATGATAATGGATTTAGATAACATTATTTGACCTCCTGCGATAGTGCAATACACAGGGTAATCAACAAGCAATTTATACTACACCATTGATTACTATTGGTACTTTAATATCACTAAAGAAAAACTTTCTTAGTGACTAGGCGTGAAGGCTTACCAAGGTAAGCGGGCTGCCAAGGTAATTGCAATGGAGATGGGCGCCTTCGATATAAGACGTAAAATGGTTCAAATTTTAAAATTCATGTTCAAACATTCAAATCGTACAACACGCTTTCACTTTAAAGGAGCACGTTAAATTTCGTCTTAGTAATCTTAATAAATCCCAAAACAATAAACACATACACGTCAACTCATTCTTGAAAATCTTGAAGTTCAATTAATATTAAAAATAATATTACCGAGAGCTTGGGTACATTTTGAAACATATACGTTATCGTAAATTTATTGATCACATCCTGTATATTCATAAAATCAAAATAGTAAGACGTTATCTGGATTTTTTGAAGCTCGAGTTCTAAGGGGTAGAAATTAAGGGTTGAAAAAATAAGCCTTTACGTGAACCCGGGCAGAGAATCAATTCTCGTTAACAATTGAACGGACCTGTGTTTTACCGTTTTCTGAAATCGGGTTTCAAAAGGGGATAATTGTTTAAGCAAGGTGAATATATATTATAAGCCGTTAAGCCCAAAAACAAGAAAATTGATGCTTAGATGTAACTTACGAAATTAAAAAAATATGTTTTTATCATTCCATAACGGGTAGAAACGGCAGGGATGGACAAGCAAGCAAATTAAGTTTTTTGAACCAAGTGTACCGTGTGGAGTACCACGGCGATGGAAAATAAATGGAAAAGGCAATTAGTCATCCGCCGAGGGCAGTTTTAGGCGTTAGTAGAACCGGGGCACCTGTTGCCGCCATCTTGGATTTTGACGTCACAGAAGCCCCGGGGTGTGGGGCACCTTTGGTCGCCATTTTTTACTCGCCCACGTGGGGGACCGGTTTTTCCACCCTTATTTTTTACACGCTTACGTGTAGGACGTGTTTTTTTACCCCTATTTTTGCACAACCACGTGTGAGACCGCATTTTCAACCCCCAATTATTTTTTATATACCCTCGTGTGAGACCGTATCCTTTCTTTTCAAAGGCCCTTTTCAACCCTAATTATTTTTATATACCCTCGTGTAGGACATATTTTTTTTACCCTATTTTACACATCCACGTGTGAGACCGTATTTTCAACCCTATAGGTCAACCCTAATTAAAGCTTTTTGATTTTAATGGCATGCGTGAAGGATCGTATTATCCTTATTTTTTATGATTTCTTTTTGGGGGTTAAACCTTATGGTTGTATTAAGGACCTTTTTACAGCTAGGTCTTTTGCTAATGTGAGGACTGTATTTAGGGTGGGGCTGGTCTAGGGTTAATCTTAGGGTTATTTTGGTGGTATTAAGGTCCTTCTGGCTATATTAAGAACAGTGCCCCTGGAGGTTAGGCAAATGCACACGCATACAATGTTGGAAATTGCATAATTAATAAGATATTATTATTAAAATTATCGACCCTATTGCTTTAAAATGGCCACATGCTATTGGATGATCTTTTACCTAAAACGTTGTATTTCTAATAAGGAGGTTCTTGTGCGACACGTGTAGGGCTTCGCAACTTGTTCTCAGGCCTTCGCCCCTGGCTGTAAATGGTGTGGGAACCTAACCTTATAAGACAAGTGTAGAGCTTAGCTCCTATCGTGGCCCTCTTGCTGCAATTGTATGTTGTTCTAACTTAATTTTACAGTTGTAGGCCTTCGACCCGTCATACAAAATTGTATTCTAATAAGGAGGTTCTTGTAAGGTAGGACTTGTATCAGGGTCGTCGCCCTGGCCCCCTTGAGTAAAAATTGATTTTAGCTCCATCTAGTGGCGTATAGAGTAATGAACATTTTCTGAAGATGATAATGCACACCTCTCTCTTGCTCTATCTTGTTTCTTCCTCCCCCCTCTCTCTTTCTCACATACGCACAAACAAATCAATTAATTAATCAATCTCAAACAAATCACGTTCGATCATCAGATAAAACTCAATCAATCAGCCGAAATTATGTCTTACAGTTTGCGGAAATCAGATTACAGATCAAACTGAATGCATTAAAGTCTAATTAAATATGACGTGAAATAATAAATAATTTCTACCCTAATGCAATGATGCTTTATGTATAGGCAGATCCTCTATAGTCACCACCTATACATTAGGAACATCATATCTGATTTATTTGCATGTTTAATTACATAACACAAAACTATTTCATTGTAACGTGTTCATTAACAGCTGTAAAACCATTAAAAGTAATAATACATATATATATATATATATATATATATATATATATATATATATATATATATATATATAAATTAATAATTAAATTAAAATTAACATGAAGAATATCAAACTGATATAATGGAAATAAAAGGCAAAAGGTTTAATGGTTTATTATTATATACGTGAATTAACAATAACTATAAGTTTAAATTCCTGCTTATTTTGTAGAGCTGATCTTATGACGTTAACCAATAATATATTTAAAAATCTTTATCGGCATTTTGTTAGCAATATCAGGTAAAAACAATATATATATATATATATATATATATTAAAAATAATACGATTACCTTTAGAAGTTTTTTCCACGCTTACCATATGTTAAACTGAGATTTTTATACGTGTTTCACTAACACACTTTGTGAATGGATGAATATAAACACGCGATTACATACCTGTCATTAACTATTTTAGAAAGTAATACAGAAAAAACCTGAATTCGTATTTATCATTGCATTAGGGTAGAAATTATTTATTATTTCACGTCATATTTAATTAGACTTCAATGCATTCAGTTTGATCTGTAATCTGATTTTCGCAAACTGTAAGACATAATTTCGGCTGATTGATTGAGTTTTATCTGATGATCGAACGTGATTTGTTTGAGATTGATTAATTAATTGATTTGTTTGTGCGTGTGTGAGAAAGAGAGAGGGGGGAGGAAGAAACAAGATAGAGCAAGAGAGAGGTGTGCATTATCATCTTCAGAAAATGTTCATTACTCTATACGCCACTAGATGGCGCTAAAATCAATTTTTACTCAAAAGGGCGGACCCTGATACAAGTCCTACCTTAAGAACCTCCTTATTAGAATACAATTTTGTATGACGGTCGAAGGCCTCAACTGTAAGATTGTTAGAACAACATACAATTGCATCAAAGGGGCCACGATAGGAGCTAGGCTCTACACTTGTCTTATAAGGTTAGGTTTCCACACCATCTACAGCCAGGGGCGAAGGCCTGAGAACAAGTTGGAAGCCCTACAGTTAAAGAACCTCCTTATTAGAAATACAACGTTTTAGGTAAAAGATAATCCAATAGCATGTGGCCATTTTAAAGCAATAGGGTCGATAATTTTAATAATAATATCTTATTAATTATGCAATTTCCAACATTGTATGCGTGTGCATTTGCCTAACCTCCAGGGGCACTGTTTTTAATATAGTCAGAAGGACCTTAATACCACCAAAATAACCCTAAGATTAACCCTAGACCAGCCCCACCCTAAATACAGTCCTCACATTAGCAAAAGACCTAGCTGTAAAAAGGTCCTTAATACAACCATAAGGTTTAACCCCCAAAAATAAATCATACAAAATAAGGGTAATACGATCCTTCACGCATGCCATTAAAATCAAAAAGCTTTAATTAGGGTTGACCTATAGGGTTGAAAATACGGTCTCACACGTGGATGTGTAAAATAGGGTGAAAAAAATATGTCCTACGCGAGGGTAGATAAAAATAATTAGGGTTGAAAAGGGCCTTCGAAAAGAAAGGATACGGTCTCACACGAGGGTATATAAAAAATAATTAGGGTTATTGATTTTGATTTGACGAAACAGGCTTGGTGAAATTTGCACAAGTTTGTTTAATCATAAAAAACATTGGGCTATATAAGGAGCATGTGATGAAGATCAAATGGAGTTATATTTGTAAGTACGATTAAGTTTGTAGGACATATTTCATTAAATTTACAGTTTATTTAAAGTTTTTTGGCATTTTAGAAACCTTACAGTTGTTTATCACACAGTTTAGGTTTATAATTATATTTAGAACATGTATCGAGTTAGTTACAAAGCAGGAAAGATTTGAATTTTAAGAAAGGGTAATGGTGCGGACATGGTTTGGTTTTCACTCACAAACTTAGTGTACAAAAAGGTGCAGCAGAAGAAGTAGTGCATTGTAAACATTAAAGACAATATAAACAACAATTTTACATGTGGATATTTTACATATAAATACTTTTTGTGTAAAAATTTCGAAGAAGTGTGTTTAACAATATGGATTGTTGAGTTGAGAATGTTTTAGACATTACAATAAAAGTGAACAGTGTTGATGTTGAAGACAGTTTTAACAACATATTAGAGTAACATTTTAAGTAATTTGGACGTTCTATACGGAAATTATGTGTATATTTGTATAAAGTTAGGTTAAGTTTTAATTTTAAGGTTTTTGCAAATTTAGAGTTTTTATAGAATAATTTGAGCATAAAATCAATTATTAGAGAAATTAATAGGAGGTTTGCCTCGTTTTCATGTAGAAATTTACATTGTACAAGCTATATAAACATAAAATTATGAAAATGGGGTTAACTACATAAATTTCGTATATGAAAAAGAATTTTCTGTTAAAATTAAGATATTTGAGTTTAAATAAATGTTTCTAATTCAGTTTTTCGTGTAGTTCACGAATATGTATTTAGTTTAGGTGTAGAATTTAGGGTTTTTTAGATATAAGTAAATTTAGATTAGAATATGTCAAATCGTACATTTTTGAACCAATATATGGCTCGTGCGATATCGTTTTGTGCGGAATTATGCACAGATTGCAATTCTGTTATCAAAATGTAAATCAGAAGCATTTTAAGAAAGTTATGGCATAATTTGTATTTTGGTAAAGTTTTCAAATTTGTTTAAACCAATCAGAGGCTTGGTTACTTTGTTTGTATGGTACAAAAAGAGTTGAAATTTTTGTAGCTAACAGAATTGTACATAAGGAATTGATCCTGAATTCTCTCTCTCTTCCAATCTTATTTCTAATTTTTAAGTTTTGTAACAAAAGTGTTGATAGTGTTTTGTGTTAACATGTAAGTTTCAAGTTACGTTATTATCGGAAATTTTGAAGAGCCGAGAAATCAGAAACAATTGTTTTTAACCTACGATCAAATATAAAGTTAGGTTACCGATAATTTTCAATTATAATAAAGTTTGTTTCGATTAAAATTTAACGTATTCAAATTTCGGATGATGTGTTTTTGTTTTTGTTTATTTTTGTCGTTAATAAAATTATTCAGTTTTCTGAATCGACGTTTATTTTTCTGAAGCGACATATAATAAGTAATAAACGATATTCGATAACGGGATCTAAAACAAAAAGTGAATTTGAATTAAAGTTTTACGAACCTAAAATAAAATTCTTAAATCGTAAATTTTATAAACATTTAAAATAACACTTAAATAAAATATAATTAAAAACACAGTGCAGTTGAAGTTATTTAAGCAATTATAAGTAACATCACTATTACCACAAAGAAAAGTCGTCATTCAACAAGGTGTACATTGGTTGAAGATTGGAAGTATACGCAGCACCACGTTGAACAACGAACCAGTAACGTCGACCACATATGGGAAGAAACCTACCCAAGTTTTATATGGAACCAGCCAAATGAAAACATCTTTTGGAAATATGCCGATACACATGTGAGTTTATTTATCATAACCCTTAAATTGTTTCCATTATTTGTGTAATTTCCTGCATTTGTGTATTCATTTATATGTGTATATGTTTGTGCAATAACGATATAAACATCTGTAAAGTAATTGAACTTTTATTATTTTATCAACATTTCAATTTCAATTATAAAATAGTTACTCACATTTTTTAAGAATTTTCTATTTGACATTTTTGACAGACTGCTATTTAATTTAGTTAAGACGCTACGCATGCATTATTGTGCAGGTTTAACTAAGGTCTGTTTCACATACTATCCATTTATTATAATTTGGAATTTATATAATAAAGAACATTTCGTGATTTCACTTTTACCTTTAAAAGCAATTAAAATCACAATAAAAAAATTAAATTCGTATCAAAGTTTAAATTATGATTATTTTTATTTGCCGACAAATAAGCGTAGAAGCTAATTGAACTCTATCCCCGATTAGTTCGGTGCATAAAAGTTTATTTATCATAACAATCATCCCCTATTAAAAGATATAGAGCCAGTACTTTACAATCAGTATCATTACAATTATATATATATATATATATATATATATATATATATATATATATATATATATATATATATATATATATATATATACCGGATGCCCACGAGATCACTTTCCGGCTGCCATTTTTTTATTTATCTATCGATTTAGATGAAACTTGGCAGGGTTGTTACTCTAACCAAACGTAATTTTTAGGAATTTTGGACAAGCATTTCCGACTTCCGGTTTCACCGGAAATGACCTTAACTTTTGATTTTTAAATAACACCCCCTGTATATTTTTAGTTTTTCGGATTCTGGAGGTCATTTTACGGCCGATTGCGTAATATTTAAATCGATTTTTTTCCAAATGTACTCACTTCCAGCAAAATGCAAACTTACTTTTATCTTTGTTAACTTTTTTACTAGAACGTTCTAAACGTTATTTTTGCCGTAGCCCAAAAAAATTAAATGGAAGCATACCACTTTCATAAAACTACTAAATGCAGTATTTTAAAACGAATTTAATGACGTATATCACGTTTTGTCATTTTTACCAATTTTCGATTTAAAGCATTTTTATTTTTATATTTACGTCTTACTCATTAATAAAATACACTTCCTATATCACAGCACATCAGAGTTGCCATGAAAACAATAGGTGGCTAGGTTGCCATGGAAACTATCGTAAATTTAAAAGTTTGACAGGTAATAATAAAGGTTGTTGTTTATTAACATAAATCTAATATTTTACTTAAAAATTAAATTATAGTTTGTACTTAGTTTAACTATAAAATTAACAAAAATGTTTACCAAGAGTGAGCAGGTTGATATACTTATTATGTATGGACAATGTGCCAAAAATGGAGCGGAAACCGAACGAGTTTATCGGCAAGAATATCTTCAGCGTCTTCATCATCCTACAAGACAATACATTATCTACCTTGTAAGAAAAATGCGCCAAAAACCAGATAATTTGCAACATTTTAATTTCCCTTGTGGATGCTGTGGGGTTTTGAATGACATATGCTATTACATTTTCTTCCGTTTGTTCATTAATAATTGTTCAATGTACGCCAAGTAATTGGTCACACTATAAATAGAAATGCTGCACTTAAAGTGGTCATACCAGAGTTTGTACAGCTTGCAACTGCAACTATGTTTCACGTAGAGATCGTAGTAAAATCCAAAGCGATAAAATGAGTAAAGCTGATGTTCAAGAACTGCACAAACCAGCAAGAAGAAATTTGCCGCGGCGTTGCGTGGTGATTAAAGGTTTAAATGATCTGTTTCAAGCTGATTTAGTGAAAATGATACCTTATGCTCAGATAAATAAAGGATTTCGATGCAATTTAATATTAATATTAATCATTACAGTAGTTATTCCAACTTGAAAAGTAGCATAGTTGAACGTATAAATTGCAAATTATGCGGAAAATATTCAGCATGCAAGTTTCCTATAAATGGTTATCAATATTACCACAAATTGTTGCTGATTATAATTTAAGAAAGCATAGAACAGCCGGATACAAACCTATAGATTTAACTGAAAGGAATGCTGCGTCTCTTCAAGAGAGCTGTCCGTAATCACGACATCATAATTCACGAATGGTACTACTGTGGTTAGCTGTAAAGAAAGGAAGAAAAGTGTTATTATTATCAATTAATACGAAGAGAATACATACCGTGAATGTGAGACGGTCCCAGGCGATAATGGGATGTGCGTAAAAGATAGATCCAGTACCACCCAGCGATGATAAGAAAAGCAGAGTTGTTCTGGGCAGCACTGTCTCCCGACACCATCGCTGTCATGACGTTATACACCGGTGGAAGCATAGTGCGGTCAATAGTCATGGGGATGTGGGTCGCCCAAAACCAGTTGTCGTCTAAGTACTCTTCGTACATGTCGACATCACGGTTTCCGTCATCCCTGTGGCCCTGGATCTCTTGAGTGGCGTCATTGTTACCTGGAGCCCTGCTAAAGTCATTGCCGTTCTGTATCTTATCCCTGTGCAGGGATTTGTTCTACTTTATCGGATAGGTCTTGAGCGCTGTTATCGAGTCTTTGTAGGTTGTTTGTAATAATGTCCATTAAGTTGTCGTTATCTCCGCTCTCTTCAACGATTATTTTATTGCAAAAATCAGGTGGCCTCTCTCTAAGTAGCCGTTGTTGTCGTAGTGCGTCATTGTCGTAATCGTCAGAATCGTACTGTACTGTAGGAAGGGTCCATGCCAACGTCAGAGTCGTAGTCACTAGTGTTGAGATATTCGTTTCCATCGCAGGAGGAACATACTCTCTCAACACTGGATGATAAGCTGATGAAGCCATCACTATCATTGTTATGGTCATCTAGATCAAGAGTTAAATTAGTGTGAATGTCTTCGTCTTCGTCACTGATAGTGATGACTTCAGCGTTGGCTAATCAAGTACTATTGTGTCCGCATCAAGATTGTAGTCTTGTAGAGCATCCAGGACTACGGTCGTCATCTCATAGATTTCGTTCGTCACTGGTTTGGGCGCCCACGTCAATAGAAGAGGAATAAGAGGGAAGGATGTAGACCACCTCAGGCGAAGAATAATAAGAAGCCTGAGACGTGGGAGATAGCGGGGTGTCGGAAATGGACGTTGAAGAAGCCAGAGGAGTGAAGTCAAAGGTATAATCAATTTCCTCAGTTAATAAGGACACGTTGACCACATCAAACTTAAAAACAAAAACAAAGAATTATGAAATGTAGCAATAGTGGTAAAAAAATACTGTTTTCATTTAGCTATATTTACGCGTTTCCCACTAGAAACAAATTTTTCATGCAGTCAGATGAAATTGTTCAAGGTAGTAGAAGTACTAGGGGTTGCTCGTGACGTAGAACAAAATACATAGTTACCACGAACAGATTAAAAATTCCAAAATAAATAACTTTATTAATAATATATACATAATCTAATTAAGCATGCATTAATCCTGTAAAAAATTCGTGCTAATATAATTTTCACGTATTTAAAATCCCTTCCCAGGAGGCTTAACAAAAGGGTTTGTAAATTAATTTCCTTCAATGTAAAATTGTGATGAAATACATGAGTTGCTTAAAAAGAATGGAAAAAATTTACTACTGAGTGCTGGAATGGGATATATAACGTTTTGTCTATTATACAGTGCTAGTCAAAAGTCCCCTCCCCCCCTTGTATCTTCTGAACGGTTTTACTTATACTAATGAAATTTGGAGGGTGAATATAAACGGATATAAGCTTCTCAACTTGTCATGACAAGTGACGTAATAGTCATATATGACGTCACAGGGCCACAGTGACCAATAATTTTAAATAGTACCTTATGGCAAGTGACATCTCGTTTGAAAGGTATTAAAATTACCTATTCAGTAATACTAATTTTGTTAGGGTTTAGGTTGATTTTGATAGAAAAATTAAATAAATACTAAAATTATAGTCTGGCATTATTAGATAGATAGATTCGTTATCACAAACTTCATAATCCTTAAATTGGTGTCACTCCTTCGAATTACATCTTAGTGAAAAAAATGCTTATTATTGCAGTCGGTTTTCTTTATAAACACTGTAGAAGGTGATTTATGTAAAAAATTTATTGAAAACGTGACGTTTGCTATTAGTGTTGAGTTCGACTGGACATAAAAAAAAAAATTTTATGACCATGCTTAAACAACGTCTTGTTAATTATTTTGTGTATAAGAGTGAGTTGTTTCACTACTGTAATTCTGCCCGAGCTAGTAGCGTAGTGGTGACACAACCTACGTAGCATTCGGGAGGTAATGGGTTCGACTCCCGTTACCATATACCTTTTATGAGGTGTTTTCAGGGGGCTTTCCTCATACACATGTAGCAACATAGTCAATGCGTATATGCACACCATGTGTGGCTACTTAGGCGAATGCTGGGGTAGTATTTTCCCACTCAGAACCCTAACTCCGCTCCTTCCGATCCTATCCTCACTACACCCATCTTTAATCGCACCATGCATATATACGTAATGTATGTATGTATGCCAGGAATCCGTGATTGTGGTTGAAGGAGCTCGGAAAGCTCGAGCAGCCCGCCCTCGCCGTTGGGGATGGAATGAAATACGTGGCCTTTTCCTTTCTACAGTAATTCTGCCTATATAACAAGCGATAAAGATCAACGTCTGTTAACTTCACGCAATACTATGCCTTCTAATATTGGCAAGATTTTTATTTCATGGTTAAATTATTTATATATTTTATTTTATTTCAAATGTTATCTCATGGATAGTTACATTAAACTTTCTTTTTAGACTTATAAAACTGTCATAGGTTTTTTGTTTTAATGTTATGTTTTTCCGTCGCAAGTACACTAACAATCACGTTTAGTTTCAGATTCAGTAAGCCAAATTCTCGCAGGCAACATCGTGAAAAGTAATTCTTCATCTGAGGACAGATAACGAAACACGTAACATAACCAATACACGTACAATATTAGGTTAGAATAATAAACACACGGTTTCAGGTAATCTCAAGGCTCACGAGTGAGTATTGACCTATCCCAAAAACCGGGCGTTTATTAATCTAGTCTATAATATTGTACGTGTATGCATTTCAAAATTAATAGCTATTTTACTTTATTGGTTATTACATATAACATAAAACATGTTATAAGCGTCTCACTTTTTGTTGAATATTTACGTTCTAGACATATTATTTTCTAAATACATATCAAAATTAACAATATATTACTTTTTCACCTTTCATACCTATAATTGCTTATCTACACTAATTACACGTGCTTCATTACGCTCTTTGATGTATTACTGAGCCGAAGTCTCTTCATTACCCTATTAAATTCATAAAACCCTAAATCAAGTTTAATTTCGTTTATGTTCCGTAGTAGCTCACCTGGCCTCTTCTTTCTTTCGGCTATTCTTAATACCCTTTCTTTACTTCCCCCGTATAGTGCGTACTACTTTCATCATTTCTGATAAACTGAATCGCGCGATCCCAAGCCGGCCTTTTACCTTGACACCGCTGCTACACAAATACTGAACACGATCCGATACAATACAGATACAGTAGATACACAGATACAAATACAGATACGACAGATACACAGATACACAGATACACAGATACACAGATCACACAGATACGAACAGATACACAGAAGATACAGATCAGATACAGATACAGATAAACAGATACACAGATACACATACGCACAGATACACAGATACACATATACGCAGATACACAAATACACAGATAAGATACACAGATTCACAGATACACAGATACACAGATCCACAGTTACACAGGTACACAGATACACAGATACTCAGATACACAGATACACAGGTACTCATGAACACAGATACACAGATACACAGATACACAGATTCACAGATACACAGATACACAGATACACAGATACACAGATACACAGATACACAGATACACAGATACACAGATACACGGATACACGGATACACGGATACACGGATATACGGATACACGGATACACGGATACACGGATACACGGATACACGGATACACGGATACACGGATACACGGATACACGGATACACGGATACACGGATACACGGATACGATAACGGATACACGGATACACAGATACACGGATACACGGATACACGGATACACGGATACACGGATACACGGATACACGGATACACGGATACACGGATACACGGATACACGGATACACGGATACACGGATACACGGATACACGGATACACGGATACACGGATACACGGATACACGGATACACGGATACACAGATACACAGATACACAGATACACAGATACACAGATACACGGTTAGCCACATACACCTGTCGTTTGTAGGTAAACTATCAGTGTTACTGTAAGCAATTAAATTGTAATACTTTCCCATAAGTATGAAGTACCTTCAACACAGTTGGAGATCTAGCGACGATTGAAAACGCGCTCATTGCGCACGGATAGTCACATACACCTCTCATTTTTAGGCAAACTATCGGTGTCCCTGCAATGGATTAAATTATCAGACATTCAAAAAAGTATCAAGTATCCTAATCTGAAATTTCGAGACCTAGAGACTATTGAAGACGCGCTCATTGCGAGCGATCAGCTACATATACCTCTCGTTTTTAAGAAAACTACCAGTGTCTTTGTAATCAATTAATTTGTAAGACTTTCCCAAACGTATAGATTATCTTACACTGAAATTTCGTTAGTAAATCACACAGTTAGAGACCTACAACGATTGAAGTCGCATTCAATACGTGCGGGCACCTCTCTCGATTTTAGGAAAACTATCGGTGTCTCTGCTATTAATTAAATTATTAGGTTTTCCCAAAGGTATGAAGTATCCTAATCTGAAATTTCGATCGATTTGGTTACTAAATAGCTCAGTTAGAGACCTAGCAACGATTGAAGACGCATTCTTTGCGCACGGGCAGCCTCAAGCACCCCTCGTTTTTAGGAAAACTATCGGTGTCTCTGGAATCAATTAAATTATCACACTTTCCCAAAAGTATGAAGTATCCTAATCTAAAATTTAGATCGATTTGGTTACTAAATAACACAGTTAGAAACCTAGCGGCCATTGACGACGCGTTCATTGCGCGCGGGCAGCCACATATACCTCTCGTTTTTAGGAAAACTATCGGCTTTTCCAAATGTATGATGTATCTTCATCTGAAATTTCGATCGATTTGGTTACTAAATAACTCAGTTAGAGACCTAGCAACGATTGAAGATGCGCTCATTGCCCACTCGTTTTTAGGAAAACTATGGGTGTCTCTAGAATCAATCAAATTATCAGACTTTCCCAAAAGTTTGATGTATCCTAATCTGAATTTCGATCGATTTCGTTGATAAATACCACAGTTAGAGACCTAGCGACGATTGAAAACGCGCTCATGGCGCACGCGCAGCCACAAGCACCTCCCGTTTTTAGGAAAACTATCGGTATCTCTTCAATCAATTAAATTACCAGACTTTTCCAAAAGCATGAAGTATGCTAATCAGAAATTTCGATGGATATGGTTACTAAATAACACAGTTAGAGACCTAGCGGCGATTGAAGACGCGCTCATTGCGCGATGGCTGCCACTTACACCTCTCGCTTTTAAAAAAACTATCGGTGTCTCTGCAATCAAATTAAATTGTCAGATTTTCCCAAAAGAATGACCTATCTTAATCTGAAATTTCGCTTGACCTTGTTAATAAATAATACAGAGACCTAGCGACGATTGGGGACGCGTACATTGCGTGCGGGCAGCTACATATACCATTCTTTTTTAGGAAAACTAGCAGTGTCTCTGTAAACAATTAAATTGTAATGCTTTCCCAAATGTATGAAGTATCCTATACTGAAATTTTGATCGACTTCGTTAATAAATAACACAGTGAGAGACCTACGACGATTGAAGACGCTTTCAATACGTGCGGGCAGCCACAAGCACTTCTCGTTTTTAGGAAAACTATCGGTTTCTATGCAATCAATTAAATTATCAGACTTTGCAAAAAGTATGAATTATCCTAATCTGAAATTGTGATCGATTTCGTTAATAAATAACATAGTTTGAAACCAAGCGACGATTGAGGACGCGTACATTGTGTGCGAGCAGCCACATATACCTCTCGTTTTTAGGAAAACTAGCAGTGTTTCTGTAATCAATTAAATTTTACGACTTTCCCAAAGGTATGAAGTATCTTATTCTCAAATTTCTGTTGATTTCGTTAATAAATAACATAGTTAGAGACCTAGCGACCATTGGAGTCGTGCTTATTGCCCGCGGGTGGCCACATGCACTTCTCGATTTTAGGAAAATTATCGGTGTCTTTGTAATAAATTAAATTCGCACATTTTCGCAAAAGTATGAAGTAACTTAATCTGAGATATCGATCGATTTAACTAATAAATAACACAGTTAGAGACCTACGACTATTGAAGACGCGCTCATTATGAGCGGGCAGCTACAAGCACCTCTCGTCTTTAAGAAAACTATCGGTGTCTCAGTAATCAATTAAAATATCAGACTTTCCCAAAGGTATGACATATATCCTAATTTGAAATTTCGATCGATGTGGTTAATAAAAGACACAGTTGGAGACCTAGCGACGATTGAAGACGCGTTCATTGCGCACGGACAGCCACATACACGTTTTGTTTTTAGGAAAACTATTGGTGTCTCTGCAATCAATTAAATTATCAGACTCTCCCAAAAGTATGAAGTATCCTAATCTGAAATTTCGAATAATTTCGTAATAAATAACACAGATAGAGGCCTAGCGACGATTGAAGATGCGCTCATTTCGCGCGGGCAGCCACATGAACCTCTCGTTTTTAGGAAAACTATCAGTATCTCTGGAATCAATTAAATTGTAGAACTTTCCCAAAAGTATGTAGTAGCCTAGTCTGAAATTTTGATTGATTTCGTTAATAAATAACACAGTTAGAGACCTACGACGGTTGAAGTCGCGTTCATTACATGCGGGCAGCCACAAGCACCTCTCGTTTTTAGGAAAACTATCGGTTTCTCTGTTATCAATTAAATTATCAAGTTTTCCCAAGAGTATGAAGTATCCTAATCTGAAATTTCGATCAATTTCGTTAATAAATAACACAGTTAGGTCTCTAAGCTACCATTGAAGACGCGCTCATTGCGTACGGCAGCCACATACATCTCTCGTTTTTAGGAAAACTATCGGTATCTTTGCTATCAATTAAATTATCGGACTTTTCCTTAAGTATGAAGTATCCTAATCTGAAATTTAGATCGATTTGCTTACTAAATAACACAATTAGAGACCTAGCGGCGATTGAAGACGCGCCCATTGCGCATGGGCAGCCACATATACCTCTCGTATTTAGGAAAACTATCAATGTCTCTGTAATCAATTAAATTGTAAGACCTTCCCAAAAGTATGAAGTATCTTATTCTGAAATATCGATCGATTCGGTTAATAAGTAACACAGTTAGAGACCTAGCGACGATTGAAGACTCGTTCATTGCTCACGGGCAGCCACATACACCTCTCGATTTTAGAAAAAACTGTCTGTGTCTCTGTAATCAATTAAATTGTAAGACTTTCCCAAAAGTATGAAGTATCTTTAATGTAATGCAAAAGGCGCAGTTTGGATAAATTTTCCTAATACTTTTACGAATTAAATACGACATAAAAGTCGACATTTTCCGGAGGTTTATTTTTTTCCTTACCAATAGGGAAATTATCAGTGATTTGATGAGAAAAGCAATTACTGAATATTACATCATGCTCTAGCGCAACTTCTAGATCGTTTTTATTATCTACTAAGTGATTATTTTTAAATGTTTCTACAGTTTTCGAAAGAGGTACGACAGTATTGATTTAGGCAATGTTTTGATCATAATCCGCATTAGTGCATTGAGATGTATCTATGGTGTCTTTAATTGTCAACGCAGATTGCTTTTTTGAGATTAACAAATCTTTTAACATACCCTGAATGTTACCCGTATTCTTCATCAAATAGTTATATAATCAGCGCCGTTTTTCGGGTAAATTGGTACCAAAGATTTTCAAACTCGCCTCACAAACTAAAAATGTTCCTTATCTTCGATATTCGCAATTTTTTCCGCGAGAAATAGCGCGAACTTCTCAATTATCTCAACGAAATCATTTTTCCTTAACGTCATGATTACACAGTTGAAATTCTTACTTGCAAGTTTGTCAACCTTAAGTAAAATATCTCATGAAAAAAGTAGTAAGTGTTAATTCCGAAAAATGTGAGATATCAGGCACCTTCCCCTCACAGATATTTGTAGGTGAGGTGTAAAAAGAAAACGATTGAAGGTAACCAAATTCAAGGGTTTATTATACTTTTCAATTTCTTTTATAGTTCCTTAGGAACTATAAAGACCGTAAGTGAAGTACTTCATTAACTAAAATCGTTGATTATTAATGTATATCTTTTTCCAAATAGGTCGAATCGTTTTAATAGGCCTGAATAGTTTCGTTCTTAATGGCGTTTACTAGGAAAGGTATAAAAAACATTTGCGAACATTATAACCAATTGAATCAACGTCTTTTGTTTTTCACATGCGGAATACACTTAAATAGGGAGGGGTTGGAAAGGTTCGGGGGCATATTGTTCCAACAATAGTTTTAAGTGGGCTTTTTTTTATAATTAATGTAGATAGGTTATCTGCTGATGGGTAGTATTTATATAATCTTTTTAATACCTACTTCATATGAATCTTTTCTAATTTTATTTGTGGTGAATCTTTTAGAATTAAATAATATTTTATTGCTAACTAAAGTGTAGGTAGTATGTATAGTTATAAATAACATGATTGACAGAACTGCGAATTTGTTGCAGTGGCTTTTAAGCTATTGTTATGATTTGCTGTTGTTTCGAAATTTGGCAAGGAATAATAACGGTTTAGAAGAACTATTGAATTCTGTAAGTATTTATCCGGAAAAAATGATTCCGGGTTACAATAATTTACAATTAGTAACTGGCTGTAAACCATTTATAATGTAAGTGGTGCAAATGGTATAAAAAGTTTTAATAATATAATAAAGAAATAAGTGTAAAAATGTTCTCATAAACAAATCGTTAAACTAACTGGAGATACTAACCATTCACCAAAAATAATGCCTTTGTCCCAGTCGGTAGATTACCGTAGGGTGGTTCAATCTTTTGATTTGCTTAATTACCTCAATTTCTGCTAGATTACTTACACTGAACATCAATAATTAAAAAAATGCAATGTAACACTAATAAAATGATCTCGGACGCCAAGTTATTTTTTAATTATGCTCGGAATAACAAAACGGAGGTTTACAATAAAAATTTGATCAAAATGTAAAATAATAAAAAATATACAACTATGTTTATTAACAGTTAAAATGATAGGGTTATATAAAACATGTCTTAAAACTAGCCTTAAATTACTAACTAATGGTTATAAATACCTTTTCGTAAAATTTTGTACACAAACTTTTTAATAACCTCTGGTGTCTAAATGATTACGGAACTGTCAACCAAGGTGATGTCATCTTTGCACCATTATTGCGCAATATCTTGAAATAATACTTAACGTTGTAAACCACACCCACAAATGGAATTTTACTTCTTGTAAATTTCTTCTTGAAATTTTGAATCCAATATTTACTGCATTAAAATGAAAGCGTACGTAAAAGTAAAATTAAATGCGTGCTTAAAATGTAATTAAAGTAGAAAAGTAATTGTAATAAAAGTGTAAATCAAAGTAAAAAAAAAGAAAGTGCATGAAAAGAGCAAATCTTTTAACTTTTTGTATAATGCGTTAAAAGATATCTTACCATTAAATCAATGGCACTTTCACAAAATTTAGATAGAAGCCCAAACAATTGCTTCCTGCATCTCCAGCGTACCACCAGAAGTGAACAAAATGGATGCTTTAGGATGTCAGATGATGATGACGCATTGCGCGAAAATATTTGCGCAAAGAATTAAGTCCACGATGAGCAGAAAAATAATTTAAAGTGGGAGTATAAACCTTTAAGAAGTATATACCCTTAAGAAGATATGCACTTAAGTTACACCAAAATGCAAATTAAGTTGCCTCCCTCATAGCTATAATGCAAAAATAATTAAAATTTTTTCTTATGTTTACAACTGACTGAACGAAAGACCTAAATTACGGTATATTTTAATACAATTCAAAATGGGTTGTTACACATTAACTGCTTAATTGCGCGTGCTCTTATCTGCTCCATGACTCTTATCGAAAATGTTTCCTCTTCAGTATTTTAATAAATTTATTTACAATACTTTCCATTTGAGCTTAAAAATAATATCTGAACCTTTTTATCATTGAGCCTACATTTTCGTTATGTTAAAGGTGGGCCAGCCTTTGAAAACAGATGTCTTGTACAAATGGCGACATTGATTGGTATCGCAAGATTTTCAAAAGATATTTTAACAACTTCAAACTCAACAGGTATTTTCCATGTAAAATTCAATGAAGGCCGCTTTTTTTATTAAGAGCAGTCTGGTATTTTGGAATGGTATGCGTAATTGTGTATGTTATCAATAGGGACAAGAAACAAAAATGTGTCACCATTTAAGGGTCATTTTATGATAGGTTTATGATACACACCGCCTACTTTAAAAATGACATTAAAAAAAACAGATGACAAATTTACCCAGATATTGCAAAAATATGTATTTATTAGGGTGTTTAAATGATGTTCAATAAACTTTGTTCATGTTTCTGCATTTAAATAGTGAATGTTTGACTGCCAGATGATTATTTTCCTAGGGATGCAAAATTACATTTAACATGATTACGTTTATAAAAAATATTGACACTAAAGAATTAAATAATTGTATTGAGCTAGAAAATCATTTAAAATATAAAGATAATTAAGATATTAATGTCCAGTTGCAACCTCAAAGACGAAGGTATTCAAAGTATTAACTATGAATAAATACTAATACCACAAATTATTAAGTATTTTTGATAATTTCTGGTATTAATTACCTATTATGTTTATGGGGATTGTTATGTGGGCGTAACTGTACCTATTAATTAGTAAGCTGTGTTGTGTAGCTGTTAGTTTTAGTTCTAATTCTAACGTGATCAAAAATTTTGTTTTCCCGTCCAAATAATTACATCCAATTAATAAAATTAAGACTATTAAGAGTAACGACTTAGTATGTAATCATTCGGGAAGAAGGTTTCATTTCAATGTGATTTTCTGCCAAATAGGTATTTTAAAAGTCGTGATCACCATCACGGTGTACAATCACCGTTATTTTTAGGTAGCAGTAACGAATCACTAGGTGATACTAAAATCGCGATATCGCTCATCGCTACCCGCGCGCAATGAGCGCGTCTTCAACCGTCGTAGGCCTCTAACTCTGTTATTTATTCACGAAATAGATCGAAATTTCAGATTAAGGTACTTCATACTTTTGCGAAAGTCTGATAATTTAATTTATTGCAGAGACACAGGTAGTTTGCCTAAAAACGAGAGGGGTATGTGGCTGCACGCGCGCAATGAGCGCGTCTTCAATAGTCGCTAGGTCTCTAACTGTGTTATTTATTAGCGAAATCGATCGAAATTTCAGATTAGGATACTTCACACTTTTGGAAAAGTCTGATAAGTTAATTGATTGCAGAGACACCGATAGTTTTCCTAAAAACGAGAGGTGTATGTGGCTGCCCATGCGCAATGGGCGCGTCTTCAATCGCCGCTAGGTCTATAACTGTGTTATTTATTAACGAAACCGATCAAAATTTCAGATTAAGATACTTCATACTTTTGCAAAAATTTGATAATTTAATTGGTTGCAGAGCCTCCAATAGTTTTCCTAAAAACAAGAGGAGCTTGTGGCTGCCCGCGCGTAATGAACGCGTCTTGAATCGTCGTAGGTCTCTAACTGTGTTATTTATTAACAAAATCGATCAAAATTTCAGATTAAGATACTTCATACTTTTGGGAAAATCTGATAATTTAATTGATGCAGAGCCACCCAAAGTTTTCATAAAAACAAGAAGTGCATGTGGCTGTCTGCGCGCAATGAGCGCGTTTTCAATGGCCACTAGGTCTCTAACGGTGTTATTTATTAACAAAGTCGATCGAAATTTGAGATTAAGATAGATCATACTTTTGGGAAAGTCCGATGATTTAATTGCTTGCAGATACACTGATATTTTTTCTAAAAACGAAAGGTGTATGTGGCTGCCCCCGCGCAATGGCGCGTCTTCAATCGTTGCTAGGTTTCCAATTGTGTTGTTTATTTACGAAATCGATCGAAATTTCAGATTAAGATACTTTAAACTTTTGAAAATATGTAAGCATTTAATTGATTGCAGAGACACCGATAGTTTTCCGAAAAATGAGAGGTATATGTGGCTGCCCGTGCGCAAAGGCGGGTCTTCAATCGTTGCTAGGTCTCTAACTGTGTTATTTATCCACGAAATCGGTCGAAATTTCAGATTAAGATACTTCATACTGTTGAAAAAGTCTTGCAATTTAATTGATTGTAGAGACACCGATAGTTTTCCTAAAATCGATAGGTGCATGTAACTGCCCGCCAGCAATGAGCGCGTCTTCAATCGTCGTAGGTCTCCAACTGTGTTATTTATTCACGACATCAATCGAAACTTCAGATTAAGATACTTCATACTTTTGCGAAAATGTTAGAATTTAACTGGTTACAAAGACACCGATAGTTTTCCTAAAAACGATAAGTGCATGTGGCTGCCCGCACGCAATGAGTGCGTCTTCATTCGTCGTTAGGTCTCTAACTGTGTTATTTTTTAACGGAGTCGATCGAAATTTCAGATTAAGATAGTTCGTACTTTTGGGAAAGTTTGATAATTTAATTGATTGCAGACACCGATACTTTTCTTAAAAACGAGAGGTGCTTATCGCTGCCCGCGCGTAATGAACGCGTCTTCAATCGCCGCTAGGTCTCTAACTGTGTTATTTATTAACGAACTCGATGGAAATTTCAGATTGTGATACTCCATACTTTTGGGAAAATTTGATAATTTAATTGATTGCAGAGGTACTGATAGTTTTTCTAAAAACGAGAGGTGTATGTGGCTGCCCGCGCGCAATAAGTCCGTCTTCGATCGTCGCTAATTATCTAACTGTGTTATTTATTAACGAAATTTCAGATTAAGATACTTTATCCTTTTGCGAATGTGTGATAATTTAATTGATTGCAGAGATACTGATAGTTTTCGTAAAAACGAGGAATATGGCTGTCCCACTCGGGGTGTAATTACGGTTTTTCCATTGCTATAGCTTTTATGTTACTTTATTAAAATGGTTTATACTTAACTATAATAAGCCCTGTGCTATGTGCATTATATGGTTGTTATTACAATTGCTTTTGCCCTAATAGCGTTGAAATTATTAATAAAAAAACCATCAATATAATTCTCTATAGTAGGTATTGTTATACGCATACTGGTGGATGACATCGTCGCTCAAATGACCGTCGCTATCTTCACACAGGTAGATATCTAGGGTTTTTTCCCCATTCCTTAAATGAGATCAAAGTGGGTTTTTTAAAGAAATCTCTTTATTTCCGATTTGAGTTGATAACCTCAAATTTGATTCAATTTTATAATTAGCATTGTTTATACCTAGTGTCGATTGTATTTTAAAAATGTGGTGTCCTCTCGTTTTAAATGAAACTAATTACTTATTAAAGTATATTCATCAATCAGATATAAAAATATATATAACAGATTGTAAACAAATATGGTCAGAAGAATTATCTCAAGTGGGATTGATTCAACGATTTCAGGAGTTAAACCCATTATTCGACATTTCATTATTAACAGAAAATGAACTTGTAGAGCGAGTATTAACGTTAGTACATGAACTTAACCCAAGCAACTCATACACTCTTACATATCAGTCAGCTAACTTAGTATTTGAACTAAAGTGTAAACAAGAAGTCTCAATTAAATTTAAATTTGATTTTGCACCAGAGAATGACGTTGCAGTAATTAAACAGATTTTTTTAATAATTAATTAATGAATCATTTGTAGTTTTTTAACCAATTTACATTACCACTTATGCAAAGTATACAATATTTAGAAATGAGACAGAAAAAGTTAGTAGATCAGTTAGAAAAAAAAGATAAGGAAATACAGGAGCATGTTTTAGAAAATGGTGAACTTACACGAAGTTTGTTATCCTTTTTATTTCATAAATGTATTTTAATATTTTTATTTTAGAAGCTTTAGTCACAAAAAAATTTGATCGAAACACTGTAATAGATTCTGTTCCACAGGAACTTCTAGTTAACGTATTTGGAAAATCCAAGATATTTTACGAATCATTTGCTGAAAAATTTGGTGTTATTAAATACTCACAAATGTATATAATAATGAACTTGTTCAACATAATCTATTTGATTTTCTTACAGAAAAGATGAAAGTCCCAGGAAAAAATTAAAGACAGCTGTGGATACGTGATATTTATTTAACAATATTATGTGAACTGTGGAGTGTTTGGTAATGTTGTGAGGGTAGAGTAATCTATGTTGGTATCCATCCAATCAGGAAACTAAAACATTTTATAATATTAAATTGATTATGAGTTTTCTGAACATACATAATTGCTTTTTTCATAATTTTTGTTTACATTTCCACTTTTCGTTTTCAAAGGTGGAGGTGCAGTTGTATGCACCAGCACTAATAAATTATTTGAAACAGAATGAACACTTCCTAACCATATTTTATGTCCTGCTTTTAAACGTTGTTCTGATGAATATAATCTGAAAAAAAAATTTCTGCCTTATAATTCAGTCTCGTGATGCATTTTAAATTTATGCTAAATGTCTATGTATAGTATGTGATTCATTTGCAGTAACGACTTCAATGCATTAGAAAGGTATGCACATTAGAATGATGGTTGGACTCGTCAAGTTAAGTGGTAGAGGTAGATACATTATTCCCGATCGACTTTGTATCATATAAGATACATAGATGTACTGACAATGAATGGAGGATGTCATTATCAGTGTTAGTGTCAGTAGTAGATCTCCAGGAGTTTTGATATATTTTAAACAGGAACAGTAAACATGTTAATTCCAGTTTTTCAATGACAACCAAGAATAGACCCAGCATTCCATATCATCTTATAAGGAATTGTTTTGCTTGAACATAACATAGCTTTTTGGCAGCGACATTTCTGGAGGGACTCATGATGTAAAAAGACCAGGTGTAGCAATCCCAAGGATGTGCAGTAGTCATCTGACCAATCAGAAATTGTTGAAAATGTAACCAAACAATAAACAATTAAAAACAACGCTTATATCATGTATTTTTTTTATTAAAAAGTTGTAAAAATGTGAAGCAGTATTTGCGCTTCAGGTTAATAAGCAGACAAGTCTTTGCAAATAATTACTGTTGTGTTGATAGTTTGTTTACTTACCAATGAATGTGAGGTTACGGCTTAAATAGTCCATTTTTCTACATTACACACTATCTCACCATTATGAGACTTAACCCGTAAGCGCCCTGTATGATCGTTTAATCATAAAGAGACAGGTGCTGGTTTATTGTCCCATCCTAACATACCCCTGCATTGTTCCCCTCTCAAATGAGTTATATTCTCACTTCAAGGTTTATTCGTGTTAGTGTTAGGCATTGCTTAAGTTTTACAACGTTTGTCAGTTTTTGTTCACGAATTTAAAAGTTTGTTAATTATTTGTTCAACGTATCGTGGGTGATGAGAATAAGTAAGTCCTATATCTTGTCATGTATAATCTATAAATTTATTGTACGGACTAATTATTATTTTCAAATATGTCTAGTGCACTTGTAATAAAAGAATAAATATGTAGTTAAAATTTTAAGGGCTGATAGAGGGTGGTATATTGAAGCATGATCGAATGATCATACTGGGCATATAAAGAATAGTAACGGTAATATTTTATTTCCAGTACTTATTCTCTACAAGATTTATGGGAACTTGCGGAAAATGCTAATATTTTAGATGTAAGGCATATTTATATAACTCCGCCGGAGCCCGCTGTAGAGACTGATGTAGATAGCGCGGACGAAAATGAAGGGGGACAATAGATAATCTTCCAGGAAGGCAATTGTTATCGCATGCTGAAATAATATTTAGTGACGAAACTAGAATTGCAACCGTGGAAACTTTGCCGACCCTTTCATCGACTTTGGGATCTTTTCCAACCACATCAACGTCAGATATTCGTTCAATTAGAAAAATTTCCTCAACATCTTCGGCGACACCTGCATGCCCTGTTTCAATTTCAACTCGCCTCGATGAATGAGTAAGCAAGTACAACAAAGCTAAGAAACAGTTTAAATGGATGCAAGGAGATTTACTTTCGAAACTCCCAGGTAGATTGTTTCCGTAAAGTGATTTCAGTAAATATAATGAAATGAATCCTATAGAGCTATTTGAAGAATTTATAGATGATGACATTATTGAGCACATTGTTACAGAAACAAAAAAATATGCAGTTTTCAAAATGTCTACGGATCCACAAATTTCAAAAGATGAAATAAAATGTTTTTTTGGTATAATGATATGTAGTGGATACATTTGGGTTCCCAATAAACGAATGTATTGGGATTCAAAAGATGACGTCAAGAACTTGATGATTAGCGGTTCCATGCGAAAAAATCGATTCTTGCAAATAAATCAATTCCTGCATTTAGCTGACAATTCTCAAATTGATGAGGGTGATCGTCTTTTCAAACTAAGGCCATTTATCGACGCATTACAACAAAATTTTTTTTAAAATGTCATTCCAACATCTAGAATGAACTAGGGCGAGTCTATGATCAAATATTATGGCCGTCACGGAATGAAGCAATTCATAAGGGGGAAGCCTATACGCTTCGGCTATAAATCGTGGTGCCTCACTACTCCAGATGGATACTTAGTAGACTTTCAGATTTACACAGGAAAGTCTACATCATTTGAAACAATATTTGGTAAACCTGCCGCTCCGTTTTTGCCAATGATGGAAAAATTGCCCACATTACCGTATGACCTTTTTTTTGACAACCTTTTCTCGAATTTTCCCTTGTTCGAGTATTTGCTGGAAGCCGGCTGCAGTGGAACAGGAACGCTTAGGGAAAATAGGATACCAAAAACCTGCCCTTTAGCAAGTAAAAAGGTTTTTGAAAAAACAGAACGAGGTGCCATACAATCAATTTTGGAAAAAGAACATGGGGTCGCAATAGTAAGATTGAGAGATAATAGCGTTGTTACTGCCATATCAACTCGTTATGGAGTTGAACCAACTGCGGAAGTAAAAAGATGGTCTCGGGCGGTAAAAAAGAATATTGTTCTAAAGAGACCTTCAATCTTGACATTATATAATGAAGGAATGGGGGGTACCGACAGAATGGACCAAAATATAAGTGAAACCAGAATTGGCATACGGTCAAAAAAGTGGTGGTGGCCGCTTTTTACTTGGATGATTGATGCTTCTCTCAACAACGCATGGACCCTTCACAAAAAGTCATTTTCAAAAATTGACATTTGTCGAATTTAGAAGAGAAATAGGGCAATACCTCATGACAAGGTACAGCACTGCTCGTAGGAAACCTGGAAGACCACTCGCGAATCGCAATCGAAGAAACTGTGGGTATGAAAAATGCAACAAGGAAAATAATCCAAAGGCAAAAAAGAGCATCGTTCGTACAGAATGCAAAAAATGCAACGTAGGGCTTTGTGTAAAATGTTTTGAACTATACCATACTAAGTAATTAATATTCTTTATATAACATTATATTATAGGAAATACTAATGTAGGTTATATTATTATATTAAATGACTGTAAATAAAATTTCTCAGCAAAGGTATCATAATTAGTATTCCATTATCTATAATGCCCAGTATGATCATATGATCATACCCATTTTTTCAAAAACTATTAATTTTTATCTCCTTTTTTACAAAAGACATTTTATTGCTTACATCTAACAAAGAATAAGTAAAAAAAATTAAAAAAAAAGAGCTAAAGTATTTCCGGGCGTTTAAGGGTTAAGTTATACTTATTATCACTACAAACAACAAATAGTAACGTTGCACTTATCAAAATCTTCGAAAAAACACTGCAATAATAATCAGTAAGCACTCGTCAGATTAATATGGTGGCAGCCATCTTCTGGCAGTTTGTGATTATGTTGGGACATATACAATCGTAAACAAATAGGTCTATTCTTGATTAATCGTCATTGCAAGTTTTCTGTACATTCACATTAATCATTTTTATGATTAAATCACTCACATTATGTGACGGTTGATGGAACCTTTTGTTACATGGGAAATTTGCACATTAGTTATTTCAAATTCAATTCTTTTTCTTTCATACTTAAACGATAATTAGGATTGTTAATGAATACTACTAGTGACCATATGCATAGTCAACTGAGACTATTTATTTTGTTTAATGCTTGAAACACACAAATAGTATTTATTTACATTGACTTATTGTGTTGTTCATAATAATTGAATCTTTGAAAACACTGGCACAAAGTAACCACTTTGTGTGACTATTGCATACAAATGTCAACCTAACCCCATCACCAATGAAATAACACAAATTTCAATTAACTGATAAGTAACTACAACAAATAAATTATAAAAATTAAACACATAGTTATTATAATACACTCAGGTAAAATTCATTTTTTACAAAATTTTCATTTCATTATTAAACTATGCAATAGTCAAGTAAAATATACTTTGTGCATAGTTCCTTTGGCTTCCATGATACTGGCTAAGGATGCATTCAAGTTTGTTGCTTGAGAAAATTTGCACTCATGCTTTACACTCATGCAAATTTTCGTCACTCATGCATACCATCGGTCAGTATTATTAGCAAGTCACTATGCACTTAATATATTAAGTGTAATTATTATGCAGGAAGTTACATTAAAAAAAAACATGCACGATTCACCCTTAGTATGACATTATGATTTATCAATTTAGTTCTAAGCATCTGCTAAACGATGCATAATTTTAGAACTCAAGTCTTTTGTATCAAATTTCATTTTTTGATAGATCTCTCCTAACTGGTGCACAGAGTGTGTAAATAATGTTTATGTGAAAACTATAATTCAATTTTTTTCACGAATAACTGTAAAATCATGTAACAGATTTTGTTTTGAATGAATACTGAATTATCTCGGTTTTACGAAATTTTGGAGTTCGAGAATAATAATAGAGTTTATTACTACGATTAAAAAAAAGCTGGTGCCACACATCTTTATTCTGAATAACATGTACTATTTTATCTTTAAAAGATAAATTGTAAAACAAGTTGCAAAATGCTACATTACATAATTCTGTATTCAATATTAATGTTAATAAATAAATGATTGACAGTTGTACATCGGATTATAAAGATTAATTTTTAGAAATACGTGTTTCGTTGGATAATCTCTAAGAATGCTTCTTTTTAACAGTCCTAAAATACGTCTATGAATATCTTAGAGGATAAAGTAAATTCAATGTTGCACAAGTTTCTTTTTATAAAAGTTTTCTGTAGAGAAAAGGGGTACTACTTCAAAAACGCAAAAGTACATTTTGCCCATATATTTAAAACTATACATTTTTGAGCAAAATTGAACCTTTTTTAAAGTTAATTTAATATTAGATGACTTTGAAGAGTGATAATCGTAAATGAGACACTAAAAAGGTGCTTCGAGAGACGTAAAACTACGTTATGTGAATATATCGAAAACTATTGACTTTGGAACAAAAAGTGTAGAATCTTGTATTTGAGTTATTTTATTTTCCTTTTTCATAGGCTATGTCACGTATGTATGATCATTATTGGAAAAGGTGTAATTTACTTACACCTCTGAAATTCAATTTTGATTAACAATGAATTCTCGTTTTTAACCGGATGGGGAGTTTAAATTTAATTGAGATAGGATAGAATAACAGTATGAGACCATGTGATTTTGCAAGTGAGCAGTTTGACTTTTCTAATCGAGTGTGACACTTCAACTTACGAATTGAAGTTTTCTGATTGATGAAGTGTGTAACAAATTTAAGAGACGACGGTTTTAGTTAACATCTAGATTAGATTAACAGCGTAGTACAATAACGTGACGAATTAGTCTGACTGGTGTTAAGGTCGTTTAATTAAGAGATGAATGTGTTATCCGGAATAGAAGTGTTGAGTGCTAACTAATGTACGAATCTAACAAACGTTTTCTTTGAATCGTTTGGAACTCTTAGTTTTTCTTATTACGGGGAGTACGGAGTTCCCATCCGTCGATTTGCCGTTTTATTTGGGATACACATATAAAGAAGGGAACCGACGTCTGTGTAGCGTGTCTCGCCTGTTACGTAGTATTTTGTTAGTACCTTTCGTGTTAGCGCAAAGATTAAGTTACCGTCGGAGTGAAAATTTAGAATCTTAGGAATTGATGCTGAACAATGTGTTAAACCGTTATAACTTGAATTCTTATCGCTCGTTGGAGGTTCTATACAGTGCATTACGTTAGTATCGTTACTTAAAATTATGGAGCGTGCTTGGATTTGGGTGAGAAAATATAATTTCATCTTTTGTGTTGTGGTTCTTTTATTGACGACTAATTTAATTACAAAAAATATCAACTAAAGATTATACAGGGTGTCCAGAAACTCTACGGACAAACTTTGCGTAGTGATTCTAGACCCAAAAATAAGAAAAAGTTTAAATAAACCCAGGTCCGGAAACCCTTCGTTTAGGACCTACAGGGTGTGAAAAATTTTATTTTCCTAGGTTTTATGTTAATTTGCAATTTGGGACGCTGTATCAACAAGAGTAACAACAAATGTCATAAATACATTTGTGTATCTAAGCAACAACTTGTCATTTTGTTTTAGTCAAAGCCTGCTAAAATGACAAAAGATTCAATAGCTGGTTAAATAAATTAAACTGTTCATCAACCAATATCTCGAAAACGATTGATCTGAGAGGCATCGACCAAGTATACCTTTTTTGCTTAGAACTGAAAAGGGAACAAAATAATTCAAACGGAACGTCAATATACCTGGTGGTAAAAACGTTATGGCCAATTAACTTTTAGCATATCACTGTAGATGCCTGCGATACATTCAGAAATCATGTGGGAATATGTTCAGGGATTCACCGCTCATTATCAAAACGAGTGAGATTATGTATCGAAACAAACGATCATCATGTGGAACACCTTTTGTAACATTTATTTTTTCAGTTTTATTATTTATTTCCTCATTTTCGTTCTTAAATTCAAAGTTAAAATAAAAATGCAAACATACGTTACTTTGATTTTTAATTCCAATTAGCTAAGGATTATAGGGAATTAAATTGAACCTCAACCAATATCTCGAAAACGGTTGATCTGAGAGGCATCGACCAAGTATACCTTTTTGCTTAGAACTGAAAAGGAACAAACTAAGTTAAACGGAACGTCAATATACCGGGTGGTAAAAGTTAAGGTCAATTAACTTTTAGCATACCACTGTAGATGGCGCCTTTGCAGGCAGCATCAAAATCAATAAAATATTTAAGCTTTTCGACCACAAAACCTCCGTGCTCCAAATTTCAGGACCATATTCACATTTGTTCGCAAAATATCGCCATAAAACCGAGGAAAATAAAATTTTTCACACCCTGTAGGTTCTAAACGGAGCGTTTCCGGACCTGGGTTTATATGAACTTTGTTTCTTATTTTTGGGTCTAGAATCACTACGCAAAGTTTGTCCGTAGAGTTTCTGGACACCCTATAATTGCCAGTGTGTGCGTCGGTAAAAGTGCCAGCTACTGTTTGTCGTTACTCGCATCATTTTACATTTCAAAGGAAAATTACGTAAGAAAGTTTAAATTATTGTCTTTATGTATGTTTGCTTATCCCGTTATTCAGCAAGCTTATATTAATGTTTATTCTTTAATTTTAAGATAATGTTTAACTTATTAAGATTATGATTCTATTTTTTTTTGTTTGTGACAAATCGGAATTGACGCACTTAAGCTACTGTATTGTTTTTTAGAGAGAAGTGAATAGTTAATAAGCTAATAAGTTTGCGTTTTTAAATAAGGACTACGGCTCATACGCTGAGTTAGTTACTACTACTGTATGTTTGTTCCATAACAATACAATTCCTAAAGTCCTTTTTGTGAAAGTCTGGAAAATTTTCTATGTGCAATTTTTCATAGCAAACTAAATATTCCATAAAGTTTTAATTACTTAAAAGATTCGATGATGCGATAAACATACAGAGTGAGGGAATACGCCTCAGGAATATCTTACTGCTACTTTTGATATGGTAATATCCGCTATTATAGTATTCTAGCTTCTACCTTCCGTCTCCATTTGTGTGTAATTCTGGATCATAAAAATAGCATCTTTATGTCTCAATTTATGACATCGTCAGACTTCTTGAGCCCTACAAAGAACTAATAATCGGACTTAAAGAAAATATTCACATTTAGAGATAGATCAGGGAAAAGCTTACTCTATTTTGTGTGGTTGTTTCTTGACGAGAATTATGTCAATTATATTGCTGCGTTAGCAGTAAGAGATTAAATCTTTGATGAAAATTGTGGCCGGAGACAGTGGCGCAGCTGCATATTCGGCACTTTGGAGCAAGTAAAGTTGGTACGCTCTCTTGATTCAGGAAGATTTCATTACGACCAATCAATTAACTAATGTAGATAGTGCTTTAATCTATTGATTACATTTAAAATAAATAAGACGCAATATATAAACTACTACTAAGTAAAATGTTAATTGTTCTTAATTTTTACATGCATTTTATGGAAAATTTGTCTATTCTTTAAGCAGTACAGGCATCTACTATCAAATTGGTTCTAAAAGCAATACTGCAACGTGCTTAATGAAATGCAACTCACATTGGATTGGTGAAAAGGAAATTCTCGAATTGTTCACGAAAATTCTATGATTTTCTAACGTTGTTTTCGAATAGTATCGAACGTAGTAGGCACGCGACGATCCGTTGAAGGCTTGTTTAGTTGCAACAAACACATTATTTAGTGTAGTAGATAAATTATAAATACATATTGGTGAACGATATAAATCAATCATTGGGACTTTTCTGATTAGTGATAATTAATAGTTAACCATTATTAAACAAATACTTAACTAATTTCTGGTATTGTATACAAACATTACGATAAGTTAACAACAAAGCGCTATTCTGAGAGCCCAAGTATGGATGATTGACTTGTGTTGCCGAGAACGAGACAGTTAATTTCATAGTACTACAGTATGAAAAAACCCAACTACCCAAATGGTTGGTAGCGTATAGCGAAAATAGTACTAACTTCAACTTCAAGTTCTTCACTTAAAGGTAAACGTCATGTTGTCTAACCTTACTCAATAATTTATGACACTGGCGCAAAATAAAATGACAAGTAATATCAAAATTAATACACAACTAATTTTTTTGCAAAATGGTACGTGTCTAAATCGTCTCGCTGTAGTCGTTTTTTTTTTTATAACCGATGGTACATATAATTTTTTTTTTTTGCATAATTGATTCAACCCCGTGAGGTGTATTGCATGTTTCTGTAATCGACACGTGTCCGGGTATCAGGTAAGTTAAAGCCTAAGCAAAAAACGCTAATCACAAAACGCGATAGGAAGCGCGGCCTTTTAATGATAACTTTCTGCTTTTATCATGTGTAGAGGGAAGGGAAGAGGACTATGGTGGACAAAACCAAGATTGCAGATTTCTTGATTGGCATATCGATAGTCAGACATAAGGATTTGGATTGTTAAAATTTCCTTACTTTAATTGCATGTCGTGATGTTCAGCTGTTGCAGATTTTTCTGGTTGACTCGATTTCTAGAATCTCCTATATTCCTCACGTCCAGTATTGCAGATACGTGTGTGATTCAAGTGTATATTTTTCTACAAAAACAAGACAATTTATACACTCCGTAAGTTGACAATAGATTTGAACCATCTTTAGGTGATCCTTACGTTTTTTAAATCTTATCGGTTTAAAGGACGTTCTACTACTATGATTAAATAAAGTTTTATTGTTCAGTTGTATCTGTAACGTTACCTATAAAAGGAATCAAAGGCTTTAGTGGTGTTTTCTGAAAGCAGAGGAGCGCAATACGTTTGCTGGATCCACTAAAGCTGTAATCGCATCATTGTTTTCATGTGCATGATGGCTTGATTTTTAAATGCTTATTATTTTTAAGAACCGTTTAATGATAGTGTAGAAGACCAATCAGGTATACGTTGGTATTAATTAGATAGTGCTCTACTACAACGTAGCTTTGAATTATGAGAAAAGCTATAAACAAAAAGTGGATAGATCAAAAGATGATCAGATTCCGATAGATTTTCCTTTTTGGCGAAATATACGAACAAAAAACTTCAACAAGTAAAAGTTTTTGCCAGTAATCGCCAGTACAAATTTAAACCCTCTTCTCTTAGAACATGTACACTAGTATAACTACTGTTGGAAGAGGAGAAAGAAGTCCCGTGTAAACGACGCAGGGTGGTGGTGTTTATTCGGCAGCTTTGTTACACAAAATCAAACCGTGCTAGCGTCGCGCAGTGTTTATAAAATAAGCAGGATGCCGACTAACTACAGTGGAGATGAACGGGGTCGAGATAATACGTGAATGGCTGAAATTTGACTACCCTAAAACAAATTTCAAAGTCGGGGATAATTGTCCTATGAGCGCCACCACGATCTAAACTTATCTTGAAAACTATTATAAGCTGAATTGTTAATCTTGCGAGATCGTGAACCGTAAGATGTTCGCTTACTCGGTATATACTTTTTGTCTAAACCTCGTATAATTTACTCTGCATGTAAACAAGTTTTTGTAAACCCAAACAAATACTGTCAATCCTAACTGAACTATTTGTTTCACCCTCGTATAAATATGAACTAATGTCTACCAACATTAATTACCAAAAATAATATAAAGTGGAGAAATAAATACAACGCAGTGTGGAAATTAATAGTTAAAATACTAATTTTTAAACTGGCTTGTAAAAGTATATTTCTGAACGGAGTGTATTTAAACACGGAAGCAAACGTACCTACTCCCACTAAATAATAGGTCAATCATTAAATACGGATTTCGTCTTCGTGAAGTATGCAGAGGACCTTGATTCAATGTTTCCTATTTTAAAATGAAAACAGGCGTAACAATCTGTACTTATATTCCATCAAATATTGTTTTTTAGGTTTTATAATTAATATATTAAACGCCTATAAATTGAAGTTCTAACTTTATTTTTATATAAAAATTATAAAGTTGACTAATAATGTGATAAACACTAACTGGAAAGAAGATTTGTATTATATATGCAATTCAATAAACACAATAAACCAGTTAAACTTTGTAATGGCTTGTGTTAAAGAAATCTAATTTCAAGCCAACATTCATAGGCAAAAGTAACAAGATTTATTACCTGAACTTTCTTGATGCTTCTTGTAACGTTACACATAAAAACCAAAGAAATTTAATAAAGTAGTACTACATTTCAGTACTTAAATTAGCTATTTGTTTTAAATAAGCATCAAAATAAAATTGTTGGAGAGGGTTCTCTACAATCCAAATAAAATAATAAGTTAAGTGATCTTAATAAGGTTTGTCCCTACTAATCTTAACCTAGTCTTAAACTAAAAACACAAAGAAAGGTACTAATTAGGATTGATTGATTGTCATAACCTAATCAAAATTACAATACTAACCTTCGCCCTTTTTAGGAAAACCAATCTACAAAAATATACAAAATTGGTCTTATAATTGTGCACAATCCACCTCTTAACGTCAAACACTAGGATTTAATGTTCGTAACTGACTTAATATTTTAAGTCACATCGTGACCAGATTCTTATTTGCCTAAACACTTGATTTGTTTTATTCCTTTGACGGACGCACACGTATTTACTTCAACATTAACAATACAGTCTTCATTTTTACTTTACAATATGCAAAACCTCTGCTTAGTTAGAAACGATCGCTTTAAAAATTTCTTTTTAAATAAAACTTTTGAGGTATGGGAAGTCTTCTTTATAATATTAATCGAATCCATAAAAGTTTACTAATTATTTCGAAAACATGATAAACAAGGTAACATCCAAGTCTAGTATTAAGTTGCAAATTTCGTTATAAAGTCGCAACATTTGCAAAAACGGTCGGTTGAAAGCATACTTTGTCATAGGTACATAAAAGAAAGAGGCATCCCTAACAGCTACGCGAGGAATTTTAATTTGCATTAAAGTTGACAGATCTTTAATTCTAAAATTTAAAATATTAAAATCCAAGTGCAACAGAAATATATTTCTCCTTTTTGCTAAGCTTTGAACTTCGAACTCATGATGTTTTCAGTGACTATTTTGTTTTTACTAGACATTCGTTGGAAATCTGTACCTTGTCAGTATTATTTTCGATTAGTTCTTTGCTCTATTCCGCTTGGTCACTACCTGATGACTCCTAAGCTATGAAAATCCACGTATTTACTACGGTTTTTATATATTTGGTCTATATTGCAATAAGGAATTTCTTGTGGTAGCTTTACTACTATACTATTAGATATGAATTTGTGATTTTCGATGTGTTCTTGAATTCTTTATTCCCACCTGATAGTTGTACTCTATAGCGAATAATCTATTTCCGTTATCTACTACAAACACATGCAGGTTGGAAAGACGCTCATGTTTATGAAAGCAACTCATTAAATTTTATACAATTTTATTTCACAGTTTAAATCTTTTTATTTTATTTTGTATTTATAGAGAAAAAATAAAAAATTACGGAAGCTCATAAATAATGTACTTCATGCGCAATGTAAAATTAGATTAAGAATGTTACGTGATGCTAAATATTTATATGCAATCGCTAACCTTAGTTTATTGCTGTAAAAACAACCTATGTTAATGGAACAATGTGTGAAGTGAGCATATAAAAGATCATATTTTCCTAATTTACCGAACAAGTAGAGTAATGGTGACACGACCTGCTTAGCATTCGGGAGGTAATGGATTTGCTTCCCAGTGCCGTCTACCTTGTATGAGGTTTTTTCAGGGGGTTTTCCTCATACATATGTAGCGACATGGTCACTGCATATACGCACATGTGCGGCTGTTTAAATGATGGATATATTTCAGATATAACTCCGTTCCTTCCGATCTATATACTATATATCCTTAATCACATCATGCATATATATGTAAGGTATGTATGTATGCTGCGAATCCATAATTGTGGCTGAAGGAGCTTGGAAAGCTCAAACAGCCCGCCCTCTCCCTTGGGGAGGGAATGGATTATGTAACATTTCCTTTCCTACCGTGATTTGCCGTCAGTATCATCACTACACTTAGCCGAATAAGTCTAATGCATATATATATATATATATATATATATATATATATATATATATATATATATATAGCGTCTTGTTTTATAGTTACCTCTAAACTCTATCCCTTTCACCGAGGAATATTATAACCGTTTTAAACCAAGATATAAACATTACATTAGACGCACGGCGTAAGGGAAATTTATTCTTATTATGTACTAAACAATATTCCAATGGATTAATTTTCGTTACACTTGAGTAACAACGTGATACCATTTCCAAGAAATTATCAATTTTTATTACAATTGGCGCCCAACGTGGGGTCTACCATTTCCAATACGTTATCAAAATTTGTCGAACAATCGTAGAGCATTTATTAGACGAACTATTCTTTGGGTTGAAAACTACTTCCATAATTAACAATTACTATTACATTCAGTGTCGAGTGAGTAAACTACTGATTCTGGATAAGCTCGTGAAAATTGTTATCACAAATCTTTATGTTATGTGGTCTTACCCAGTTTATCATTATTTAGTATGCGCTCAAGATGTGATTTTACTTTTGTCTTCCCTGCCTCGATTATGTCGTTCACGTCTGAGGTTGATTACATTTTATTAACTGTTAGGTGACGTGTCGATCTGGAAATTCGTATTAAATTATTTAATCATTTGGAACGTTTCGTCCAATGTTCTCTTATTTGTGAGTTGTACTGTAACGTAATTTGTAACCTTCTCATTGCGATTCAGGTGTATCCCGTGTGTAGATTCCAAGGTAATAATGTAGTTAGCTGTTACACGAGCAAATATTATTAGTAAACTATTGGTTACGTGAGAGGGGCACGTTTTTTTTTTCTTATATTTCTTTTACTGATTGTATTGGAACCAATTGATATATATTTTTTTAATATGGTTCTGTTAAGCTTGGTCACTGCGACTAATTGTGACATCCGACCCGGAGTGCGATTTACTTCCTTTATCGGAGATTGTCTTTCATTCGGTTCTATTTTCTTTTTGTCGTAAACTATAACAGTTTTTAACTTGCTCGTGCTTTATCTTCCGTATTAATTTCCACTTAGCATTTAGTGTAATGTCTGTTTGTTAACTTTTCTTCAATTGGTAGCAGAACTCATTTTCAAACTAGAAAATGACCTGGTGTTAATTGTGTGCTTTGCATATTGCTGTTGGCATATTACAAATGAGCTAAGAGGTTGTAAGCTCATCCTATTATGCTCGCATGATATCCAGAGATCTTTTATATTGTCCTAGGTTCATTCATTGCGGCGCCGCCTGAGTTTATTACAATGTCCTTACAACTACAGGCATAAGTGTTATAGCACAGCAAGTCAACAGTTGTTAAATGGTTTTCACATAAGGACGTGTGAATACAAACGTATCTCACCTTATGAAGAAATCAGATCGATTTTTCAGTAACTTTGGAGCAAAGTGCTTTATTTCGTTTATGGATTTTCTTGTTGTCGTTTTGGATGAAACGTCAAACACTACCTTTAGCTTTGTCGTTTGATTAGATTCTTTGATGATGTCTGTTGTCGATTATCGATTGTCTTATGAAGGTATCAGATACATTTGTTCGTAACCTTGGACCAAAATGCATTATTTCGTTTGTGAACTTCCGGGCTGGCATTTTCGGTGATGCGTCAAACACTACCTTTAGCTTTGTCGTTTGACTGGGTTTATTTGATGATGTCTGCTGTTGTCGATTATCGATTGTCTTATGAATGTGTCAGATAAATTTGTTCGTAACCTTGGAATAAAGTGCATTATTTCCTTTATGCACTTCCTGGCTGGGATTTTGGGTGATGCTTCAAACACTACCCTTAGCTTTGTCGCTTGACTGAGTTTTTTTGATGATGGCCTGGTGTTGATTTTCGATATTTTTTGTTTTGAAACACCTACGACCTAAACACAGGTATTCACGTTCACGTTTCTTTCCGTGGTAGGCTTGTAATGTTTTTCGCTTCATAGGTCTGTTGGTTTGCTACTGTTGGCGGAGGAGGGCATATTTTAATTGCTAAAACTTCAACAGCTTGTTCCAATCCTCTATCTTGGAGAACATACCTAACATTTTGATATTTTTATTACGTGCAAATTCGACTTCAATTGGCGCATAATATCCGAATTCTGCGTTTTACATTTTTTAAATTCTTTACGAAATTATACAAGCTTACACATGTATCGCCAAAAGTACGTAACAAACAAATCTTGCTTAATGTTCGGTCCAGTAGTATGATGTTTTGCTATGGTTATTAGTTGATTTCGAATGGTTTTCTGTGCTTTTCAATTTGAGGTTTTAAATTCTGTATTTTCTAAACTACAGCTCTCGCGTGTATATTTGCATTGGTAGCTTCAATAGTTGCTAGATCTACGAATCCTCTTAGTAAATATACTAGAACTTGATTTGTCTGCTGGAAATTTGATGGAGTGCATATGAAACACTTTTGAATTTGCTCTAATTGTCGAAGTTCATTTGATTTCGTGACGTTGTCAGCACTTATGTTCAGGTACTCCATAATCTTGGCTAGTAATATTGATACTATCTGCCTGACTTTTCTTCTAAATATCCCGTATTGGATGGAATATCCTTCATTGACGATTTTTATGAAAAATTTATCTGAAGGAGCCCAGTTTTCATAATATGTTTGGAATATTAGCATCTTTTGTTTCAGCAGTGGTATATTGGTGATGGATTGACTTGCTGTTCTTTTATTAGTGGTTCATTCTTCCAGTCTTGTTATATTTTATTGGAAATATTGACATTAAAATTACACGTCGTACCTTCCATTTCTAGATGAATATGGTGTCTCATTATCAGAAACTTTTTCACCAGGGCATGTGTGACTCCTGAAAATTCTCTTCTATTTAGACCAAAAAGTTGAGGCATTGGGCAAATCAAACTTATCGCTTACTTGATCTTGATCCGTTGAGCAGTTTTTTTTTCAGTGCTCCTTATATATTTGGTCAATGAAAAGATAAATAAATTGAAACAAAAAATGAAAATTTTGAAACTATTGAACCGACGCATAAACCAAATTGCCGAGTTATTTCCCGGAAAACGTAGGGGAGAAGTGTCATGAATGGGACAGGTTTTGAATGGGACATTATAGATATCTTTCAGTAAGATCACTTCTGTAACTATGTACTGTTACAGATAGATGGAGCTGTATGCCCATTCTGCATTAAAAATAGTTTAGCCTTGAGACAACGAATTTTCAACGCCTCAGTTTAATGTTTTTGTTCAGCGTACGAAGTTAAAATTATTAATCAGAATAAACGAGTATAAGTGAAAACATCTTGGAAGAAAACGCACAAGCTTGATACTGAATGGTGGTGAGGCCACTTCGAACAATTACTACACTATTAGGATGCTACAAAGCTAAGAAAAATATATTTTACAAATTTCAAAATATCGAGATGGCAGTACATTTTTCTCCTTAGTGTTTTTATATTTTTGTTTTTCGAGTAATTGATACAACTCGTATTTAGTCTCTACTCCACTTCCAATCTTGTAGAACCTAAAACTTGTCTCAAAATCTGAACGCGTTTCTTATTGTTTCAGAATGGTTGGTAAAGGGCAAAAACTTGTACGAGTAGATCCTCAGAACATGGAGAGAGCAGTTAAGTGTCATTAAAGACAAATTTTCAATTCGAAAAGCAAGCAAAACATATATCTGTAAGTCAGTTCTACAAAGAGCAGTTAAATGTGCACTTCATTTTACTAACCCAAACAATTTCAATCATACACCCAATATTGAAATATACGTGTTTTAGGGCTCAAGAAGAAACATGCCTAGACGAATTCTTATAACTGCCTCGAAAATGTGTTATGGATTGGTACAAACAGCATTAAGGCAACTAGCTTTTGAATACGCAAAAGGCATGGGAAAATCTTATCCTGAAAAGTGTGATACGGATTTAAAAGCAAGCATCGACTGGATTAAGGGCTTTAAGAAGCGTCACAAATTCCCTTTCTTTAAGAAAACCTGAAAAACCAGCTTATCACGGGCAACTGCTTTTAATAGAACAACCGTTAATAATTTTTTAATAACTTAGCGTGATGAACAAATTCACTTCGCACCTGACAATATATATATATATATATATATATATATATATATATATATATATATATATATAACTGTGACGAAACGGTGTTACTACTGTTATGGATCCACCCAGGTTTTTCACAAAATGGAACACTTTTATGTCGCTAAGCAGAATATTAATTTTTACTTTACACGAATTTTTGTACGATTATTGTTAATAAATTTGAGCACAAGATAAAAGCAATAGATCTCAAAGATTTATTTATTCACAAAACAAACATTATTTAAGAAAAAGTATTATTCAAAACCCCATGGTGTTGAATGGGGTTTTAAATAGACATTGAATTTTAAAGAAGTTTAAGACTTAACTCTACGGCCCGATTTTATAAAAGTTGAAATAAAAAATAATGTACCGTTACATCGTTCTAATATTGTTTATTAACTAAGTATCTTATAATAAAATAAAAAAGTCATCCCATAATATACTTTAGGGTACGTTACTTGAAGCAACGCTGGTCGTCACTAGGTGTGAAACTGCATAAAGCAGTTGGATGTTGGTGAACATAAATATTGGTTACACTTAGAGCAAACCACTTTAGAATTCCATGGCATCCTGGATTCTTCATCTTCTCTTCACTAAAGTAGGTCAATTGCAGTTTTGTCTCTTCTAGTGTCTTTTGGGCATTTCAGCTATCTTGCCTTTGCGTTTCCTATTTCAATCTGTGCTGAATACTTGAAGAGTCATGACGTCCTCTTTTCGGTGATCAATTACATCCTTTCCTATTGCACAATGTGTGAGCTAAATCAGTTTTAAATTGCAACAGACTCATTTGATGCTGCAATAATATTACTCCGTTTGCAGTCACGTCGGTAAAGAGCCATGCGTTTACAACGCATAAGTCCATAAGATGGAAAGATTTTATGGTACCATTTTTGTTTCTAATAGTTGTTCGGTATAAAGCAATTAAGGAATCTATTAGATCAACCCTCCCATAAACTGATTGTATTGAACAACCGCATTTAGACATGAAACTTCAATTTTGAATATATATATATATATATATATATATATATATATAGACTGTGACGAAAGGTGTTATACTGTTACGGATCCACAAGGTTTTCACAAAAGGACTCAAACAGGTCGACCAAGCAATCATCAGCGGAACGGCTCATTAATAACAATGTTGACTTTTGTAAGTGCAAAGGAAATACAATACCTCCTGTTTTCGTTTTTCCTAGAGTCCATTTCAAAGAGTTTATGTTAAATGGCAACAACAGGTAGTCTAGGCGTGACACATAAATCGGTATGGATGACAGAAATAAACTTTTAGAAGCTTTCAAACATTTCGTTAAATATTCAAAACCATCTCCAGACTCCTGATGTTACTGCTACTCGACAATCCCATATAGCTTGGATGTCGTAAACTATGCAAAAGTAATAATGTGGTCTTTTAACATCTCCACAACACAGCCACCGACTGCAGCCACTTGATGTGGCCATTTATGGACCATTTAAGATCTATATTAAATGAGCCCAAAATGAGTGGATTGTTGTCAAATCCGGGTAAAACACTTGATAATATATATATATATATATATATATATATATCAAATGCATCTCCATCAAATAAAGCTTATCTGAATGCCTTCACACCAAAGAACATTATTTCTGGCTTTAGCTCAACGGGGATTTATCCTCTGAATCGCATTATTTTTGATGCCTCCGATTTCTTATGCTCTTCTGTCACAGATCACGCCGATCCAACAACACGTTCACAAACAGCATGTGATTACGATAAGCCTGAGGCAATACTATCAGTAAAATACAAACAACGGTTACGCCCGAAGCCATAAGACCTTTTCCAAAGGCCCCAGAACGAAAAAATATAAACAAAAGAGGACGAAAAAAGGGGAGTACAAAGGTGTTAACCGACACAGTGAAAAAAATTTACTTGAAGAAGCACACAACTCAAAGGTAAGGAAGAAAAATATTACGAAAAAAGGTAATAAACCAGTAAGTAAAGTTTTCGAAGAATCCAGCAACAGTGACTACGAGGATGAACACATCAAATTTGAAGATACGGACGATGACATATCCGAAAATTTTGATATTGATGAAAATTGCAACTCAGATTTCAGTACCGAAGGAGAGCAAGCTTTGGAAGAGAATGACTTCGTTCTTGTTGACTGCTCCACAAAAAAAATAAGCTATGTTACATTGGACGCATTCAATCAAAATTGGAAAATCAAGAATTCCAAATCAAATTTTTAAGAAGATTCGGTAATTCGAATGGGTTCTATTATCCCCTAAAAGAAGATATTAGTGACGTTGAAAGGGAACGTGTAAAGAAAAAGCTGAAACCACCTAATAACAAATGCGGAACAAAAAGATCACAAGAAATTATTTATTTTCCCATACGTTTTGAAAATTATGAGAGATAATTTCGACGAATCCTCTAACTCAACAATGGTTAGCCCTCTATGGCCTCGCGTTACTTTCAAGAAACGTACCGTATAATTTGAAGTTTCTTATACAAATTTTAAATTTAATGCCTCCGTAGACCCAATGTATCTTAATGTATCTTAACGTATTTCATATACAGTGGTGACATCTGTACATCGTATAAGGAATTACGCCCCAAAACTTTGAATGGCCGGCTCACTGTTGACATGCGGTGTGAATAGTATATTTTTGCAACCGTATTTTTGCCTTTTGTGATTAAAATAGCGTAAACAAAAATTTATTTACTGTTATATGAAGCAATTACTGTTATAATAACGAAGAATTTTTGATACAATTTTAAATTTTCAAAGGTTACCACTAAATTCAGGTATGTTACTTTAATGATACACTGGGCTATAAAGACTTTATTATCGATTGACCATTTCAGTTTTGAATATGGATGTTCGTAAATTTTACGGCCTAAATAGAAAAAAAAGTGGTTCCGAAATTTTCAGTAAAGCAGTAGATTATGGAGAATTGTCTGATGAATCATTGATGAGTGACAGCGGCGAAGAAGATGATTTAGTAACCGAATTTTCAGTTCAAATTTAATTTCTGGATGAACAAAAACCAAGTTGCTCACGAAATAACGAATTGGATGGTACAGATAAGGAATGTGCTGGTGGTGAAGAAGGGAGTGACTGAATTTGATGATGAGGACGTAAGCCGTGGAGAAGAAGGTAACGACAACGGGCAAAATATAAACAAACAGTCAAGTATTAAAATAAAAAGTATGAAAGTTATTTCAAAAAATAAAAATAGGAAAAATGATCCCATAAAAAAGGATAAAAAGGAAACAAAAGTAAAAAAAAATCGAAATTAAATTGGAAACTGGTAGGGACCAAAATTATACGACCTATTGAAGCATGGGAAGAACAGTTATCTAATGACGACCTACTAGACCAACACAAACCAGACAGTCCATTGAGATATTTTCGAAAACTCGTAGACAATGATTTATTAGAACATATTGTTGAACAGAGCAACATGTTTGCTTGCCAAATCGATCCCAACAAACCACTCTTTTTGACTAAAGATGTACTAGAACAATTTATGGGTATCACTTTTATCATGTCAATATACGGTCTCCCAAGAACCAGAATGTTCTGGCAAACAGAAACCAAGGTCACTAAAATAGTGGACACGATGTCCAGAAATCGATGGGAGCAGATAAAATCAGATCTTCATTTTAATGACAATCATAATCCTGCAAACACCACTGACAAGCTTTTCAAAGTTCGTCCTTTGATAAATAAACTAATTGAAATTCCACAAAATTCTTATGACTGAAAAAATTTGTGTGGATGAGCAAATAATTCCATTCAAGGGAAGGCATTCCTTGAAACAATATTTGAAAAAGAAGCGGAAAAAGTGGGGCTATAAAGCATTCGTTTTATGTGGATTAGATGGTATAATTTACAATTGGGAACTATATTCCGGTTCAGTACCCCTCGATCCAACCTTTACTGATGTAGGTATCAGTAGAAATGTTGTTATACTGCTTACAAACATTGTTCCTAGAAACCAATACTTCAAAATTTACTAGATAACTGGTTCAATAGTCCAAAACTGCAAGTAGAGCTATTCAAACTAGGTATACTGAGCCTGGGAACAGTCAGACTGGATCGTTTGGAAGGGTGTACCTTTTCTGTAGATAAAGAAATGTCGAAAAAGGGGAGAGGTACTATGGAAGAACGAAAAGCAAAAAAAGAAGATGTTGACATCATTGCAGTAAAGTGGTATGACAATAAGCCCGTTCACTTACTAAGCACATTCGTCGGAACTAATCCGGTCGCTACAGTAAAGAGGTAGGATAAGAAAGCGAATTCCAAAATTGAAGTTTCATGTCTAAATGCGGTTGTTCAATACAATCAGTTTATGGGAGGGGTTGATCTAATAGATTCCTTAATTGATTTATACCGAACAACTATTAGAAGCAAAAAATGGGACCATAGAATCTACTTCCACCTTATGGACTTATGCGTTGTAAACGCATGGCTCCTTTACCGACGTGACTGCAAACGGAGTAATATTATTAGCATTGTCCATGATAGGAAAGGATGTAATTGATCACCGAAAAAGAGGACGTCCTACTGGCTCCCCAAGTATTCAGCAGGAGATTGAAAATAAGAAACGCAAAGGCAAGATAGCTGAAATGCCCACAGAAGACACTAGAAGAGACAAAACTGCACATTGGCCTACTTTTAGTGAGAAGAGGGGAAGATGTAAGAATCCAGGATGCCATGGAATTCCTAAAGTGGTTTGCTCTAAGTGTAAGCAATATTTATTTATTAGAACGATGTAACGGTACATTATTTTTTTATTTCAACTTTTATAAAATCGGGCCATAGAGGGTTAAGTCTTAAAATTCTGTTTAAAATTCAATGTCCCATTTAAAACCCCATTCAACACCATGGGGTTTTGAATGGGACAGATTACACTTTTTTCTTAAATAATGTTTGTTTTGTGAATAAATAAATCTTTTGAGATCTATTTCTTTTTATCTTGTGCTCAAATTTATTAACAATAATCCCGTACAAAAAATTCTTGTAAAAGTAAAAAAATTAATTTCTGCTTAGCGCATAAAAAAAAGTGTCCCATTTTTGTGAAAAAACCTTGGGTGGATCCATAACAGTAGTAACACCCGTTTCGTCACAGTTATATATATATATATATATATATATATATATATATATATATATATATATGTATTGTCAGGTGCGAAGTGGAATTTGTTCATCACGCTAAGTTATTAAAAAAATTATTAACGGTTGTTCTATTAAAAGCAGTTGCCGTACAAAAAATTCTTGTAAAAGTAAAAACATTAATTTTTGCTTAGCGCATAAAAAAAAGTGTCCCATTCATACCACTCCTCCCCTATAGACGTGTAATAAAAGTTTTAAGAATAACTTCCTTTTACTCGTATTTAAGTTAATTTTATTTACTACTTTGTAAGAATTAGCTGGTTAAATAAAACTGTTTTATTTTGGTAATTATTAAATTTCGTGCATGTTATATTACAGAAAACTAGCATTAATTATACTATACTTACGCTAAAATACACCTTGGTTTTAAAGTCACTTCCAAAATTTGATTTTCTTGCGTGATTTGCCCTGTCTGTAACAAACACTTTAAATAAGATTTTAATGTGGTACTTAACCTTTTCCAAAGATTCCGGTTGCGTGGCCATGGCCATTTTTAAGTGTGTACCCCAAAAATACAAAGCGTTCGAATCAGTGCCAGCTATTGTATACGTTTCGCCACAAGTAATCATCTACAATTGTATTGTTATCAGACTTATGATACATGTATGATATTATTTACAGTAACATTTAATGGTGATTCTACTATTTGTGGAATCGTATACGTTTTACAATTACCAATACCTAATTGCCCCTCTTTATTTCTTCCTAGGGCTATAATGCGTTTACTTTTAGTCAGTATCATCGTGTGGTTTTCGCCAAAGTTAACGGTAAGTACTGTCTCATTTATTATTTCTAATTTTTGAAAATATACAATTTTATCTTTATTAACAATGCCGAGTTTTTTATAGGTGTTATCACCACATACTAATAAACATCCATTGCTATCGAGAAGCGCCGATGAATTGTACGAGGCGAAAATACTTTTAATTAAATGGTCACCATTTACGTTTACCAAAGATGGGTTGCAACTGCCAACATTTTTGTAATTTTTATATAAATACGATAGATTGCCTACCAAAATTTTTCGTGTCCTAAACCAAGTTGCCCATATGATGAAGAGCCCCATGAGTATACTTTACCATCTGATGTTAATGCTAACACATGATGAGCCCCACTTTTGATCTGGGTTATTGACGTTGTTATTAAAGTCTCTACAGCAGTTTCAATTACTATCAATTGCAATAACATAAAATAATACCTATTATAGTAGGCCGTAAAATATTATTCCACGATTTATGTCCTAAACATCCTTTTTGCCCATCCCCGCAACTGTAGACCAGCCCATTATCACTTAGAAAAATACTGAAATCTTCACCCGCTGCGCAACTGGCAATAAAAAAAATTGCAATGCATGACTAGATTTTATAGTTTTTTACTTTATTATGTTTTTGCCCCGCAAATACTCTACACAAGTGGGGTGTTTGCGTCAGATATTCGTAGTACCATGCCCTAACTGCCCAAAAGCATCTCGTCCCCATGTAAACACAAGGCTGTCTGTAAAAGAATAATTATATTCAAGTCAAAATATCACATTAAACACCGATTGTCACTGCGATAAAATGACCATGACCAGCAGAAAACTGAATAATTCTTCTGTTTGGTAATTCAATTGGACACAATGTCATATCATCTCCAAATCCATTTAAACGGTATAAAACAGAGCGATCAACAACACTAAAATAAAAATATCAACGGTAGTTAAGTGATACAAAAAGATACTTACGTGTCTTTAGCACTGTTTGTACTATTTGCATTATCATGTAGTATAAGTAATTGTATTTCAGGGACTCGCAAATTGTGCATTTCTTGGGCGGATGGGCGGCGAGTGAAATCTTTTTGCAAAATATCTTTAAGTAATTGTGACAATTGAGGTGAATAAGTGTTGGGTATATCTTCATATTCACACTAAAACATTTAACCATGCGAATTGGTACCGGAAAATAGTAGTTAGCTAGGCCGGTTCTAATCAGTGTAAAAGTAGAACAATTTCATCGTCTAATTTCTGGTATAAGAGTTTAAGATTATCTAAAGTAGGACAACGTTACAAGAAACAGGTTGGAAATCTTAAAACTACTCTGGCCGGAGCCAGTAAACTTTAACCTTGAAAATTTATTAATTAAAGTTGGATGTCTAAAAATAGACTTCGCGTCAAGTCTTGTGTAAATGCAACTGTTTACCTCAACCAGGTCGCTGTAACTCCTAAAAACAGTTATTTGTTTAGGGCGCGCAGCTTTACTCACGCGGTTGGTCTGTTGTAAATTGTTGCTGATAACTTTGATTTATTTTTAATCTGACTTCTAAATGACTTTTCTCCCTTTTCTGAGAATTTGACTTTGAAATGTGCTCAAGGTTAAAGTTTATTGACTCCGTCCTAAGATTGTAGGTATTCAACAAGTTAGAAATTTAACCTTGACAGTTTTCTCTCTCGCTTCCCTGTTAATTCTCCACGTAAATTAGAACCGGTCTAACTGAACTACTGAAAATATGTATTACCGTGCTAATCTTTTGCACTAATACCGGTAGAGTTGTAGCTTCAAAGGGTTTATGAAAAGTTGCTAACTCGTAAAGAATGCATCCTAAAGCCCATATATCAGATTTTTCGTCGTAATCCTTACCTTCACACTAAACAGTGTTTATGTACATCTATAATTAAGTATTTAAGCTTACCATTTCAGGGCTAAGGTAATAAGGTGTCCCAACGACAGTTTGTGCTTGTATACGTGTCGTCATTATTTTTGATATACCAAAATCCCCTATTTTTATAGAACCATTTTTGTTTAAAAAAATATTTGCAGTTTTCAAATCTCTAAAATTAAGAATTAGTGCTCGCAAAGCTTATGATGGAGACAACCTGTGCAAAATCTTGTGAGAGTGCATATAACTTATAGCAGATGTAATTTGGGACATGATATCGAGTATATCAACTTCTTTAAAAATTTTATTACGTTCTTTACGTAAGTTTATTAATTGTGCTAAATTGCCGTTATTTGCATATTCCATTTCAATAAATAGAGAGCCATCTATTTCAAAACTTCCCATATATCTGAAACAAATGATTAGATATACACTTCCAAAAATGTCAACCTCTGTAATAGATTGTTAGTGTTTTGTTGCATGCAATGTAAAGAAATGTTTGTACGGCGTGAGTCATTAAGCAAGGACGCCGGCTATATCCCAGAAACCGCTTATGTTACGACTTCCAAAAAAAAAAATTCTTCAGTAAATGTGGCCATGAGAAAATGCTGGAAATAATTTTAAAGTTTGTAAATAGACCGCTAGGTGGCGTAACTGCTGTAGTAAATTAGAAAATGTCTAATAAGTAACAGAAACTTAAAGAAAAGGTATATTGGAAATATCGTAGTTGTATTTTTGGGACAATCTTGCCCATTTTTTGTATAAGAAGTTATTCTCTAACTTCACAGGTTTTCCGTAGGGGGAGCTGCGAAAGTTGTCAAACAAACACGTAATTATCTTCGGAACCAGTCATCGAATCTTAAAAAGTAATATTGCGTTGAAAAGGTCTTTTCTTGCGCTATTCGTTGATGTATTAAAAAGTTAAGTTTGATTAACGAACAAAAAGCTAGAGGACGCTTCCAAAGATTGCTGAAATTTTAGCGATTTTCTTCAAAATATTAAACAGAATGGTATATTTTTTATATTTTAGTCAGAATGAGTATAAAATTTCGCCAATACCCTGACAATTTCAAGTTGATATCTCTGTTGGTTTCAATTTTATACCTACTTTAAATTTACATCCAAAAACAATAAAACGCAGTTTTTTAACATAATAGTTTATTACTTTGGCCAGCTTTTATAAACACGGGTTAACCCTGCCCCGAGAGTTAACCCCAGAAATTCGATAATACTGACAGTTATTATCATCGAGTTTCTGGGGTTAATTTATTACCGTTGGTTAATAATTACACAGGGTGGACCATCGAATATTAACTAGAGATGACTAGTACGCCATTTCTCAGTGGCGACGTAACTGCTAAAATACTCAAATTGTCTGCCATCATTATCAATACACAGCTGCAACCGCTGTTGCGTTGACAAAACAGCGGTTTCTATCTCCGCTGTGGACAGGGTGCGAATGGAATTTCTTACCCTAATGACCATATTTTCAGGCGTAGTTGGCCTGGTTGTAAAAGCCAGGTTTCTTCCCCACAAATAAAAATCTAAACAAGTTAGATCGGAGGACGTAGAAGGTAACAATGGTAATGGTTATTAAGCTGTTAAAGTTAGGAATAAATAAGGAAATGTAGGTACCTATCTGACCATGGAAAAAGCTCCCTCTTCCTATCCATGTATCAGGAAAAGTGTTACTCAAAAATTGACGCACGCGTACTGAAAAATGTGCCGGACAGCCGTCATGCTGGAAAAACATCCGCTGTCTAGTAAGCAACGGCACATCTTCTAAAAGTAACGGCAAATCGTTCCGCCAGAAATTAAGGCACGTTTCACCAAGTGGTGCGTTAAAAATGTGAGGACCAATAATTCGACCTCCTAAAATACCGCACCAAACATTGACGCTCCACCAGTCCTGTTGTTAAATTTCTTGCATCCAACGAGAATTGGTTCTGGACCAATAATGCATGTTATGACGATTTACTCCACCATCACTGCGGAATGTGGCCTCGTCAGTCCACAATATTTGCGATAACAGATGTTGATTATCTATGAGCATATTCGACAGCCAATAGCAGTAGTCTAAACGTTGCTCATAATCAGCTGCAGTCAGTGATTGATTAAGGACTGCATGGTATGGATGTAATGTAAAATTGAAGTTATGGTTTTTTAATAGCTGTAACTTTACAACTTTTAATAGCTAACTTTTATTTAAAACTTACTTATGTTCTTTCACAATACGCTGAACAGTAGTCCCAAGTCATGAGCTATTGCTCTTGTGCTACTATGTGGATTAATTTTGATATATGCTAGAACGTTTATAACATTTTCTTCCGTTCGGGATCTGGGTGGTCTGTGAGTAACTGGGGGATGAATTGTTCCTGTAGCTCTCAATCGTTGGGATAATCGAGTAAAAACTCTCTTTTCGTAACACCATCTTTCTGGAAAACGAGCCGCATACAATCGTGCAGCAACAGTAGAATTCTGCATGCACTCGAGATATACTTGTTGGCAAAAAGAATGTGGCAATAAGTCAAAGAAACTCGTATCATAATACACCCGCATACACCGCAAAACCGGAGGTCATTTTGTGAGGAAATTTCAGGATAATATTTCCTTGGCCCTGACATTGATAAAATTAATGTTACTATGGATATATCGTCATTATCCATTGTTGGTCTGGTAGTGTTATTGGATCATCGTGGCATTACTATGGATCTGAACTTAAAGTAGGTATAAAATTGAAACCAACAAAGATATCGACTTGAAATTTTCAGGGTATAGGCGAAACTTTATGCTTTTTCTGACTTAAATATAAAAAACATACTATTCTCATCCTCCTCTAGCTTTTTGTTCGTTAATCAAACTTAACTTTTTAACGCATCAACGAATAGCGCAAGAAAAGACCTTTCAAACGAAATATTACTTTTTAAGATTCGATGACTGGTTCCGAAGATAATTACGTGTTTGTCTGACAACTTTCGCATCTCCCCTACGGAGAACCTGTGAAGTTAGAGAAAAACTTCTTATACAAAAAAATGGGTAAAATTGTCCCAAAAATACAACTACGATATTTCCAAGTTTCCTTAAGTTTCTGTTATTTATTAGACATTTTTTTAATTTACTACAGCAGTTCGCCACCTAGCGGTCTATTTACAAACTTTAAAATTATTTCCAGCATTTTCTCTTGACCATATTTACTGAAGAATTTTTTTTTGGAAGTCGTAACATAAGCGGTTTCTGGGATATAGCCGGCGTCCTTCCTTAATGACTCACCCGGTACATTCGCAGTCTATTCCCTGCGAAACAATCAGACGACCAGCAGTGGCACTCAAACTCGTTCGTTTAATTCTAGCCTCAGACCAAGTGAATTTATAAATAAAATAAATGTAATCGAGCGTATTCTTTCCATGAAAGAATAAATTTTGAGATAAATCCAATAGGTATAATATGAAGCAAGGTCATAGTTGGGGTTGTAATATTTTTGATTGGTTAGGTGCTGTGACGAATTCAATAGGGTAAGCGGTAAGTAACATTTTTAGCCATTTTGAATTTACATAAACTAGTTTTTTTTTTAATTACCAAACCGTGCATCGGGTTAAAAATTTAACGTTATGTGCTGATTCACTACTTAAAATTACACGTGTTCTGGTAGATTAGAATGAACAATTAGACAAATCCGTTAATTGCATGTTTTAAAGTTAAACTATTTGATTTATTAACGTATTTGAACAATTTTATAATTAATTTTAGTGCAAAACTCAATTAATGACTTCCAGCAACAAAGTGTGTGGCACATCTTAACGATTAACGAATATTTGGGGAATTGAAAGTTTTGAAATTCTATTTAGCGTATACCAATTCACAATAGTAACATTCTTATTAATTGTACTTTTCGAGTATATTGGTAAGTTGGGCGGTAACTATTCAACAGTACTCAGCTACAGCTCTCTTAAGTTTGGAAGTTATTGCATTCAACCGTTACATTATCCAAATTCATTTAACGATTATTTATTTATTAGTACTGGTAGAAATTAAATCCATTGGACAAACGTAAATATTATCGCATTTTATAAACTTAAAGTGGAGTTTAAATAATTACTATAATAATTGGACGTTATTTAGACTGTGTGAACTATTTTCGTACTCTATAGTCGAACGAAAGCTACCAGCTCTTCATGATAAACTTGGACATATTGACGCCCCTTCGACATTTTTTATCAACTTCAGATCTAACGAATGGAAAGTTAATACCAACTCGTTTTTTAAGTACTTGCTGCATCTATTGTGAATTAGTCTTATAACATATGAGTAGAAGGGGGCCAGCTTTACCCCGCCACTTTTAATTCGATGACGTCTTAATTAAAAGAGGCGGGGGTGAGTGTGGAGGATCACGTGACCCGACCTTCCCTCCCACGTGGCCACTTCCAACTGCTTGATCCTGCGCGCGCATACTGCCCTAGGCTTAAGGGTAGGCCACGCCCCCTGGTTTCTGATTGGTTCTCCAGGCTCTGTGCTCTGGTTGGAGGCCTACGGGGCTGTGTTCTGATTGGTTAGTTTTGTTTGTTTGTGGCGCCATCTAGTGGTGTATTTGTAAAATTAATGAATGTTTTCTGTAATAGAGGTTGATCATGGCTCCACCTAGCGGTATATTTTTAAGAGTAGATGTAGGTCGCTGTAATTGTTATGACGGGAAAAAATCTCGTAATACAGCTATAGGGCTGTGAAACTTGTTCTCCGGTCTTCAACCCCAGGCGGGTCTCTCCCCTCGTCGGGATCCCATGTTTATTATGACGGGAAAACTATCTCATAAGGCAATTATAGGCCTCTGGTACTTGTTCTCGGGTCTTTGACCCTTGTTGGGCCTCGTTGATTATGACGCCATCTACTGCTTTATTTTTAAAACTAATGAATGTTTTCTGTAATAGATGTTGAACATCGCTCCACCTAGTAGCAGTATATTTTAAAACTAGATTTAACTATTATGGCGGGGGATTTGAAATAGTTTTCTAATAAGGGGACCTGCATACTATATCATAAGACACCGTTAGGCCTCTTAAACTTGTCACAGCGGCCACTGCAGTGGCCCCCTTGTTTATTTGTTTGTGATGCCGTCTAGTTGTGTATTTTCTAAAAACCTAATTGGAGATTTCTGTAATAGGGTCTGAGCGTGGTTCCATCTGGCGGTGTATTTTAAAAGTAATGGAAGATTGCTGGTGAAGTTAAAATTTGAAATAGCATTCCGAAACTAGGGTCTCATGAGAAGTAGGAGTTTCCTGTAATTGCTATACCAGTAATATGCAATAATAATTTACCCTTAAATCCTCAAAAATCAAGAATATATTCAGCTGTAGGTTCATAAAAGAGCGAATTCATTTATGTTGTTGTAGATAAAATCACAGCTTGAAAGTTACTAACGCAAAAACAAAGATGTGTTTCATTTTACCCAATTTTCATCATTGCACAACATAATAATAATTACATAACACTGTAAATGTACGATTTAAGTTGTAGCAAGTGTGTGTTGATCAAAAGCAGGTTTAGACCAGTTCACTGGGGTGAGATGGTGCTGGTGAATAGTTGATTTTTAAAAGTAATGGAAGGCAGGGAAACCTAAAGTTTGAAACAACATTCCCCGTGGCTCCATCTACTGACATAGTTTAAAAGTAGATGTAGATTTCTGTAATTGTTTTGAAGGGAGAACTTAAAATTTGAAGTGCCATTCTAATACTAGAGCCCCATATCAACTCATAAGACAGCACTAGGATTTCAAAACTTGTCCTGGAGTGATGCATGCATTGCAATTTGAAAGTAGTATTCTAATGCTGGGACTTCATACCAACTCATAGAACACCGTTAAGGCTCCTAAACTTATCCTAGGGAAGTAAAATAAAATCTGTTTATGGATTTGCTTGTAAATGTATTAAGAACTACTTCGCCGACCTGAGATTAGTTAAAATAAAAAATTAAGTGTATTTGGAAATGAAAGTCAACTTGTTTATTTTGCCTCCAGCCATTTTTCCATTTTCAATAACGACTTTGTGCGTTCAAGTTTGTTTATAAATCTAAGGACATTTTGATAGAGGTTAGTTTCAAATCAATATCTTAGATTTGAATTTCAAAATTTTGTTTCTATATCCAAGATGTTTTGATAGAAACTGGTTTCAGGTTGCCATATTAAACGTTTCCGATATTACTTAGCGCTTTAGTAATTGGGAAGTAATTAAAATCTGTATATGGATTTGCCTGTAAACGTATTAATAACTACTTCGCTGACCTGATATTAGTTAAAATAAAAAATTAAGTGTATTATCAAAATTGAACATGAAAGTTAATTTCATCCTGCACCTAGAACAAGCTGTACGAGTTGAGAACCAACTTCTCTAATCTGATGCTAGACACGGTACTCAGAAACCTGTGCTGTTTAAAACTGATGTTTTGATAGAAACTGGTTTCAGGTTGCCATATTAAACGTTTCCGATATTATTTAGCGCTTTAGTGTAATTGGTAAGTAATTAAAATCTGTATATGGATTTGCCTGTAAACTTATTAATAACTACTTCGCTGACCTGGTATTAGTTAAAATAAAAAATTAAGTGTATTATCAAAATTAAAGATGAAAGTCAATTTCATCCTGCATCTAGAACAAGCTGTACGAGTTGAGAACCAACTTCTTTAATCTGATGCTAGACACGGTACTCAGAAACCTGTGCTGTTTAAAACTGTGACTTTGCCCGGTTTCGATCAGCATCTTGCATTGAGTGCCGCAGCAGTATCTAAGGTCCACTTTGGCTGATGCTGGGTATAACTGGCATCTTGAGGTGACATTTCATCTAATGGAGTATTTTAAAAACTAATGGAAGATTCATTTGAAATTAAAAAAATATCTGAGCATTAGCTATCGCAAAATTATAAAATAGATACATTGCGTAAGATGTTAATTATAATCACTACCTTCGATTAATTTTTTAGTAAATTTATTAGTTAAAATCAAAAATGAAGTGTATTATCAAAATTGGAGATGAAAGTCGGTTGCATCCTGTATCTTAAACAAGCTGTACGAGTTGAGAATCAACTCGTTTTATAAATGCTGATTAATACCTCTAATGATGCTGATGATTTAGATTTAAATAGTATCTATCTTAGTAAGCTTAAAAGGTTGATTTCAAGTCAATATCTCAGACTTGAATTTTAAATCTTGTTTGGAATGTAAACATCATAATTGTATTTTATAATTACCTAAGCGTGTTTTTCTAAAAACTCATTAGAGATTTTTTGTAGATAACCGAATATTATGAATTGTTTTTAAAATCACTGGTATGACCAATATTAGATTTTACCTTTATCTGCGAGGCTTTTGATATCAAAACTGTGTTCATGTTATTATTTAAATACTTTCTAAATCTAAAGCATGTGGTTAATCCAAGGATTGGAGTAGGGAAAACCCTTAAGTACTTTATACTACCTATTTATAAACAAAACGTAGAATTAAAAATTATATTTAGAATTGACATCCGTTCTACATACATAAAGACAAAATTTACATCGATTGGGGCTTGAACCTTGATGGCGCAGTTGGTTAGCGCGGTACTCTAGCAAAGTACAGGTCGTAGGTTCAAATCCTACTCGAGGTAAACTTTTTATTTATGTATTTAATAAAATTAATAATAATTTTTAATTACATATTTACCTTTGAACTTATTCGTTCATAACAAAAACTTATAATAAAACGTAGAATGTTGAATGTAGCATAAATATAAATAAGAAACGACAAGTAACAGTTATACACTCTCGGGGTCGAGTTTCTAAGGGGTTCTTTCAACACTATCATCATCAACACTGGTAAGTAATCGTTTTTGTTTTTGTTTTACCCCTTATCTTATTTACTTTATGTACTTACTTGTACAGATTTTTAATGTTATGTTATAAGTACAGATATGAATTAAACAACTCTAAATGCAGCATGTTAAGGATTTAGAGTCAACCAATTAATTACTATGCTGTATAATGATAAATTGAGTGAATAAACAAAAACATCTTTGTTTTATGGTAGTAAGCTTCAAGCTGTTAATTCATCAACAACAATACGAGCTTAGGTCCTGCTGGCAAGGCAACTAAGTTGTTTAAACGTTTAGTAAGGTTCAAAATGTTAACTTATTCGCTCATTTGTAGATCTAGATCTTATGTTGTTTTACATATAATAAACTATTAAAACCTTTTACCCTTTTCATTTCTGCTATAACAAAAACGGAAAACGAGAAAGGTCAAGTCAACTGAAAGAGGGTACACGGAGACGTACAGGAACAAACGGGGCTCAGAAACAGGCTGAGACTCATTGCCTAGTTACAACACCCTGGTGTAGTTCGGAACGCTCTATCTAATTTTAAGTTTTACCACCTTCCGATACTTTTAAAATGGAACCACGACCAAACCTTATTATAGAAATCTGCAATTAGCTTTTTACAGAATACACAACTAGATGACGACATTCTCACACTTTCCGTTACTTTTAAAATATATATAATCAGGCCTTATTACAGAAATCTACAATTAGCTTTTTACAAAATACACAACTAGATGGCGCCACAAACAAACAAACAAGGGGCCCACTGCTGTGAGACTTAGTCTCTATTGTCCTAACGGCGCTTTGTGAGATAGGATACCGGCCCCATTATTAGAATACTATTTCAAATTCCCCACCATAACACTTAACAGTTGTTGGCGTTAACACAATTCTGGAACCCTTTGTTTAGTAGATATAGACACGTTCCCTTCCAAAATCATTATTCTACACGTTTTGTTAATAAATGTACTGTATCCAAATGTTTTGTTTTATCAGGTGAACGTTATTTTTAATATTTGAGTTTTAAAACGATTTTTACGTATCACCTATGTGTACATATGTAAAGGATTCAAGTACCAGTACCAGTCTGCTAATAGTACAACCATTCATTGATTTTATATTGATCCAATATTGTATTAAAAAGCAAAGTATACTTACTGAAATTATATGCTCTTCATTGTTTAGCTATGATGAAATGTGTGTACAGATTCAACTAGGTAATAACCGCATGCGTGCAACATGTTGTGTAATTGCATATGATACAAGGTGTTTGAATAAAACAATTTTAATACAATTCCAACTTTATTTTAAAATTATAATTGATTTTATTTTGCAAAAGAACCTAATGTAAATGTTTAATATTTTTAATACTGAACTAACATTGAACTCTATCCCCTGGTATGCTAGTCGAGGCAATTTTATTAAATAGCGAACATAATCAAAGTATAAATTATGTCAATAATTTATGGAACCCAAACGTGGATCAAAGATGTTAAGTATTAACTAACCATTTTAATAAATTAATGATACCGCAACGGAGGGAAATAGTATTTAAATATATCACAATATACAAAAATATTAAATGTAAAAATAATAGAAATTTTATAATGCCACAACGTGGGGCAAATCTTATTAAATAAATACATCACTATATATATATATATATATATATATATATATATATATATATATATAATACGGTTGTTACCCCGAAAGTTGTCTTGTATCTGCTGCCTTTGTCTCTGACTCCTGTCAGTACAAAAATGGTTCTCTTGAACTCAATTCTAGTAACACAAAGCCGAGCCAAGCAGTGGAAGAGAACCTAAAGATGGCAAATGGGACTTTGTCAAAACGTCGTTTTGGTGCAGGAGTCGGACACAACAACAGCAGACGCAAGATAACACCCGAAGAAATAACGGTATTGCATACTACGCTCACGTAAACCTAAATTAACTATGTATGTGTATCTGCGTGCGTGCGCTCGTGCGGGACGAGTGTGTGTATGTGTATACTTTGTATGATTGCAACGTTGGTGATTTTATTTTTGATGTAACAATTTAAAAATGTACATACCGACATACCTTTAATATGGAAATGTGTAAATAGTGTAAAATGATTAGGATATTTTATATAATTTTTGGGTATAGCAGGGTGTTGCTAAATTCGACCGGTAACACTTTACAGATGAAAGCTCTCGTAAAATACGAAATAATGATACAAGAGTGTAAGGTACTCAAACACTTAATTTTGAAATACAATGTGTTGAAAGTTTACAGATTAAAACACTTTTTTTAATAATTCGTAAATGACTTCAATTTCATTTTTCAAATTTGGTGAACAGATTTCTTTTAAAAACATTCAAATTCTGGCGCAATATTGATTAAGCATGGTACAGGAGAATATCGTTTCTCTCTTCTCCCTATTTTTTTACGCCAGTGCTGGCAGAATTTCAACTATTTTCTGTTTATAGAGTTCCCTGTATATTTCCCTTTACATCCTTTGACCACGTAAAGTTTACCCTATTTTGAGATAATCCTACCTTATATGAAATGTAAAATAAATGTTATTAAACTGTATATTAATATTTTTTGTTCTGCAGTTAAAAACACAAATTTTTAGCGAAAATGCAGTATTTTTCAAACAAACCAGTTACGGACTATCAAACAAGGAATTGGAATAACATATAATAGTTGCAATTCTTCTAGTGGCGTAAAAATAAGAAGGAAAAAGCAACGACGTTTCCCTGTCTTTCACGGGTAATTAAAGGGGTTTTTACATAATTTGGCGACCTTGACAGGACGTAATTCCGAATAAAGTTTTCAATCACAGTTTTTGGTTTGTTTATGGGGAAGTTACAGAAGGCGCTCAGTTTTGGAGTCAGTTTACACGTATCCATGAAGATAAAGAGATGCCGAACGAGGATAAATTTGAATATCTGAGCCAAGCTATCATTCCTAACTCGATAACCCGCCAACTTGTTGACAGCTACCCTTTCAGTGTTGATAACTGTTGTAAGGTAAGTCTTAAAAACAGATTTGGCCGTGATGATCTTCTTGTGGAAGTCTATGTATGTGTGTTACTCAAATTAATATTAGGGAACTTGCATACAAAAATTAATCTTAGCTATTGCTATGACAAGTAGAATGTCATTTAAGAGCTTTAGATACTATGGGTGTCACTTCAGCTACTTGCTCCGCTTATTGAATCTTTTTCCCCGAGGAGTTGATAAGAGTATGGAAAAGAAGTAGTTTCTATGATACTGACGTAACACTTAAGATATGGTTAGATAAATTGATGACCTTCTTAAGAAAAGAAGTTGAAACTGAAGAACGCGTTACACTTGCAACTTCAGGTTTTGTATTACAGCCTAAACCTAAAAAGAAAAACGATAATTTTCAGAAAGTTGAAAAAATCTCCCCTGCGTCTGATCTTATGAATAAAACAGTTCAGAAAAGGTGTTCATTCAGCAAGTTGATCAGATCATGCCAGCGGAGATTGTTTAGACGCAACGAAGTGGACTTTGACTGAAAGAAAAAAGGAATGATCAGAATCTGCATGCTGCCATTTGTGTAGTCGTTTTGGACACATTGCTCGCCGATGTAGACTATCCTTAAAATGTTCCCATTGCAATAGAAGGCATATTAGAATTTTTTGTCCGAAAATTGAGGAGAGTTAAATAATAGTAAGAAGCAAAATTGTACTGAATCGGTAGTAGGAAGTAGTTCAATCATACTTATTCAAAGGTATTTTTACAAACCCTTTTGGTTAATATCAATGGTATAAATAGATCTCGAAAAGTTAGAATTATTTTTGATACGGGATCTCAACGATCGTATATCACTAAATCTATGGGGTACGATCCGATAAAACAAGAGGAATTGAAACACGCATTATTTGGGGGTACTGAACTACTACTTATACTCATAATTCTTACCGTATTAGATTAAGTGATTTAAACAATACTTATTTCTGTAATTTTGAAGCTTGCGGCAATATTACTTCGTTAAGAAGAGGTCCGTGGTTGAGTCAACTGCAATTGTTAGGTGTTGATATTTCCGATACCAAAGACGAACCAGTAGATGCTCTGATTGGAGCAGATGTTGCCGCAAAATTGTTAACTGGAAAGCGTTACGTAGATAATTGCGTTACAAGTGTAGATACTGAGGAGGAATTGCACAAATTGATTGAGGAAGCTACTACAATAATGGACGAGGGTAAATTTGATTTAAGATCTTTAACTCTCAGTTAAATGATGAAGCTACTCAGTCTCCAACGTTGTCACTTGTTTTAGGGTTGAATTGGAATAGAAATTTAGATACTCTTGAAATTTGTGGAGATTGGTTTAAAGATGTTGTTACTAAAAGAGTAATTTTGTCTGTGGCTAATATAATGTTTGATCCTGTTTGATGTGCTACTCAGATAATTCCGAAATTATTTCTGCAGAGGACATAGATTTCTAAAGTGGACTGGGACGTTGAAGTGGAAGACGTTATCAAACAAGAATTTATGGATTGCGTTAGACATTTTCCATTATTGCTGAATCTTAAGATATCTCGATGGCTTTTAGACTCTACTCATTTGAACAAAACGTTTTGTGATGCGTGTAAGGATGCATATGCGTCTGTTGTATTTTTACGTTCTGAAACCATCGTTTGAGTGAATATTCAATTGATTCGGGCTAAAAGTAGTTTATCTCCTATTAAAAAATTACAATTCCTAGACTTGAAATGCTAGCTGTAGCCATAGGATTGTATCACAATATTATTGAAAATTTGAACCTTAATATAAGTTATTTTTGGACAGATTCGACAACCGTTTTAAATTTTAGAATTAAAAAATTGGCGCCCAATTTCTCTTTTATGTACTGATTACACATTATCGCCAAGATGCTTTCGTCAAGGCTATCAAACGTAATCTCTAAAATTGTTCTCCCTGATCAAAGCTACTCGGTACCTAATAGATGTATGTACGATTCAATCCATTTACACAATTCCGTTCGAATTGTAAAACTGTTATATACAAACAGCAACAATCATGTAGAGTAGAATTGCAATCGCTTTCAAAACTGGTATTAGGCAAGGATGTCCCCTATCTCGCCCTCTCTTTTCTCTTGCTATTGAACCTTTCCTGGCACTATGCAGAACATTCCTTAAAGGTTTATTATTTCCAGCTGATCCTTCACCCACTAATTGAACTGTGATTGCTTACGCTGATAACGTTTCGTTTTTTTTTATCGAACGACGACTTTAAATCATTAGAAAGGTGTTATACGATGTACGCGTAACAATCCGGTGCCGAACTCAATTTAAATAAATGCAAAGAATTTTGGGTGGGAAGCTGGAAAGGAAGAACAGAAACGCCTCTAAATACCCAAAGGACAACAGGAATAAAAGTGTTAGGAGTTAATCTTTCAAATGATGATAATACAAATTCCACAGAAGCTTTCAGCTCTTTAACGCGCTCTCTTGAAAAAACACTCACGACCTGGAAGAAAAAAATGCGCTCATACTTGGGAGGAAAGTTGTCATCAATCAATATGTGACACCCAAATTATGGCATACGCCACAATGCATATGCATCACTTCTCAGCAACAACTCTAGCTACAATCAAAAGTAGTAAACTACATATGGAAGGGAAAACGCTGATTACCACAACAACACATCAGGGAGGTATATGTAAATAATCCGAGCAAAATTAAAACGTTCAGAATACATTTAGCCCAAAGAATCATCCACATCAAAGAACAGCAGAAGTGGAAGATAGTGATGGAGCATATTTTAAAACAAGATGAGTTCCTAGGGATAACTCGGCAATGGTTTTTTCTTAAAAAGAAAGAGTACCCAACGTCCACCAACAGTCACCATTATTATTAAAAGTAATAAAAATTTTGCAAAACATTGAGTTGTTCCTAGATAATTTCGATCCCTCAAAAATTACTTCTAGTTTAATACGGGCAACAGTTCCTCCGTTATTCGTACGATGATGGTCAGAACAGGGTTTCGTTACACTCAATGGCTTTCGGCTAAATGAAAATGGCTAGACAAAACCAACCTGTGTGTTTTCAAGCGTAAAGAAGTCTTCGGTACAAACAAATACTGAACTCAGAAATCACTACAAGATCATAAAAACATTTTAACATACTAGAAAATGACACGCAAAAAAACATTTGGGTAAACGAAGTTCCCCACTGGACATTCTCTTTCAACCACCTTACTTCCGAATACGTAAGCGAAATAGCATGGCGTTTCGCTAAGAATAGACTAGCTCTCCCAGTTTTTCTGTCACATGCAAAACTAAGAAATACCAATAGATGCCATTTTTGTTCATTTAAAAATGTGACCCTTTGCACATGTTGTTAACTTCTACGGAAACAAAACAGATTTGGCTTCTGGTTGAATCAATTAACAAGAGATTGATAGACAATGTAGTGTTATCTACATCCCTTATTTGCGAAATAAAGGCTAGTACCAGAGCTCATATCTTAGCTAACTATCTAATAACGTTAGCAAAATCTACAATCTACAACATTAGCGTAAATGCCATGAAAAATAATGACTGCCTTAACTTTTCAGAAAAGCATACACAGCACATCTTAAAAGTAGAATTATACAGGACCTAGCCTGGCACAAGGGAAACGGATCACTAGGTATCTTTGAATCCCATTGGTGCACAAATAATACTTTATGCAGCATTGACCAGCAAGAAAATGTGATATAGAGTCGTGATATTGAAACAATTCCAATATGATATCCAC